>OY744604.1:44530586-44540076 GCA_963556255.1 Allolobophora icterica
TCATATCTAGATGCAGTCTTAACGGCTTCATCTTCATCCCTCTATGCCAGGGGTTCCCAACCTTTTCTATGCCCCGCACCCCTTGGAAATATTTGATTAGCGCTCGCACCCCCTACAAAAGTCATATCACATTTGAAGACGACTAAGTCACATTTCTATTTTTTGAACCACAGACTGAACCACATACACTCATACAGTACTGTGGGTGAACAAACTGAACTAAAAATGAGCTTTTAACTCAGTGCATAAAATGCACATATAAATTCATAACGCTACAAAGAATGCACCGGGGTTTTTGCAAGTCATCATTTCCTGTTGTGCAAGTGAAACCAAAGCGCACATACTCATCATTCCATTTCCTTCTTTTTGACATGATGAAAAATGAAGGGTTAATCTGCGAACCAGCAAGAGAAAAATATGAGCAAATTTACCTGTTCATAAAGCCCGTTTGACAAATTTTTCCTGCTCATTGCTTCTTTCAAAATATAATGTCAATATAATGTCAATATGACATTGCACTCAAAGCAAAAATAATGACCTACAAATGCCAGCACACTGCGAAACACCGGTTGCACTACGATACAAATACTGCTCAGTAAGTATACACACATGCACACATAATTATTACATTTATTAATATCAAGTTCTGTTATAATAAAATAAATGTGACCTCACCTTCAATGCAAACAATTTTTGTAACGAGTTAATTTCGTGACATTTGTATAAACATGACGGATTTTCTATCAGCCGATTAAAAAGTTGACCTTCTTTTGCATGATATAGCAAGGGCAATCACATTATCCTGTATTATGTATGCCTCCCCTTTATGGTGGGATTACCTGAGAAAAGGTGAAAAGAATAGAGTCGCTAGACTCTTAAAGCGTATGCGCAACATGGATTTCCTTCCTTTATCCATCCAGAAAGCAGATGACCTTGCCGCCTGACTGAAATGTTCGAACCTATATTTTGATACGATTACGATCTTCGCCTCATTCGCCGTGTCCGTCTCTTTGGCACACTTTCTGTCTGTCTGTCTGTCTGTCTGTCTTTTTTCCCAAACAGTGAGTCCGTTTCATTCATTCATTAATTCGAGTATTTATATAGCACCTCTTCAAGGGGGCTACTCAGACAGAGGTCTGTCTGCTGTCTGTCTGTCTGTCTGTCTGTCTGTCTGTCTTATCTATCTATTTTCTCGTGTCTACGGATGCGTGTAGGCCTGGTTAATGCGTAATTTTAATGCGCAATGCACAAAAGGCAATATGTCGGTCAGTGTGTGTGTCGGTTGATCTGTTGTAGATGGCGGAGGAATCTGCTTTCGCAAATATAACTCGGAGAAGGGTGCATGTAAGGGGCGAATGTCCCGCGAGTTCATTGCGTCAGAACCCAACTCCTGTTGTGGAAAGCACGGCCAGGGATACGCCCTCGAGGTAAGCCATCGATCTCTGCGACAGGTATTGTCGCAATCAGAGGTCGCCCTGTCGTGTGTTTGCCGTGTGTTGATGTCGACCCTCGATTGCTTGTTCTTTTACTTGCACTTTTACTTAACGTGCCTAACTTTTCTATAGAAGATTCACGACGAACTTTGTTTAATTAATAAATGAATTTAATTAAGGAAACAAATATATATACACTAACTCTACGGGAACTTCCACGTAGTATTAAAGCGTTTAGATATTAAATCGGACTATCTCAAATGTTGCTTCGTACAGCCTAAACTACAGATCGTTCTTTCGCGTCAGTCTCTGAATCTGACGGACTCTACTCTGCCGCCGCCGCTGATCGTTCCTCCCGATGTTGATCGCTCGACCGATGTTCACACGTCGCGTTCGTCAGTAGTAACAGTACCGTGTTCTCCTTTTCCTTCCGTTAAGTAGGAACTTCAGCGTGCATCGGTCAGCCCCCTCCCCACGTCAAGCTATCGTCAATTAGTGTCAGATTGCTCCTCGCGACGCGGGTCGTCGCTCGCCTGCAGCGCGGGCGGTGTCTGGTTACATCATAGCCGCGAGGTGTCCTATTACACCTTGGCTGTGTGGTGTCCGATTACACCTCGGCCTAGCTGCCTTCCTTGTGGACCCAGTGGAGACTGGCTTTTCGTCCGTCATCGTCCTATCTCGACCGGCAACGACGATTACATCATGATGATAATGACATCTCGTCGTTGTCGTCGATCTCCTCACGCGACACCTCCCTTCCCGGGGGAGGACAAAGCCAGTCATTGGTTCGCCTCCCGGCTGAGAATGATGTCGTTCCCTCCATCGATTTCCTCCAGACCATGTCCTCGTCGTTCCCATGAAAATACAAAATATCGGCACAGTTAGAAATATATTTACAGTTGTCGCGGTGCCTTACATGGTAGTCCGCCTTCTTCCTCAATCATAGTCTGGACAAAAGATCAGCGGGAATATTCAGCGCCCCAGGTCGATATTCAAAAGCGATATCAAAGTCCTGGAGTGCCAGAGCCCATCTCGCAAGTTTAGCACTCGTGGGCGTAGAAGCAGTTAGGAAAGTCAAGGGATTGTGATCAGAATAGAGGGTGGTCCTTGACATAAAAATCCAATTCCTAAACTTCTTCAACGCAAAGATTACAGCATACGCTTCGCGTTCCACAGTGGACCAACGCGCTTGCGTAGCATCTAATTTAGAACTGGCGAAACATATTGGCCGTTCTGTTCCATCGTCTTGAATTTGGAATAAGCAGCAACCGACTGCTTTGTCTGAAGCGTCAGTCGATAAACCAAACTCTCTGCCGTAGTCAATTGTCTGCAAACCTACAGCGTTATTTAAATCGTGCGTAAGTTTATCTAGCGCATTTTGATGTTCAATTCGCCAGGGTATCTTAGCAGGCACCAATTTCTGGGTCAAGTCAGTGAGAATTCTGGCTGTCTCAGCCAGGTTAGGGATGAAGTTCCTAAAATAACTGAAGAAACCAATTAATCTCCGTATGTCCTTTTTGGACTCGGGTTGAGGGATTTTCCCTAGCCCTGCGATTTTCATAGGATCCGGTTCAATGCTCCCTGATCCGATCAGGTGACCAACAAACGTTGTTTGTCGCCTAGCAAACGAACTCCTCTTAATGTTAAGGGTCAGACCCGACTGTTGAATAGTCATTAAGTATTTCTCTAGGTGTTTCATGTGATCCGGCCACGTCATCGAGTGTACTGCCATGTCACTATGTGAGGGAGTGATAATACCTAGGGCCAAAAGTTCGCGGGTCTGCTTCTCCATCTCCGGTTTGAGCAGTTCCGGCACCTTATAGGCTCGCAAACTCTTCGGCCTGAACTCCGCGCTAACAGTGATTGTGTGTTCTAGGACGGGACAGAAACCTGGTTTGTCCGAGACCACATCTGGAAACCTGTCTAACAGACTAAACAGCTGTTTCCGCTCGGGTACCGTTAAGTGTGCAACGGCAATAGGGTCTACTTGTGCACTGGGCCTTGTCTGCCTCGTGACGAAGCTACCCACCGCTTCCCCGTGACCGAAGTCTTCGTCCTTCTCGAACAGAATGGAGCAATTGTTAATCAATGCTTGCTGTATTCTTTCGTTATATTTGCGAATCCGATTTGCGTGTAGTAAGCGGCTTTTGCCCCCTATTTCCACGATGTATGTGTAGGGCGATTTCACCTGAGCGATGATGGTCGGGCCTTGCCATTGGCCCTCCTTCTTTGCTCCTCGCGCTTCCGGTGATTGGATGATGACTTTGTCTATTCTCTCTTTAGGCAAGCACAGTTGTTTTACCGAATGCCCAGCTATTTTGTCTTTATAAAAGGGCAAATTGTCTTCAGTGAAGAAGCTCTTCGCCCCAATTTTCCCGTGGGCCAAGAATGGTGCTAGTGTCGAACATTGTGCTTGTTCGGCCGCCATCTTGTTTCTGCCTACTATTGTGTCTTCCTTGGGTGGGGGTGGTATCTCAGGATTGAAGAATAGCTCTTCATTATCCGTTTCTTCGGGACCGATTTCTCCTACACTCCCACTGTCTGCTTGAGCGCCCGTGAAGTAATCCTCGCCTATCAGCGTCCTAAGTCCCTCTACCTCCTCCCCTCTCTCCTCTTCCTCACTCGTCTCAGTCCTTGCGACCGCCTGCGCTTCTGAAATTTGATCTATTTCAGGAGCGCTGGCCGCGTGACACGAGTACAACGCTGTCTCGCGCAGCAAGTCGGCTGTAGTGGGCGTGATAATTAACGGTTCATTAAGGTCTTTAATGAGTGCCGCCCATATCCGAACATCAGGGGCGTAATTTACCTCCCCTTCCCTGTCCTCGCCGGCCTGAGACCCCTTTAGTCTCAGCCGCACCACGTCCACAATCATTGATTGACCGTTCAGCCCCTTCACCTCTATCTGCTTGACCACAGGTAGGTTGAGCGGCCTGATTAGTTCTGCTCGCGCACAATTGTATTCGGCCCCGCTATCTATTAGAGACGATGTCACAGGGAGCCCCGTAATATACACTTTCATGTACTCTCTTACATAAGTCTCCTCCACGTCAATGCAATCCGGGCTTGTCGGCAATGCATGTTGGTCTATCTCTTGTATCAATGGCGGTCCGTCTTGTCGCGTCTCGCTTTGTCTGTCTGCCTGTCTGTCTTGAGCTCTGGTCACGGTTGGCTGGACCGCACACGCGCTCACCTGCTTGCTTCTAGCTTGTTCCTCCTCATCTTCTCTCCTCCACTTCTCCTCAAGCACTCTGAGTCTTTCTTCTCTGCTTCGTCTCTCCTCCTGAAGCCTTATTTTCTCTGCTTCCTCTTTCTCTTCTCTCCTCTGCTTCTCTTCAAGCAGCCTGAGCTTCTCAGCCTGCTTCTCCTCATCTTCTCTCCTCCACTTCTCCTCAAGCATTCTGAGTCTTTCTTCGTTCCTCTTTTTCTCTTCTTCGATCCGCCTGCGTTCCTTTTCACTGCTTCTCTTCACCGCTCTCTCCGCTGCCTCTCTCTGGTATATTGTTAGTTCTAACATGACCCGCCGCATTTGCCTTGCCGGGCTCATACTGCTACCTGGGCTACCTGTGCTTACTTTCTCACTTACTTCTGGCGGGATCTCCCTTCCAGAAACAATTATTTCAGCACTAGCCTCTTGGAGCTGGTCCATCCTCATGGAACCCAATTCCTCCTCTCCTAGTCCCTTCTTTATCAGATATGCGACTAGTCTGTGACGGGGCATGTTCAGCACCTTCACTCTTTTCCCTATCGACAACTTATCCATCTTCCAACAGTCCGCTCACTAATAGAAAAAGATAAGTAAGTTAGAGGAGAGTCACCGTTGGTCAGAAATCAAAGAAAACAACGTCCTAAAATTCTACCACAAATACAACAAGAACAGAACTGAGCAAAAGGAGCTACGCAAAAGCCTCGGCTATTCGCACACCAATCCTCATCCAGACCTCAACCGCAACCTCACAGATTACCACGACTACCAGTAAGGACTTACCCTCTGATATGTCGAGCGTGTTCCGTCTTTTGGTATCTTGGCTGATCCGCTGTCCTCCGTTGCCACTCCCGTCCGTCGTTGCTAGCGATGGTCGGTCGTCCGTTGGCGCTCTTGTTCCTCGTCCTTGCCTGTTGCTGTCGGTTCCTTCGAGTCCTTCGTCTCCGGAGTCCGGCACTCGATTTCTCCAGTTGCGAAGGGTTGTGTTCGCCGCTGGTCCCGATCTGTTGAGATTCCTCTTTTCCGTTTCCGGTTCCGCTTTTCGTCGTGACGTCTTTAGTAGAAAATCCTGTCGACTGCGCCAATGTCGCAATCGGAAGTCGCCCTGTCGTGTGTTTGCCGTGTGTTGATGTCGACCCTCGATTGCTTGTTCTTTTACTTGCACTTTTACTTAACGTGCCTAACTTTTCTATAGAAGATTCACGACGAACTTTGTTTAATTAATAAATGAATTTAATTAAGGAAACAAATATATATACACTAACTCTACGGGAACTTCCACGTAGTATTAAAGCGTTTAGATATTAAATCGGACTATCTCAAATGTTGCTTCGTACAGCCTAAACTACAGATCGTTCTTTCGCGTCAGTCTCTGAATCTGACGGACTCTACTCTGCCGCCGCCGCTGATCGTTCCTCCCGATGTTGATCGCTCGACCGATGTTCACACGTCGCGTTCGTCAGTAGTAACAGTACCGTGTTCTCCTTTTCCTTCCGTTAAGTAGGAACTTCAGCGTGCATCGGTCAGCCCCCTCCCCACGTCAAGCTATCGTCAATTAGTGTCAGATTGCTCCTCGCGACGCGGGTCGTCGCTCGCCTGCAGCGCGGGCGGTGTCTGGTTACATCATAGCCGCGAGGTGTCCTATTACACCTTGGCTGTGTGGTGTCCGATTACACCTCGGCCTAGCTGCCTTCCTTGTGGACCCAGTGGAGACTGGCTTTTCGTCCGTCATCGTCCTATCTCGACCGGCAACGACGATTACATCATGATGATAATGACATCTCGTCGTTGTCGTCGATCTCCTCACGCGACAGGTATAGTAAAATCAACACAACGCAGGTGAAGCTCGGCTAGTACTTTGAGGTGATGATTCACCGAATGCGCTAACTCGGCTCACCATCTCTTTGGGTAGATGAGTAGTACAACAGAACGTGCCATGTTCTTGAATTGGTGCTGTGTTTGTGTTGGAATGAGCAAAGGAAATGAGAAGCGCAATATTAATAATGATTATTATTATTATTATTATTATTATTATTATTATTATTATTATTATTTTATTATTATTATTTTTTCTCCCCCGAGGTACATGTAATCCCTCAGGAGTCTAAAAAATTATGCTAGGAGCTGTTGTTGAATGTCTGAAAAATCAGGCCTCGTCCTCCGCAACATTAATATTATTATTATTATTATTATTATTATTATTATTATTATTATTATTATTATTATTATTATTATTATTATTATTATTATTATTATTATTATTATTATTATTTACGAAGTAGATTTGTCTGGAATGGGCCCTATTCGTCTAAGTTAAAGTTGTTGAAGGCACCCATAAAGGCCACCGCGTTGAAACGTTGAATCGTGAGCGCAAGGCGTTGAAACAAGAAAGACGTTTCGCGAACGTCCCCCGTAACAGTTTTGAGTTTCTGCCCTAGAGCAGAAAGAAAGGCCAAGTCCTCATTGATAATCGGGCCCATGGTTTCAAATGCCAGGGGAACAAAAAAATGAGTAGCGGACAGCTGGCGATATTTATCGTGTTTGCGGGCTGCCGCCTTCTCGGCCGCCCCACCGGCCTCCCGAGCAGTATCCGGCAGGTAAGAAGCAGCCAATGTTATTATTATTATTATTATTATTATTATTATTATTATTATTATTATTATTATTATTATTATTATTATTATTATTATTATTAAGGTACATATAATTTGTCCAAATGTTGTGTCCAGGAAATCAGGCCTCGTCCTAAGCCAAGTCATTGAACGCACCTCGGAATGCGATGGCATTATTATTATTATTATTATTATTATTATTATTATTATTATTATTATTATTATTATTATTATTATTATTATTATTATTATTATTATTATTATTATTATTATTATTATTATTATTATTATTATTATTATTATTATTATTATTATTATTATTATTATTATTATTATTATTATTATTATTATTATTATTATTATTATTACTAGATCTTTGCCCGTCCTAAGACGTGAAATTTATTAAGACAATCATAGTTTAACAATTTGTGAAAACGTCATCGTAAACAAGGTTTTGCGTAAAGCATTTTCCATTTACATTCTAGCTTGACGACGTTTCTTTTCAACAGGATCGTCATCCATGTTGGCGTTCGAAAGTGTTGCCATCTATGCATAATATATCCATATAGTATCCGTCTGTCGGGGGACGCTACGTCACAAACGGGATTGTGAAACATAAACCGTTTGTCTTGACGACGGCGGTCTTGACGACGGCGATAACCAACGATACATATAGTGGGGCGTGGTGGCTCAGTGGTAAGTTCGACGCCTTGTGACCGGAGGGTTGCAGGTTCGAATCCCACTCTAGCCGCTGCGTACGGACCTTGGGCAAGTCCTTCACTCGCAATTGCTCGTGGCGCTTCGGCGTGAAAATTCCGGCACAGTATCAAATGCTGTAGTCGGGAGCGCCTCTGAATAGTAGTAGACTTCGAGAGGCGCTATAGAAATATCCGGAATAAAAAAATAAATAAAATAAATATAGGCCTATAATATGACGTCATAATATGACGGGCAAATACACTAGTTAGTGAGAATATCGTAAAAAGCGGAACGAAAAAAAAGCCTTCTATGAGGATTGCATGTACTCAGCATCCTTAATGCTGCTGCTCGCCTTATAGGGGGCATCATGAAGTTTGCCCATATCTCTTCCTACATCCGGGACTCCCTTCACTGGCTTCCCATTCACCAACGCATTCAATTTAAGGTCCTTTCCCTCATGCGTAACTGTCTTGTTGGCTCAGCTCCGCTGTATCTCAGGGCTTACTGCACCCCAGTTTCCAGTTTGCCTGGTCGGGCCTCTCTCCGGTCATCTGCCCGTGGCCTCTTGTTAGTCCCTTGGATGCGCACTGCTACTGCCCAGTCCCGTAGTTTTGCGGTTGTGGGCCCTTCCAGTTGGAACAGCCTCCCTCAGGGCTTTAGGCTTGTCCTCCTCTCTCTGTCTCCTGCCCAGTCTCGCAAGCGCCTGAAAACATTTCTCTTTGTCAGTGAAGACACTGACACGGGTCGGGAGCGCCTCTGATTATGAGTGGCGCTATATAAATCCTCGATTACAATTACAATTACAATTACAAACAATTGAGACGGCTATAGAAAGTCGATCGATGAAATCACAATCTTACTATGTGCGGCCTAATGTAGGCTTGTCCGAATCAGTTTGTATGACTTTGAATTAGGTCGCCATTTGTAAACATAGACGTCATTGGTCATGAATATTGATTATTTGGAAGCTGCCAGGGCCAGCGACGTCACAGTTAAGCCGTCACAATTAAATGACCAGCGGTTTCATGAATATTCAGTAGGCCTAACAGTGCGCATGAGCGTATGTGGAACTCAAAAGTAACGCTAGTATACGTAGTAGCTCGGCTTAATCAGGTGATGTGAACAGGCAAGTCTTTAATTTCATCCTGAAGCTTCCGCAGTCCACCCCTCGTCACAATCCAATGAGAAACCAGCCAGAACATTATGCTCAACTGAGTTATTCATCATTTGAATTCAAATGAAAATAATCATTGCAACTGAAACAATGGCTAAAAAAGTGAAAAACATAAAACTGTTAAAACACTTTTTTGTGAAAATGGCGCCCCAGGCAACTGCCGGCTTTGCCTGTGCCTAGGGCAGGCCCTGCGTATAGCAGGCTGTTGCAGCATTCCGATAGGCTATTGATGAGGGCTTAAGCCCGAGTCTTTCTGGAGTCGAGTGACAAAGATGTTCGTATAATATTTCATCTGAGCTGGCGTTGCTCAAAGGGTATCAATTTTCACAGTGACTGGCCATATGTTCTTTCAATGTCAGCTCTCTATCGA
>OY744604.1:44540276-44665276 GCA_963556255.1 Allolobophora icterica
GAATGGTCCACCTGTAACGTCACTTGCGGCGAGGGTTACGAGGAGCGATCGAGGACCTGCTCTGACCCGGCTCCGGCGAATGGTGGCAAGGACTGTCAGGGACCGAGAACGGAGAGCAGAAAATGCCAGAAGGAGCTGCCTTGTCCCGGTCAGTCTACGATTAATTTTTAATACCTAGCTATCGTAGTCGTCATCATCATCGGCAGCTGCAGCCTCAATCAATCATCATCATTGTAAACGTAATATTTTTTCACTGCTTAGTCAGCAAGTTTTAAGCGCGCGTTTGTATTGGAAATTTCTGTGACGTCACACTGATGAATCATCGGGTTGTTTGCTTCTTTTTACACGCTCGTCACAGAATGGCAGTTACTCGGGGTGCGCTTGCTTTATGCATTTAACGATCCCGCATCAAGCGCCTGCGGGGTTGTGACGTCAAGCCGACGTTGTGATGAGTCAGCGGGTTTTTGGAAACCCACACTAGAGCAATAACGGAAAGTTTGGAGAAAGTTTGCGCAATAGCGATGAGTTATGGACAGTCTAAACCAATCTGAGTCGGTCTGCTGACTTGGCGGTAAAGCAGTCCCAAAATGCATTGTTGCGAGAACGCGAAATATGTTGATATTATGAGTTACAGATGTCTTTGATAGATTCGTGCGTGTAGAGAATTTTTCGTCGAACTCTGAAGTACTTTTCGTTTCTTATTGTATACTATTAAAAGTCAAAGACTGTGTCTTTACTCGAGTTAACGCTGAACTGCAAATAAGGCGAGTCAGCGGTTCGATTCCCTATCCACTGTCAACTTCGAGGGTCGTCGAAAGTCATCGATGCCATTATTATTATTATCCGGCATCGATGCCGGCATCATCGTCATGATTGTTATCATCACTGTCCTTTTTATAATCAGCATAAACATCATCATCATTAGTCAACCATCATCTGTGTTGTGATATGTGAGTGAGAGTAGCTGGTGCTAAATGGTTTGCTAGTGGATGGCGGTTGGTCGGACTGGAGCAACTGGACCACCTGTTCAGCCACCTGTGGAGAGGGATTCCAGACGCGGTCACGCCAGTGCAATAATCCTCTTCCGCAGCACGGAGGAAAGCCTTGCGAGGGCATCGAACTGGAAAGCATGCCATGCGTGACGAGAACCAACTGCGCTGGTATAAGTCAATCCATCGCTGTTCATGACTATCAGTTTTATTTAATTATTTTACATATATCGTTGTAACCGACGCCGTCACTTTCACGACCACCACTACCTCCTCTGCCACATTATGTCACAGTAGGCCATATAATTTATTTGAATTCGGTAAATAGCTGCGGTCCTATACCTGAAGCTGCTTCACTTCTACGAGAAGTATCTGACCCATGCTACCACGTTATCATTGCTGCTCCTATTGCAATCTATAACTCCGGCTTTTCATTCATTTGATAATGAAATGTCTATAACCCTACTTTAAAAAATCCTATCCTGATTAATTGTCTCCTTTTTACCGTTCTCGTCGCTCCAACTTATGGAAACCATCTCTCTGTCTACCTGCCTGATTTCTCGATTTGGACTTTACGAAATATGGCTGCACCTCCCTTTCTGATTTTGTTTTTGATTGAGCACCTGCGAATAGGCAGAACGGCTTTCTGTGTTCCGAAGACATCCGACAGATCTTATTTTTGTTTTCAAGAAATTTTATAGCCACTTCTGCAGCGAAAAAACTACTGAAAGGATTATTGTATTGAATTTGAAAAATTATTTAGCCACTGCCACAATAAGAAACTACTGAAACGCGTCTGCGACATGTTTACCCCCATCATAGATTAAGACGTATCTTAGGAGTCGCAGCACTCCTGTCTCGCATAGGCGTATCTATGACTAGCTGGTTTACCCGGCTTTGACCGGGGTTATAAGTTTCAATCCCTGTAGCGAATAAGCAACAAATTTAGGTATAAGTTTCAATCCCTGTAGCGAATAAGCAACAAAAGTTAATGTGAAGTGAAATCCCTACGGCTGCGCCATCTGGCGAATCTTTAGAAATGCGTGCCGGTGACAGAGAATTGGCGGTCAAACACACAGAATCTTCTCGGGCGGCGCCATCTGGCGAATGAAAATAGGTCGACTCGAATTTGTTTGGACCAGGTAAAAAGTGGGGGTTTGGGAGAGGTTTTGGCCCGGGACACCATGGAAGCGGTGAAAACGGGGGACGCGAAGCCGACCACTTGGTGTGTAATGCCCACCCCGAGACAGTAGTGAAGGTTTGGAGTGAAAAGGTCGAAAGCTGTAGAAATGCATCGTGGTCAAACATCGCTGTGACAGACAGACAGAGTCCTCTCTTTATTTATATAGATTACCTGATCACGAAATGTACAGGTGAAAGATTGGAACTTGATCGAAAGTTCCTCAGAGCTTTCTTGTTGTGACTGTTTCAGTGGACGGCAACTGGACGGAATGGTCGAAGATGGACATCTGTTCGGCGAAGCCATGCTCTGGTCAGCCGGGCTACAGGACCCGGTTCCGCAGCTGCACTAACCCCAGACCGATGTTTGGAGGAAGACCATGCAAAGGCCGTTCATGGATGAGAGAACCATGCTATAACAACGACTTCTGCACGGACAAGGGTCAGCACCATCAAATACTATTCATGCCTGCGGAGGTTACACGCAGATGTCTTTTACTCTTCTGTTATCTCTATTCCGTCAGAACTTGATTCGAAACCATTCTTTTCGATCGTAGTTTTGTGTTGGTAGGTCGGGAACGCCTCAGAGTAGTCTTTCTCAGAGTAGTCATTCTTAAGAAGCGCTATATAAATATGTGATTACAGTTATTACAGTTACAGTATTATATGTGGATTCAGACGCTTGTTTGGTGCCTTTCAGTTCCTCATAAAGCACTGCAGTCTACAATAGTCTAAAGTAATGGTACCTGAGTTCAGTAAGAATTGATAGTTCATCTGAAAGCAAGAAATACTTAGGTCATCTGGTGGGCTCTTCTTGCACACGCGTAAACTTCAGCCAACGAATTTTCGATCCTGAGTTGAACAGTTGACACCGTGTTCAGAGTTCCTGATTCCTTTTGGATCAATTGAAGGCGAAGAATGATGACATCCAACACGATTTAGCTTAATTAATATTAATGATAATAAATAGTTTAAGAATGAGTGTCAAACGACAATACAATAACAACTATACATACAGAGGATAAAATTAAATAGTTTAAGAAAACCATTGAATGCTAGACCTATTGAGTGCATAATTTAAGTACAGGAAGTCGGTTTACGTATATTGGTTTCTATTGCCTCTGAGTTTCAAACTGTCTGTTTGCCTGCGATTGACTTCCCATTTGTCGATATCAGAGTCTAATTGCTTTTTCTAACTGCGTTTCAGTGGATGGCGGTTGGTGCACCTGGAAAGATTGGTCAGAGTGCAAGAAGGGAATCATGAAACGAATCAGAGGCTGCGAATGCCCTCCGCCGGCCAACGATGGAAAACAATGTGAAGGTATTCCTTGGATAACTCGGCTCTTTGCCTCTGTACACGCATGCATGCTTGCTTACATACATCATACTTACATAGATACATGCGTGCATACATACATACATATATACATGCTTACATACATTACATACATACAGACATTACATACATACACACATACATACACACATACAAATAATCTTATAATTTAAAATCTATCTCATTTTGACCTGGAAAACGTTAGTTTCTCAAAAACTATATTATTCGACTTGTTCGAGACTATGGCAACACTATTCTGTGAAAGTCACAATGTTGTGTCCCAATCTTGCAAATTGTTGGACCATTATTCCGCAAGTCGACCAAAACTAAGAAGATGGCGGTTATGCACAGATTATATGGTGACTGTTGTAGGAGATGACTTCGAAGAAAAGACCTGTGGTGTTATTCTCGAGAGACAGGAAGAAGAACTGTCTGCCACAGGTACGAGTAGTAAACAGATTTCTTTATTGCTCAAGAAATTGCATGATTCTTAGAAGATAGCTTTGATAGATCTTGTGCGTTCAAACACCTTTGTCTGTTTTTTGCCTTTAATCGTAACATTATGCTGCAAAGCACAGTCCGCGCGTTAAGGTAATCCTGACAACTGCATCAAGATAATTCTTTTTCATTTCGCCTTCTCTTCATTTATCTCGTAAGGCAGTGCCTAAAATATATGGAAATGTTAACTGCACATTCTTCCTCAAACCGTCGAACTATATACTTGCACTGGTAAGTAAACTATCTAGTATTGGAATGAAATCGTGTGTAGTTGACTTGTGCTAATCTCTCAAAGATTACCTGCACATTACAGACAAGTAACCGACACTGGACAATGTCAAGTGCACACTCAGCGTCAGAAAACGCGCTATCTAGACCCTGTCGCAAGTGACTGAATTAGCTGTTTCATACCTCATAGTGTATGCTACATAGGCCTATATGACCTTCGCATTTAGTATTGTTAAATATAAATTATACTTCTTGTGATTAGTCTTTGAAATTCGTGTTACAGACGCAGCTGTCCATTTTATAGTTCTTCAACTTTATTTATCTTTTTCAATGTAGAACCCGACCGAGAACATAGTCAGCAAAAATAATATTTATAAACTTTGGGTTGTATTTCGTAATTACAAAGAATCTTTTTATGGAAGACTCGGATGTTAACTAGTCTCTGAAATGCGTGTAAATTTATATTTAGTGAAAACTTCAGCTTACGTAACCAAGCGTGAAGGCTGCTATGACAACGAAGCATCTGGTGATGGAAGTGACGTCAACTGTGACCAGGTAGGTTAGTTAGTTATCTAGACACTTAATATCGTGACTTTCAAGTAGGCCTACCTCTCAAAAGCTCTGCTTATGCTAACCAACCGATGCTAATGTCCATTAAGAACTGCCAACACAAAGTCCGGATCCGAGAACTTACTTTGCAAAATGCTTTGCGTGACATATATAATCTGCACGCGATGCCTGAAGCCCTACGCACGAAACTAACGCGAGAGACGTGAGATAATAGTAGGTAAGATGCGTTGACCACTGGCGTAAACTTGTCCAAAATATTGGGGGGCATGGGCTCTGGACCAAAAAAACAAGTTTTTTCAATATGAAAAGTTGTTTTTTCTTGTTGTTTTTTCGTTTTTATGGTTTTTGTTGTTTTTGTTGTTTTTAAGATTTTCGGATTTCGGATCATGAAAATCATTAAAAATGGCATGAACAAGAGCTCCAACTCAGTTTAATTCAGTTAATTGCGATTTCCGAAAATTAAAAATCATTAAATCAATATTATTAAAATAACTTCTACAAAAATAAGAAATTAATTTTTTTGTAAAACAAAATTTTTTTGTGGTTTTCTTTTTCTTTTGGTTTTGTTTAAAACCAAATACCGAAAAAACTGTTTTCACCTCTAGTCTGGGCAGTCAGCAGAGGCTTCCGGTTTACGTTAATGCGTATGAAATGGGGCGTTTTGTTTACATGTAAATTTATTTCATATTGAAGATATTGCAGATAGAAATTAATCTTTGTTTTCATTATGAATTTCTGATAGTATTTTAGTTCTGTGTCTCTGATTTTCTGTTTCTGAAGAAATTTGTATATATTGAAACATAATATTTTAATATTTGAAGAAATTCTCCTCTCGATTTTTGGGGGGCATTGCCCCGGCTCCTCAATTATTGGGGGGGGGGGTCACGTGCCCCGGCTGACCCCCCAGAGTCTACGCCTATGGCGTTGACTAAAATCCACTTGCCACAAGGCTAAGGGCGGAGAGAAACGTGCTTTAAGAAATCTCTGTCCCAGAGAATGACCAAGAGAACGACTGGAGTCTGTGGTGGTAGCCCAGAGTTGCGACGTGTAAATTGGTGAAGAAAAATTCCGAAATAAAGATGGCAAACAAAAGGGAACACTATTGCGGGTAAAGGAATGAACCCTGAGAAGAGGTCATCCTCAGAGAACATCGCCAACCCGGCGACCTCGACAGAGTCAGGGTCGGATCCTGAGACAAAGCTTTACTGTGTAGCCCCTCTTAAGGAAGTGGCTATCATGAACCTTCCTTGGAGAGTAAACAAAGATAGTAGGCATTAGGAGCGGCCATTTACGTAGAAAGTAGAAGGTGTAGTCATGTATGTGACTCCGAGCGTAGAATTGGGTTGGGGTCACCCCCGCTCCATAAAGTTATGTCCAGACCGCCACATTTTTTACGATTTAGTGGCCAGAAAATACAATCACGAAGCTTTCGCATGTCTCTATTTTTTCCTGTTTATTCTGCTCTTCTTCTTCTTCTTAGTCATCTTTTATTATTCCTCAAGCTCTTCATGATCTTTCGCGAAACAGCTTCTGCAAATTTAATCAAATTTCAATTGCTTTTGGAATACTGCAGGAACCGGAAGAGCCTGCGACTACCGAAGAGACCGGAAGTGGCCAACAATAAGACCGCAGAGAGAAAGAGAGAAAGACGCGCTGTAAATAGAAACAACATGACCGCCGCCATCTTTTAATATTGTCGTCTCTTGCGAATGCGTGGATTTAATGGATAAATTTAGGGTCGTCTGGAAATCTTTTTACACAGAAGTAATAAAGTAGACCTTTTATTACTGACAAAAACGTGGCGTCGCAGTTTTAATGTTGTCTGGCTAGCAGTAATCAGTGTCTTTTTGGCAAGTGTGGACTGTTTACTATTATGTCTTTTTGATGCGATAGATAGCATATATATCCGCGGTTCCAGTTAAGTTTTTCTTCAACTCTAGAATTACATAAACTTATATGTTTGCAGTCGTTGTTTTCTTGTCATGGAAGCTCTTTATTTCAAGCGAGAAACAGTACATCCTGCTATTGTTGTTTTAGGCTTCAAATTTGAACTCGGCACTAGGGCCTATATATATACCTATATGGATGTAATTTAACGCAGGGCAAGGGGATGGATCCAGCCGGTGCTAACCAACTAACTAATAATTATAGTTACCCAAGATATCAAAAATTTTACCTAATTTCCTGTACGACATATATTGAAATTTAATTTACTTGGAAATGGTATTGGTAGCTGACGATATGAAATCCTTGCCCTGCGTATAAAATATACTTGGATACAGTCAAGAAGCACGTATTGGTATTTGGTACGTTATAAGTAGGTTTGTGTGATATTTCGAAGAGATAGAAGTGTATTTAATAGATAATTAGACATATATATATTTATATGTAAATGAAAATACTCAGTTCTTACCGTAAAGTTGACTGAGACTTTGTTTTGAAGTTGCTTTGTTTCACTTCTTGTTACTTTCTTATTGCATTGTTTACTATCATTGCTACTTCTGTTGTTATTTTTATGGTTATGTGATATATTCTGCATACATTTGAGATTTCTTTACGGTTGACATTCCTACATGATATTCACCTACGTGTAATTAATTGTTGATATAATAAAGAGTGAAGCCTAACTCTGTGCCATCAATAAGCTTCATCACCTGATATAGCTTCTCTGGTTTTAAAAACATTTGCAGAGTTTTAGGCTAAATATTTAATGATTCAAAACTAATGGTAGTAGTATATTATTCAATAGGTCTACGTATATATGTACTTATGTATGTATGTATGTATGTATGTATGTATGTATGTATGTATGTATGTATGTATGTATGTATGTATGTATGTATGTATGTATGTATTTATGCATCTGGGCTTTTAAGCAGTGCATTTTCTCAGAAGCGATATATACATGCATATTATTGATATATAATTATGTGCTTACTACGTACAAGAATTTTCTTTAATTGAGCTGTTTTTGGATTGCCTTTTTCCATCGATAGAATCAATCAAAATTTGTTGAAATTAAGTATATCCTTTAATTGTACCAACTGCTAACCGCACTTTGATTTATTTATTTATTTATTTATCTATTTATTAGGCCCATTGATTTATTGAAAGCATCCTCAGGACATGTAAAATTCAGTGGCGTAACTCAAAATTTCTTGACCCCACATGATTGCTTAAAATATGGTTCCATTGAGCTCGACCTCACTTTGAATGAGGCGCGAGTGAGTCCCTTTTTGAAGACTTGGATCCTCCTTCTCTCGTAGTTGCAGGCCACGCGGTAACGCCTCTGAAGAATGGTTGGCTTGCTCTTGCTCGACTCGCTGAATGTTCTTGAATAACCGTTTTGCTTCTTTTCCTTTTGCCTGGAAATATGCTAGAGGCCTAGAGCCTACATCTAGGCAGCTATTTACTTACTTTGAATTTTGAAATGTCACAGTTGTTCCAAGGCAGCTCACTGATATATTCAACATTTAGTCTTGAAGTTGATTTCTTGTAAAAACAACCCAGAGAAACTGGATGTTTGCCGTTCCTTTATGATACACTAAACTGCAATACATTTTGATTTTACAGCGTTATGTCATCAACGCATTAAAATGATTTTAAATTACGCAAGAATAAAGATGCAGTGTGGAATTATGGGAGATGACGTAACAATGACGCATGTTATAATCTACGAATTTATCCGTTTACGCATAAACGTTTGTCTGTTTTCGTTTGGTTCACTTGATATTTTGTGATGTAGCCTAAATGTCGATGTGACTCTTTTAACCATTGTGTGTATTAACAATAGGCCCGTGGTCAAAGTGTGGCGTAGTATGTGTTTATCTAGAGCTGTTTATCTAATCCTAACCCGTTTGCATATTTGATCGCGTTTCTTGTAGTTCATGTCCTCCTGTACTTTTTCTGGCTTGTATTTTCTGCTCTTCGTCTACAGTCATCGAAGTCATTGCACAATTATACATGCATGATACATATATCCAGAGTAAAGTTTCTTAATGATAATGTTTCAGCGGGTTTGAATTGATGATTTGGATATGTTAAACGATTGGTTAGGGTGCTAGCTTTGTAGGCAGGGTAGCCCACTCTGAGACAGTAGCTGTGTAGGGACCTTGAGCTCACTCCTTTACTCACTATTGCTCAGCGCCATCGATTGATGCTTGGTCATTAGGTAGTGGCGTTTAATAAATACGAAGTGATGACGATGTATTTGTGGATCACCCATATACAGACTGTTTTCGGGAATTCATCTTAAACATTTGCTTAGTTTGGATAAACTTCAGGTGATTGCAAGGGGTTTCACTTCCGGGATGCATCGTCAGCACACCAGAGAAATAGGCCTTCTTTAATATTGTATCGTTAGCAGCGGATACTCTTGTTAAACATAAAGTCATAAATTATATAAAATATTGTATTGTTTAAGTTTATGTTAACCATATCTGCATTTATATAGCGATTTGTAATTAATTTCCGTTCAGAATCTCTCAACGCCTCATCACCACGGGATAGATTCCTAGCATAAAACAGGCAGCAACCCTGCTAGCATGCCCATGTGGAGCCCATGTTCCAATACCTGACACATATAAGGCTCACATTGGAACCATTAAAATTTTAATGTTAGCGCGTTAATCCAATGACGACTCTAAGACGAAGAAGTGCTTTTGCGATCACGTAGTGTGTGCTGCCTGGTTTAAGAGTTTAGCGCCAAGCTGCAGTTTACGACTAACATTTGGATCAAAAACACGTGATATACATGTGTAAACCAAAATGCGGTTAGCAGTTGGATTAATAAAGGATATACTTACTTACTTACTTACTTTACAATATAAATATGTAAGCAACAAAGATGCGGTAGATTGTATATATCAGCGCACAGAGAGAGAGAGACAGACAGACAGACAGACAGACAGACAGACAGACAGACATAGAGAAAGAGAAACAGAAGGGTAGTATATGGTGGATTCTTGATCAAGGCAAACTCCAGGATAGAGTTCTCAATCAGATACAATTGACAATAAGACACATTGATAAAAACGACCTAGCGAACAAGACTTTCGAATCAATTAGTCAGTAATTCAAGCAGTTCATTAGTCCATTGATTAGTCTCTTCAAGTGGGGCAATGATTCTTGCCATTACTGTCCAATTTCTCACTTCTGATCTCGAGTTTTCTTCAGATGGTTTCTTTCCCCCTCTTATCTTGATCTTCAAAACGAACCTTTACTTTTCCCAAGGCACAAGACGAGTAGTGAACAATTTATCAGAATGTGACGTCATGCATGCAAAAATGACGTCATCGAAAACAATGCTACAGTGACGCAATATAACGTTTCTTCATAAAGACCTAATGCAAAACCTGAAATTCCGAAGCAACAGATCAGTCGAAACGAGGTACTTAACGTAAAGGCCAGTATAACAGTTACAGTGTAATGCAAGAGTAAAGTTAAACAATACAACGATTTTACTACACTTTCTATATAATATATATACATACATAGGCGCCGACTTCTTGGGGGCCTTGGGGGCCAATGCACCCAGAGAAAAAGTTCAGTGGGGGCCTGGCACCCAGAAGAATTCGGACCTTAAATTCAATTTTTTGGGGTATTCCTAAAAAGGTCGTCACATTTTTTCGGGGGATGAATTCTTAAAAAAGTCGTCAAATTTTAGGAGACATGGCCCCCCATTTAAAATTTGTTTATGTTTAGTAGACGATGAAATATGACGAAATAATGTATAATGAATTTTTCCGGATGACTAAAAAAAGGTCATCAGTGTTTTTGTAGGAGATGATTTCCTAAAAAAAATTCTGGATCCGCCCCTGACTGGCACCCAGAGACAAAAGCAAAAGTCGGCGCCTATGTATACATATGTATATATAATACAGTAATTGACTTCTCGGACTTCGAACTCACAACGATTTTGCATAGTAGCAACCATCAACTGATGCATTGAGCATTATGATATTGGCGCTACAGAAGTTCTTAGGTTAGATTAGATTAGAGGGCAGACTTAGACTCATTATCTAATCTTCTGGTCTGGTTCATCGGCAATGTAGGCTATCAATTTCTACGTTACAAATTCTGTAGATGACTCACAGCAAATGGGCGACATACACTATATATAGTCTGTATAACCACACTTCGTTGCAAAATCATATGGACTAGTGCATGGAAAATAGCTCAACAAAAGCTGGATAAATAGTGTACTACACTTTTTACAGATACGCCTCTGGACATGACTTCCTAAGTCTATCTACATAGGCTACAGCAAAACTTCGGTATATCGAACTTCGGTATTTCGAACATGCGGTTGTATCGAACAACAGGAAATTGCCCGACTACAATCAATGCAAACACGTTCAAACATAGCCCTGCTTTATCGGACCTACTTATATCGAAGTCTCGCTTTTTTCGAATGCTATATTCGGTCCTTGTCGAACAGTGGGCCTGCAGCTTTATCGATGTTGCAGGGCCACTCTGCAACTCGATGCTTTTGGACTACTTGAGCCTGTGCTTTATTTCCCGACTGGCTAAGAGACAAGGCTGATTTAGCCTCATCAACATGTAGGCCTATGTCTGATCACCTGGAGAGGATCACTTTATGTTTATATAATCACATTGATTTCATTTTTGTACCGTAGCCATATTATGATGACTGCAGACGTATTTCCCAGTGGCGGATTTAGCTATAAGAGCAAGGGTCGGTACCTCCGCGTCCTATTTGGTGTCTCTCGGCGCCTCTAAGGCCAACCTGGTGCATGATGAGCCGCATAAAATGGCGCCCTCTCTGGCATTTCCTTGCCCCACGCAAGCGACCGTTGGACTGTCACTGCTGTTGCCTCTGCAAGGGTGTTCTCTGGCCCCACATTACAAAGACCTACCGTGCTAAACCTACACGTTGTTGAATTAAATACATTATTACGACATCTCATACAAAGTGTACAATTTTATAATAAGCGTCGCAAAAAGAAAAAATCTGTCTGTGGATTATAAAATAGATGCATTGTATAATATTCACTACACGTTCATTTAGGCAAACCTCTCTGTCTTGGATTATTTGCTAAAACATTAGGCGTAGCCCTATAGGCCTACTTACAACATCCGATTTGTTCATCACGTGCACTGCACAGTCTGCACTGCCATTTCAATATTCGGGCTAGAATACAGTGACCATTGGCACACTGAAACTGTTCCGGGAACGCTCTGTAACAAAACAGTTACAGTTACAGTTACAGTTAATAGGCTAGTAAAGCTATATAAGCTTTTAGTGCCTATATCCTTTCATCCAATTGTCCAGTTTGTGTTTGAAAATGTTCAGGCTTGGTGCAGATACTACTTCCGGTGGTAACCGGTTCCAGTGATCCACAATTCTTTGGCTAAAAAAGATTTTTCTAATGTCTAATCGCGTCCGTTTATGGTACAACTTCAGATTATGTCCTCTCAGATTTACAGTTGCTGCCTTCTGAAAGGTTTTTTCATCTATATTTTCGAGTCCATTTATAATTTTGTATGTCTCAATAAGATCATCCCTCATTCTTCATCGTTCCAAGGAAAAGAGACCCAGAGTTTTAAGCCTTTCTTCATACGGCTTCCTAGATAAGGGAAGCTACTAATCTGACGAGATTAGTAGCTCCCTTTCTTATTTTTCCAGGCATTTGATGTCTTTTTTCATAGTAAGTCTTCCAAACTTGGACACAATATTCTATATGTGGTCATATTGTACAGTATTTTGAAGCTGTCAATATCTATCTGCTTGAAACTCCTTTTTATCATCCCAAGAACTGACATTGCCTTGCTTGCCGACCTCCTACATTGCTGGCTCCACTTCAGATCTTTACTGATCCAAACTCCCAGGGCCTTCTCCATTTGTCTCTTCTAGGTTCACAAAATCTGTTCCATCCCGTAGATGATAGTTCACTGTCTTCTATGGTCCAATTTGCATAACTTTGCATTAAAATGTTAGAAGCATTAAATTTTAACAGCCATTCCCTTGACCAGTCTTCCTGTCTAGAAGACGAAACGGCAGCCTTAACATCCACTCCACTCTCGATTTCAGTTGTACACAGTGTAATTCTCAGAAAAATTGTCATAATTATTAATTTATTATCAGCATCACCAGCGCTGCCTCAACAACATCAAAAACTAAATTTTAAGCAGATAATTCATTCATTCATTCATCCTGGTTTAAAAAATCCTAACAGATTTCAACGCAAGATCAAAAATGGCAAATGAAGAACTTCAGGATAGATTTAATATATCTGAACTAAAGAACACGGCTTTACTACAGAACACAACTTAATTAAAGAACACGTCTCAACTAAAGAACTATCTTAATTAAAGAACACATTTTATCTAAAGCACACATCTAAACTAAAGAACTATCATAACTAAAGAACATATCTTAACTAAAGAACGTATCAATAAACCACGAATTGATTGATTACTTGATCTTAACTAATGAACACGTCTTAAGTAAAGAACTATCTTAACTAAAGAACACATCTTAACTAAAGAACATGTCATAACTGAATCACATATCCTAACTAAAGAACTATTAAAGCTAAAGAATATATTTTAAATTAAGAACTATCCAAACTAAAAAACATATCTAAACTAAAGAACATATCTTACTTAAAGAACATATCTCAACTAAAGAACTGTCTTAACTGAAGAACACATCGTAAGTAAAGAACTATCTTAACTAAACAACATATCTAAACTAAAGAACTATCTTAACTAAAAGACATATCTTAGTTAAAGAACACACCTTAAGTAAAGTACTAGTTTAACTAAAGAACACATCGTAAGTAAGGAACTATCTTGACTCAAGAACACACACAAACTAAAGAACCACCTTAACAAACAAAATTTCTTAATTAAAGCCATCTTAGCTGAAGAACTATGTTAACTATAAATACATCTTAATTTAACAAATATCTAAACTAAAGAAATATCTTAACAAAGAAACTATCTTAACTAAAAACATACCTTAACTATCTTAACTAAAGAACTATTTTAACAAATGAACTATCTAAACTAAAGAACTATCTTGACTAAAGAACTATCTTAACCAAAAACGATCTTAACTAAAGAATTACCTTAAATAAATGACTATCTTAACTCAAGAACTATCTTAGCTAAACAACTATCTTAGCAAAACAACCATATTAACTTTAAAAAAACGCAGCGCAACTAAAGAACTATCTCAGCTAAACAACTACCTTAACTAGAGAACTATCTTAACTAAAAAGCACATCTTAACTAAACAACTATCGTAATGAAAGGACTGTCTTAACTAAGAAACTATCTTAGGTAAAGAACTATATTAACAACAGAACTAGTTTAGCTAAAACCAATTTTAGCAAAGTATCATCTTAACTAAATAACCCTCTTAACTAAAACAAAATAATCTTAATTAAAAAAAACTACCTTAACTAAAGAACTACCTTAACAAAAAACATATCTTAACTAAACACTATCTCAGTTAAAAAATATCTAAACTAAAGAGCACATCTTAACTAAAGAACACATCTGAACTGAAAAATCATCTTAACCAAAGAACATATCTTCAGTAAAGAACTGTCTTAACTAAGAAACTATCTTAGGTAAAGAACTATCTTAACTAAAGAACTATTCTAGCTAAAACCTTTCTTAGCAAAGAACCATCTTAACTATATAACTCTCTTAACTAAAAAAACAATCTTAATTAAAAAAACTACCTTAACTAAAGAACTACCTTACAAAAAAACAAATCATAACTAAACACTATATCAGCTAAAGAAATGTCTAAACTAAAGAGGACATCTTAACTAAAGAACACATCTAAACTGAAGAATTATCTTAACCAAAGAACACATCTTCAGTAAAGAACTACCTCGACTAAAAAAATGTCTTGACTAAACAAATATCTTAGCTAAAGAACTATCTCAACTTAAGAACTATCTTAATTAAAGAACTATCTCAACTAAAGAACTATCTTAACTTAAAAGAACTATCTTAACCAAAAAGACATCTTAAGTTTAAAAAAAATTTAACTAAAGAAAAATCTTAACTAACCAACTATCTTAAATAAGGAACTGTCTTAACTAAAGAAATATCTTAACTAAAAAGCACATCTTAACTTAGCAACTATCTTAACTAAAAAATCTCAACTTAAGAACTATCTTAACTAAAAAAATCCTCCTTAACCAAAGAAGTATCTTAACAAAGAACACATCTTAAGTAAAGAATTGCCTGAGCAAAAAAATTATCTCAACTCAACAAATATCTTAACTAGAAAACTATCTCAACTAAAAAACTAACTTAACTAAAGAACCACCTTAACTAAGAAACACATCTCAATTAAACAGCTTAAAATTAGTTAACTAAAGAACCGCCTTAACTAAGAAACACATCTCAACTAAACAACTATCTTAACGAAATAACTATCTTAACTAAAGAGCTGTCTTAACTAAAAACCATCTTAACTGAACAACTATCTTAACTAAAGAGCTGCATTAACTAAAAATTATGTTAACTAAAGAATTATCTCAACTAAAAAACTCTCTTAGCTGAAGAACTATCCTAACGAAAGAACTATCTTAACTTAAAAGTATCTTAACTAAAAACACATCTTACTAAACAACTATCTTAACTGAAAAACACATCTTACTAAACAACTATCTCAACTGAAGAACCATCTTAATTAAAAAAAGCTATCTTAAGTAAAGAGCTATCTGAACTAAAGAACTATCTTAACCAGAAAACTATATTAACTAAACAAATATCTTAACTAAAGAACTATCTTAACTAAAGAATAACTCACCTAAAGAACTATCTTAACTAAAGAATAACTAACCTAAAGAACTATCTTAACTAAAGAACTATCTTAACTAAAAAAAACTATCTTAAATAAAGAGCTATCTTAACTAAAGAACTCTCTCAACTAAAGAACTATCTTAACTTCAAAAAACTATCTTAATTAAAGAAGTATCTCAACCAAAAAGACATCTTAACTAAACAAATATCTTAACTAAAGAAAAATCTTAACTAAAGGACTTTCTTAACTAAAGAACTATCTTAACTAAAGAACTATCTTAACTAAAAAAAACTATCTTAAATAAAGAGCTATCTTGACTAAAGAACTCTCTCAACTAAAGAACTATCTTAACTTAAAAAACTATCTTGACTAAAGAAGTATCTCAACCAAAAAGACATCTTAACTAAACAAATATCTTAACTAAAGAAAAATCTTAACTAAAGAACTTTCTTAACTAAAGAACTATCTTAACTAAAGAACTATCTTAACTAAAGAACTATCTTGGCTAAAAACAATCTTAGCATAGACCCATCTCAACTAAAGAACTATCTTAACTAAAGAATTACCTTAACTAAAAAATCTCAACTTAAGGACTAAAAACCCTCCTTAACTAAACAACCATCTTAACTAAGAAACACATCTTAACTAAAGAATTATCTTAACTAAACAACTACCTTAGCTAAAAACTACCTTAACCAAATAACTATCTTAACTAAAGAGCTGCTTTAACTAAAAACAATCTTCATTAAAAAATTATCTCAACTAAAGAACTAATTTAACTAAAGAACTAGCTAAAATGTATCTTACCTAAAGAAATATCTTAACTAAAAACTGTTCTAACTAAAGAGCTATCGTAGATAAGGAACTACCTTAACTAAACAAATATCTTAACTAAAGAACTATTTTAACTACAGAACTAACTTCACTAAAGAACTATCTTACCTAAAGAACTATCTTAACTAAAAACTATCCTAACTAAAGAACTATCTTAACTTAAAACACATGAAGGGGCGCTATATAAATACTCAAATGAATGAATGAACTAAAGAGCTATCTTAGCTAAAGAACTAACTTAACTAGAGAACTGTCTTAACTATAAAAATCTTAATTAAGCAACTATCTTAAGTAAAAAAAAACTATCCTAACATTTTCGTTACCGTTATCGATGACGAGAATCACACTGATAGTAATTTGCTTGTAGCTTCGAAAGGCTTTGAAGAATGAGTGCATTCTGCTTCATGAATACACGACGCTCCATATTCACCGACATCCAAAGCGAACACAGGCTATTAGTTGTAGCCCACTTTCACGTTCTCATGTTTGTCGATACTGCACTTTTCAACCAGTCAATCAATCAATCAACTTTTCAGCTTTTAACGAAAATAACAATGAATTTTCGTTATTTTCGTTTCGTTATTTTCGTTATAGTTATAGTTAATGATATTTTTAGTTACAGTTATAGTTATCGTTAACGAAATCATTTTATTTTCGTTAACGAACATTTTCGTTACCGTTATCGCTAATGAGAATCACGCTGCTTCTTGCTTGCTCCCCACTTGTTGTACGACACAGATCGCAGGAGTCCGAGTCTCTTCCTGCATTTCGTCACCACGTACTCGACATATGTGCATTAGGGTGGAGTGAAAATGGGCCAAAAAATTTTTTTTAAAGCAAACGTTTTCTAATAGGCTATAGCGATGGAAAGTTGCCAGCATGTGAGTGTAAATTGTGCTCAAAATATTGTTGATTTTGCTTTGCGTCTTCTGCCCTCTACCGACGGTTTTATATTTACCATATATAATAATTTGAATAACGTCAATGTGATGCATTATTTTTCTTTTTCTTCAACTGACTGTCTTCGAACGGTTACAATTCATGAAATACACGTTCAAGTCAGTTGCGGAAATCGCCTCTGGCGTGTTACAGGATTATATAATTGTAACAAGGGGCGTAACTTTGGTCTAAAAAGGTTGGGGGTACCAATTTCTTACATACAGGAAGCAAGACGTTGACTGCGATCTCTGGGAAGGCAAAATAATAAAATATTGATTGGCATTGTGCATAAAGTGGGGGTACGGTACCCCAGCCCAAAGAGTGGGGTGGGGTACGGTTACCCCTCGTTCACCCGACAAATTATGCCTATTGAATGCAGCGACATTACTGAAAGGAAGAAAATTAGGAGAGAACGAAACAAGTACCAAAGCTCTGTTCAAGCAGGATGCGCCATCATACGACTGTGAGTGTTGAGGGGGTTTTCCAGAGAGTAATCCAAAAAGAGGTCCGAGTCTGGTTTCGGTGGGGGGGGGCAGATCAAGAGAGGACGCAGAGCAGCTGTGACGGTGGGTGTTATTTAGGGCGAGGAGAATTGGAAGGCAGAGGATCAAACAGGAACGTATCTAGCGTTGGGCTTGGGGGGCTTAAGCCCCCCCCAAACGAAGTTGAAGCCCCCCAAACAAGTCAAGCCGTTGTATGCTTACGGCTAAAATTCGTATGAACACTGTATTAATGTTGCCATGTTCAAGGCTTAAGCCCCCCCAAACGAAAAAGCCTAGTTACGTGCCTGGGATCAAATGAGTCAGGGTAGGAGTAGGCCCTACTTGAAAAGGTGAGACTTCAGTTTGGAGTGGAAAGCCCGGAGATGGATAGAGGAGCATGAGGAGAAGGATGGAGGACGGGTTGGAATGATGATGGAGGAACCAAGAATCTGCGGAATTCAAGGGGGAGATCGTTCCAGAGGCGTGGTGCTGTGTTGGATATGGCTCGGTTGGAGAACTTGCGATGAGTAATGACCGGAGATCGAGAAAGACTGAAATAGGAGGAGGATCGGGTGGAGCGGGTTGCCTGGATATTGAAGAGATCACAGAGGTACTTGGGCTGGATATATTGTAGGGAGTTATAGGTTAGTGATAGGACTTTGAAGTGGATTCACTCTGGGATTTTTAGCCAATGTAGTGATTTGAGGATGAGAGTAATAATATTATAAAAATTTATACAATAATTACTACTACTACTACTAATAATAATAATAATCTTCGTTTAATATCTTCAAACTGTGCAAACATCATCATATTATGATGATGTTTGGGCATTCTCGTCACAGCCCTGGCTAGTGACTTTTTTGGATAAGTTGCAGACGCTTGATTTGGGTGGATTCAAGGTTGAGGAAGAGGGAATTGCTGTAATCAATGAACAATAGAGGTAACAATGGTAGAGGCAGTTTTAAGGTCGATCTTGGACCGGATGCGACAAAGGTCACAAATGTGCCTTAAGCAGGAGCGCGAGAGGTTGGAGATGTGGTTAGAGAAGGAGAGGTGTGGATCACAAGTAATGGACGGGGTGGGGGGGTCCGATGTGAAAGTTAAGAAGCGATGAGTTAGTCGATGGGTGTATGGAAGGGTTAGGGCTTTTCTTGATTTGATCAGGAAGGTCTAAGACTATGAATTCTGTTTTGGAAAGGTTAAGGCAGAGGAGATTGGGTGACATCCATTGTGATATTAGGTTAATGTTGAAATATTGCATCGACGGTAGAGGGCAGAAGATGTCATTTGAAATTTAAAATATTTGGTGTGTTTCTTACTCTACCTAAGTTGCATCTTTTGCCCACTATTAGAATTCATTTATTTAAAAATCATTTTTTCACTCCACCCTAATGTGCATTCCGCGTCAATCTACAAGCAAACCAGTCTTGTTGTCCTCGAGACCAAGGTTTTGGTCTCGAGTACACTCGAGTTCATTTTTAAAAGTCTTGGTCTTGGTCTTGGTCTTGAGGTTCAAAGTCTTGGTCTTGGTCTTGAGGTTCAAGATCTTGGTCTTGGTTTTTCAAGACCAAGACCAAGACTTTTGTCAATATGAATAGTCATTAACAAAAAGCAAGAATTTTAAAAATTTATACAATAATTACTACTACTACTACTAATAATAATAATAATAATAATCTTCGTTTAATATCTTCAAACTGACAATAACGCAGTATGATTACAAACAGTATGAACGGATGATCACAAGTTATTACAGGAGTCGAATTTAACTGTACACGGCAGCCATGCAAGGCGCCCATCACGTCCTACATCTCATTTTAACAACGCGCCATCTCGCGAATGAAAGGCTGAGTTGACCTAATACAATTGCTTTAGTATTTACACGGTGTGAACGAGGTTTGACTGTTGTTTTGGACAATAATTTTGACTTCCTGTTATTTACCATGGAACGATTTAAAATGTGACTCACGATTTGCTGCTGTGTGTGCAGTGATTTCAGCACCTGTAGAACGTAGGCTGTTCTTTCACATGACAGAATTTTTATGATTCCCACAAGTCATATTATGGTCAGAAAATTCTGAACGAATTGGTTTATATAAAATGCAACAGGCATTTTGAATAACATTTCCCATGAAGAACTTTTGCAAATACTAATTCAGAATTCTCTGCAGTCTGCATTTAGAGTTGTTTGGCTTGAAACAATAAAAGACTCCGTGTTTTCATTAAAACAGCGAGTGCCCGACTTGACTTTTTTTAGTAAGGAATAGTAGTCTGGATATGATTTTGATTTTTTGGGTCTCGGTCTTGGTCTTGAGTTTCAAAGTCTTGGTCTTGGTCTTGGTCTTGAGGATCAAGGTCTTGGTCTTGGTCTTGGTCTTGAGGTTCAAGGTCTTGGTCTTGGTCTTGGTCTTGAGGTTCAAGGTCTTGGTCTTGGTCTTGAGGTTTAAGGTCTTCACAACAAGACTGAAGCAAACACAACACCCAGAAATTTGACAGTGATGCTGACCTCGATCTTCTTTCCAAGAAGCTTCAGATCCACGTCGGCTGCTACTTTCTTGTTGCGACTGAAGACCACTGCAGTTGTCTTCGCGGTTGAAATTTTGATGGAGCCTCATCGTCGTTCGGCCTCTCCGGAGCCTCACTCTTCGCTCGATGGAGCATCATCGTCGTTCGGCCTCTCCGGAGCCTCACTCTTCGCTCGATGGAGCATCATCGTCGTTCGGCCACACTCTCCGCTCCATGAAGCTTCACCATTGTTCATCCTCTCTGTAGCCTCACTCTTCGCTCGATGAAGCTCCACCGTCGTTCGGCCTCTCCGGAGTCTTACTCTTCGCTCGATGGAGCCTCATCATCGTTCGGCCTCTCCGGAGCCTCACTCTTCGCTCGACGGAGCATCATCGTCGTTCGGCCTCTCCGGAGCCACACTCTTCGCTCGATGGAGCATCATCGTCGTTCGGCCTCTCCGGAGCCTCACTCTTCGCTCGATGGAGCATCATCATCGTTCGGCCTCTCCGGAGTCTCACTCTTCGCTCGATGGAGCATCATCGTCGTTCGGCCTCTCCGGAGCCTCACTCTTCGCTCGATGGAGCATCATCGTCGTTCGGCCTCTCCGGAGCCTCACTCTTCGCTCGATGGAGCATCATCATCGTTCGGCCTCTCCGGAGCCTCACTCTTCGCTCGATGGAGCATCATCGTCGTTCGGCCTCTCCGGAGCCTCACTCTTCGCTCGATGGAGCATCATCGTCGTTCGGCCTCTCCGGAGCCTCACTCTTCGCTTGATGGAGCTTCACCGTCGTTCGGCCTCTCCGGAGCCTCACTCTTCGCTTGATGGAGCCTCATCATCGTTCGGCCTCTCCGGAGTCCCACTCTTCGCTCGATGGAGCCTCATCATCGTTCGGCCTCTCCGGAGTCCCACTCTTCGCTCGATGGAGCATCATCGTCGTTCGGCCTCTCCGGAGCCTCACTCTTCGCTCGATGGAGCTTCACCGTCGTTCGGCCTCTCCGGAGTCTCACTCTTCGCTCGATGGAGCCTCATCATCGTTCGGCCTCTCCGGAGCCTCACTCTTCGCTCGATGGAGCATCATCGTCGTTCGGCCTCTCCGGAGCCACACTCTTCGCTCGATGGAGCATCATCGTCGTTCGGCCTCTCCGAAGCCTCACTCTTCGCTCGATGGAGCATCATCGTCGTTCGGCCTCTCCGGAGCCTCACTCTTCGCTCGATGGAGCATCATCGTCGTTCGGCCTCTCCGGAGCCTCACTCTTCGCTTGATGGAGCTTCACCGTCGTTCGGCCTCTCCGGAGCCTCACTCTTCGCTCGATGGAGCCTCATCATCGTTCGGCCTCTCCGGAGCCTCACTCTTCGCTCGATGGAGCATCATCGTCGTTCGGCCTCTCCGGAGCCACACTCTTCGCTCGATGGAGCCTCATCATCGTTCGGCCTCTCCGGAGCCTCACTCTTCGCTTGATGGAGCTTCACCGTCGTTCGGCCTCTCCGGAGTCTCACTCTTCGCTCGATGGAGCCTCATCATCGTTCGGCCTCTCCGGAGTCTCACTCTTCGCTCGATGGAGCATCATCATCGTTCGGCCTCTCCGGAGTCTCACTCTTCGCTCGATGGAGCCTCATCATCGTTCGGCCTCTCCGGAGTCTCACTCTTCGCTCGATGGAGCCTCATCATCGTTCGGCCTCTCCGGAGTCTCACTCTTCGCTTGATGGAGCTTCACCGTCGTTCGGCTTCTCCGGAGCCTCACTCTTCGCTCGATGGAGCCTCATCATCGTTCGGCCTCTCCGGAGTCTCACTCTTCGCTCGATGGAGCATCATCATCGTTCGGCCTCTCCGGAGCCTCACTCTTCGCTCGATGGAGCCTCATCATCGTTCGGCCTCTCCGGAGTCTCACTCTTCGCTCGATGGAGCATCATCATCGTTCGGCCTCTCCGGAGTCTCACTCTTCGCTTGATGGAGCCTCATCATCGTTCGGCCTCTCCGGAGTCTCACTCTTCGCTCGATGGAGCATCATCGTCGTTCGGCCTCTCCGGAGCCTCACTCTTCGCTTGATGGAGCTTCAGCGTCGTTCGGCCTCTCCGGAGCCTCACTCTTCGCTCGATGGAGCATCATCGTCGTTTGGCCTCTCCGGAGCCTCACTCTTCGCTCGATGGAGCATCATCATCGTTCGGCCTCTCCGGAGCCACACTCTTCGCTCGATGGAGCATCATCGTCGTTCGGCCTCTCCGGAGCCTCACTCTTCGCTCGATGGAGCATCATCGTCGTTTGGCCTCTCCGGAGCCTCACTCTTCGCTCGATGGAGCATCATCATCGTTCGGCCTCTCCGGAGCCTCACTCATCGCTTGATGGAGCTTCAGCGTCGTTCGGCCTCTCCGGAGCCTCACTCTTCGCTCGATGGAGCATCATCGTCGTTTGGCCTCTCCGGAGCCTCACTCTTCGCTCGATGGAGCATCATCGTCGTTCGGCCTCTCCGGAGCCTCACTCTTCGCTCGATGGAGCATCATCGTCGTTCGGCCTCTCCGGAGCCTCACTCTTCGCTTGATGGAGCCTTATCGTCGTTCGGCCTCTCCGGAGCCTCACTCTTCGCTCGATGGAGCATCATCGTCGTTCGGCCTCTCCGGAGCCTCACTCTTCGCTTGATGGAGCTTCACCGTCGTTCGGCCTCTCGGGAGCCTCACTCTTCGCTCGATGGAGCCTCATCATCGTTCGGCCTCTCCGGAGTCTCACTCTTCGCTTGATGGAGCTTCACCGTCGTTCGGCCCCTCCGGAGCCTTTGTCTTCACTCACTGGAACGTCATCATCGTTCAACCTCTCCTAAACCTCATTCTTCGCTCGCTGGAACTTCATTGTGGTTCATCCTCTCCGGAGCCTGGCTTTTCGCTCGCTTGGGCTTCATCGTCGCTAAGCCTCAGTTATAAACACACGATGATAATGAACATATGACTTTTAAACTAGAAAGACCTTTTGCCACACAAACTAGGCCCAATCTTACCCATTTGAACATTGACTGAACGATAAATGTGTCACATCTTAACTAAAGAACTATAATAACTAATGAACACATCTAGTAAGCAAATGTTTAACTACTTGCCTTTTAAAACTGTTTTAGGCAATCACCTCACTGACCTTTTCGTCTTTCATGGAAGGTTGATACAAGAAGGCGTTTCAAAACTATCAAATTTTGAAATTTTGATGGGGACTTCTGCACTGGTCGTAACCGCCCTCCCCCCTCCGTATTTGTCTGAATTTTAGTGACACCCCTCATTGCGGACGTCTTTTATGGATGACCCCAATGCCTTTCTCGGGCGATCGCCTAGAAATACCGCAATCACATCGCCGTGTCGAGTACAAACTGCAATCTATCTATCTATAATAAACTTATATATGACTTAAATATGATTGGCTGCGGCATATCTCCGCGTTCGATAAAGGATTATGGGCGTTCAAGGCTTAGAATAATATGTGATGCAAGACTCGTAGTCAAATAAACAAAACCTTGTACTCCCATAATACGTTTCTCTAACAAACGCCAAGAAATTAAGTCTGCTTTGCGAGCTGTAGCTTTCTGGAGACGTCTATAACTGAATGCTAATGTTAAATCGATCATTCATTTGATCATAAATCGATCATTGTGCGTCCTGACTCCTGATGTTCGATGTTCGATGTTGCACATAATATAGCGCCTAGCTACCTATCTGACTTATGCACTCGTTGCAGCGACAGCCGACTGCGTTCGTCAACCCGCGGTTACTTTATTGTAAGGAGAGTCTGGACACGCTTGGCTGACTCCGCATTTTCTGTGGCCCGGCCACGGGCATGGAACTCTTTGCCTCTGGCTGTCCGGACCATTGCCTCACCTTGGCTGACTCCGCATTTTCTGTGGCCCGGCCACGGGCATGGAACTCTTTGCCTCTGGCTGTCCGGACCATTGCCTCACCAAATCTTCTGTAATCGACTTATTTAGTTTAGCCTTCTGCTAACGCTCCTTGTGAGGCGCCACTGACCACAGGTTGAGTGGCGCCGTAGAAAGTCCTGAATGATGATGATGATGATGATGATGATGATGATGATGATGATGATGATGATGATGATGATGATGATGATGATGATGATGATGACGATGATGATGATTGTTTAAAAGTAAGAAAAATTCTTATCCTAGTTAGGCCCATGCCATTAGTTTTTTTAAAATCTGAACAGTTTCACGCCTGATTTGAGTCCAAAGCTATCGCTCATTTAATTCGCTTACGCTGTAGAAACTAAAAAGCAATCAATTACGTTTTCGCTAATGATCACATTTCTGGTCAATCTCAGCATCTTTTCCGACGGCCCTACTATAATCCACTAATTAATAAATATTATTTCTCGGCTTTTCGCTCAAAACCAATATCTTTTGCAATGAAATTCACAGCTACCAGAGCTAGAGCTGCGTCAAACAATTAAGAAATTTTTGCCAACTTACTATTTCGCAACCGGCGTTTAGGCTTCCGGAAAACTTTACAATCGAAGGAATGATGCCAAGACAATACTTTGCTTATTCCAGCAAGAGTGAAAGTCGTTTTGTAAGGCAAGATATTCCTTGATTACGGCCCTTACAGCTTAGTAACAGCGTGCGAAACGAACTAACTTCAATAATGACGACTGAGGCAAGCTAGTAATGAAGACAGCTTAGCAAAAAGGGTCTAATGGGCAGCATATCGACGGAAGTCACTCTCGTAATTAAAAAAATCGCAATGACGTAATTTCATATTAACAATCCGATGCTAATAGTTAACGAACAAACAGTGAAATGACGTAATTTTTGACGTCATTTCAGTCGTATAATGAATACGAAAAATGTAGCCTATACCACGGATACACATTCATCATTGACCAAAGATAATTCAGACGACCTCGTTGGATAATGATATGCATGGGGATTTAGAACTGGTTTTAAGTACTGTGGCTGGCCAGAGTTCGAAATTTTTACAAACTATGAGCCCAATTTGAAACTAATTCTTCTCTGAACAGCCAGTGCAAAGATTTAAGCACAGATGTTCAAATTTGGACGTATTAGGAATGGCAGCCAGAGTTCTGAACTCTCTGCAGCTTCACAGCCTCTGCATGCTTGACTTATTGATACCAGTAAGAAGTGAGTTACAGTAATCTAGGCGACTGGAAACCAATGCATTTGTGTGTTAGTTTAAGAAGTAGCGTAGGATTTACGTGCTTCGTCGCATTTAGCATAATACGCTGCGTGGTTGTGTGAGGAGAAGTGCAAATTGCATTAAGAGTTTAATGGTAACACGCTGGCACGAAGGTCTGAAGGACGCAGGTTCGATACCCGCTAGCCCCACAAGGTTTACTCAGCCTTCATTCCCTAGGTGGCGATTGTAAAATGAGCAGTAGTACAGATGGGCGCCTTGTAGGCCTATGGCTGCCATACAGTTAAATTTGACTCCTGTTAAACTTGTTATCATCTGTTGCTACTATATCATGTAATCTTACTGCGTACTTGTCAGTTTGAATTAATAAACGAAGATTTAAAACGAGAGGAGCAATTTTCAACTAGGCAACAGTCTTTTGATTTATTTAGTGAAATTACCTATCAGTTCAAATTTATATTACACAACGACCTCGTGTTACCTAATTGGCACCATATTAGATTACACACATTATATTATCTTTCTTACTATAGCTTATAATTATCAATTCTGGTTCTTCTGAGAAGTTCCAAGACGAGCTGGTTTCTTGCACTGAGTAACGTAGATCTTTTGGAATTCTTTGGGCTTTGTATTATTATTATTATTACAGAAGTCTTATATAGCGCCCCTTCAAGGTAATCTACTCAGGAGCGCTCCCAGTCCAACCCCGGTCAAACAAGACAGTTTTAAGGCAAGAGTGGAACAGAGAAGAGCAATTTATCGGGGTCAGGCGCAGCGCTACTGGGAGCCCATTCCAGGTCGCTGGGCGGGAGACAGAGAAGGCACGGTGCTGCCGGATAGCAGTCCGTGCGCGGGGGACAAGGAGCTCAGCCTGCGCTGCGGAGCGAAGTGAACCACGACGCTGGACAGCCACAGTGGAGCAGCAAAGTTCCCGGAGATAAGGGGGAGCCAAGCCCTCAAGGCACCGCCGAACTAAAGCTGAGACCCGATAAGCAATGCGCTGCGGGTAGGGGAGCCAGTGGAGCACCTCCCGCATATACTCAGAGACCCGGCCAAATTTAGGGATGCCACCCACCAGCCGGGCTGGTGGGTGGCATCCCTAGATGATCCAACGAACTCCAGTCACGTTGTAGTTACTCTGAACTTTCAACCCTTAGGTCAATCGTGAGAGGGCAGCGTACGTGTAGAAATAAATGAAGAATATAACGATTCCTTGCATTTCCATATCCTATCAGAAGTTTCATGAGTTTGATCGATCAGAATTTGTTTGAACGCCTTTTACGAAGCAATCGAACTTCGATCGAATCTGCTGCATGCACTACATTAACTGAAGGCCCTATGTTTTAAACTATTACATGTAGGCCTATCACTTATTTTTAACACAGTCAAAATTGTCATGCAAAACGGATTTGCAGTAGTTGTATGAAAACTTTATGACGGCTTCAGTTCACGGTGAATAAGTTAGTCTCTGACGCGCCTTGTGCGGCGCAGGGATTTATTAGCTTTACATTACATGCGTCGAGCTTGACGTCATATCTCGCATATTTCGAACCTCGGATATATCGAACTGTTGTCGATGGTCCCTTGAGGTTCGATATACCGAAGTTTTGCTGTAACTGTTTAGGAATTCCTTTGTCTGGGCGTCTGTGCATAAGCAATTACTCTCTAAAATCTGTTACTGCAATGACTTCTAGTAGATTCTTCGATTTCGCCTCGCGGCACATGTCTCAACGTCGATCAGCTACCACAGCTATTGCACAGACAGACAGACAGACAGACAGACAGACAGACAGACAGACAGACAGACAGACAGACAGACAGACAGCACTGGCGGCGATCTTGTTTGACAGGTGGGGGGGGACACTTTTGAACTGATCTGGTCAAAAAAAGGTCCCCTCGACACCCCCCGGAATCGCCGCCCATGACATACATACATACATACATACATACATACATAAATTCATACATACATGCATACATACATATATGCATACATACATACATGCATGCATACATACATACATACATACATACATATATAGGCTACAGAGACAGATGGTGACAGAGAAACACACAGGCAAAGACACACAGAGACATAGAAAGAGAACCCATAAGCCTCAAACGCTCTGCAGGGATCAGCTGCAAACATCCTGCTGCGCCATGATACGTGTCAGACAAATATATTGATCACAGTTCATCGAACGACGTGCATAAAAAATCCGGCGACTGTATATTGGCGATTAGCCAGAAATAAAGGACATCATGAGTCTGTAGCCTTATATATGATCTATGATCCATGTATCTCGTCTCGTGAGCTGCAGTCAGTCTGCGCAATGATCCCAAATTCGATAAACCATTTCCGGGTAAAATATGACCTAATCTCGCTGTTGTCGACCTTCCTATGTACCAGTATCAGAATATAATTGCCTGTCTCTTTCTCTGTCTTCCTTTATTACCTTTATTATTGTAATTGCTATTATAGCTTTTGTTGTTATCATTATTATTGTTAATAATACTATCATCATCATCATCATCATCATCATCATCATCATCATCATCATCATCATCATCATCATCATCATCATTATCATCATCATCATTATCATCGTCATCCTTATCATCAACATCATCATCATCCTCATCCTCATCCTCATCCGCATCATCATCATCATCATCATCATCATCATCATCATCATCATCATCATCATCATCATCATCATCATCATCATCATCATCATCATCATCATCATCGTCATCATCATCATCATCATCATCATCATCATTATCATCATCATCATCATCAAAGCAACTGTCTTATTAATTCAATTTATCTAAAATAGGTACGAGTTAAGCTATGGTTAGTTATAGCGGCGTTTAATTAGATAACTCTATATACATCATTACAATCATCCTCATCATTGTCATCGTCGTCGTCGCCGTCGTTATCATCATCATCATCATTGTCATCATCATGATTGTCATCGTAATCGTCGTCGTTGTCATCATCACCGTTGTCATCGTTTTCGTCATCATCATCATCATCATCATCATCATCATCATCATCATCATCATCATCATCATCATCATCATCATCATCATCATCATCATCATCATCATCATCATCATCATCATCATCATCATCATCATCATCATCATCATCATCATCATCATCATCATCATCATCATAGTCATCGTTATCATCATCGTCGTCGTTGTCATCATCATTGTCGTCGTCATCATCATCATCATCATCATCATCATCATTGTCGTCGTCATCGTCGTCATCATCATCATCATCATCATCATCATCATCATCATCATCATCATCATCATCATCACCATCATCAAAATAATAATTATAAAAATAATAATATAATCATTTTCATCATAATTAAGCGCCGCTATCTAATGAACAAATAGCAATCGATGACTCCGACCAATAGTAAGTGAAGGACTTGCGGGTAGGTATATACTGTATAGTCGCAAGTTCTGTTTCAAGTGCGGTTACAATTACAATGACGATTACGATTGCTATTCAGATATCCATCGATCTAAAGGACAAAACCAAGAGTCGCCAATCGGTTTCGCAAGGGTGGGTCTGCATCTAGAACATCTTATCGGATCTAGACGAGTTCTCAGGTATGAGGCTGAGTATGAGTTCTCATGGTATCAGGTCCAATTGACTAATAGGCCTATGTTTTTGGCCAGTAAAGCCATTTTAAAGGTGTCATAATTCATCAAACAATTACTCAACGTGGTTAACCTAAGCTCACAGTGGATGTCGTCCAGTCTCCTCTATCTTAGCCCTTTCAAAACAGAATTCATCATAGGCCTTCCTGATCAAATCAAGAAAATCCCTGACCATTCCATGCACCTATCGACTAACTCATCGTCTCTTACCTACACCTCTGACTGAGGCAGAGCAGCTGTTAAGGCGGGTGTCGTTTAGGGCGAGAAGAATTGGAAGGCGGAGGATCAGACGAGTCATGGTAGGAGCCAAGTTACTTCCATTGCTCATTCAATGCTCGATTACTGCAATTCCGTCTTCCTCAACCTTGAATCCACCCAAATCAAGCGTCTTCAGCTTATCCACAACTCACTAGCCAGGGCTGTCACTGGAACGCACAAACATCATCATATCGCTCCCATCCTCAAATCACTCCATTGGCTAAAAATCCCAGAGCGGATCCACTTCAAAGTCCTATCACTAGGCCTAACCTGCAACTCCCTACAATATTCCCAGCCTCCGTGATGTCTTCACCATCCAGGTAACCCGATCGTCCTCTTATCTCAGTGTTTCTCGACCTGTGGTCACTACTCATCTCAAGTTCTCCAATCGAGCTATATCCAACACGTACAGCACCACGTACGTTATCAGCCTCACCGAATATATGCACTATAGGTCCACTTGCCGTCGTTAGATTATTTGCGAGAGTCTGCATTACGATAGTATAGCTATGACCTTAATGAGGTAGGCCTACGTAGTAAACAAACACATCTATCCGGAAATATTATTTTAACGGGTAGGCCTACATACTTCTCATGTCTACCGAAGAGCTCACACTAATAGGCCTAGGCCCCCTACGCACGCCTCTGGAACGATCTCCCATCTGAGTTCCACAGATTCTCGGTTCTTCCATTATCATTGCATCCCGTCCTCCATCCTCCTCCTTGTGTTCCTCTATCTATCACCCGGGCTTTCCACTTAAAACTAAAGTCTAACCTTTTCAGGTACTCCTACCATGACTCGACTGATCCTCCGCTTTCCAATTCTTCTCGCCCTAAACGACACCTGCCTTAACAGCTGATCTGCCTCCTCTCTTGATCTGGCCCTCTGGAAATCGGACTCGGACCTACTGTGAACTACTCTCTGGAAAACCACCTCTGATTTGACGTAGCGGTCGTGAATATGCTGATGCCCTGCGCTTGGCCTTCAGTGGCAATTTAGAAGTTTGGAGATTACGATTACGAGTATAATTTGCTATTGCTAGTGCTAAAGATTAGGGTAGTCTAACATTAGTTAGGCTAGACCAGACATACTCTCGGACCGAGTCTGCAGGAAGCATTAAATTTTAGATGTATAAAATTCTCACAAAAAATGAAAAGTATAATTAATTAAAGTTCGGCGCTACAAAAATTGACGTAAGAACTATTTTGTCAGCGACCGCATAATCGGAGGGCACTACGCCGTGCAGCGGCCACGTCTAAGCAGATTACATATTGTCGTTCAGGCTACACGCATGATGTGACCCTAAATATACTGTTGCGCGCCACTGTGTGTTCAAGGGACAAGATTCTCGTCAAATACTGCTGCTTTGCCTGCTAGCTTTGTAAATAGCTAGTTTTATAAATAAATTGGTAGAACATTTAATGTATTATATTTGATAACGCCAGATGTCGATTAGCGTGATGACGAGCCAGCGTTTACCACTTTATTCGTAATGACAAGAGATACGGATCTGGAATCCACCGTTTGGTTATTTATGTTGCATTCACTGAGTTGCAAAAGTTAACAATTGCTTCCGAGAACAGATATATTTTTCGCTTTTTTAATGTACAACCCATGTACATTTTCAGAATCAACGACTAGATGGCGCTTTAGGCTAAGATGATGTCATCGGGTAGTGTCTGAAATATAATTTGTCATTTGTCCGTCTCTTTAATTCGTCGTCGGAGGCGGATCTGTAGTCTAGACTGGTGATAAAATTCTGTCATTTTCTTCGATTTTGAGGTTTTGCAGAAGAAAGCCATGGAAGAGGTGTACGACGTGATCGTTCTCGGGACAGGTCTTAAGGTTGGATCCTGTGGCTGTTTTGTGGCCTTCATTTGAGATTAAACGATGCAACCGTGTGGACTGATGACGTTCGAATAATTTATGTAAACAAAGCTAGGGTCCTAGAAGCCGTTTTTGGGGTTGTGCCTTTAAGTGCCCTATATGGGGTCTTGGTGTGTTGGTATCATGCCAGGAATTGGCCAGGACTTGTGCGATTGGTTTGGGCCGCCCTTGGTTCTTGGTTTCAATCGCGATCTGGGTAAAGCGGTTCTTTCGATATCAGCGTATGACTAATATATGACGTCTAGAACATGTAGACATCGAAGTATGAAAGCACTAGATGCGGGTCTCCGGCGACATTTTTATTTGACGTGGTGTGAAGACGCTATTTTTCAATAAAACTTACTATACAATTTGTGGCCTAATTCAAATATATCAAATGATGGTGCTACCCATAAAAATTCAAGCAGAACAAGTGGGATGTCTACTGCCATTGTGTAAGAAGACAGCCTTTGAAGAATGCAGTTTCTGAAAGTCATTAATACAATCTCCACTTGCAGTTCTGTTTAATATTATTTAAGCAAGCATTTCATATTTCTAAGAATTAAATTTTTCTTGTTCTATGATTCTACTTGATGTTGTTTTGATGTTTAGTTATTCTGTTCTTGGTTTCTTCATGTGTGGAGTTCATGCTTCTTTAAAAATTATTGTTTGGTGTTGATCCTTGTTTCCATTCTTGTGGCACTTGTTTTTATTCGTGTTGGTATTAGTTCTAGAATCAACATTATGCAGCAGTTTCATGGCATGTCATGTTGATTGTTAGGAATGCATTTTGAGTGGTCTGATGTCAGTGAGTGGGAAGAAAGTGTTGCATATGGATCGCAACAAGTACTATGGAGGAGAAAGTACCTCGATTACACCCCTTGAAGAGGTAAAATTTACATAGCTGATAGTCTTTAAATACTTAGGTTTTTTCTTATATATATGTATATATATGTATATATATATATATATATATCCTATATGGGGGGCCCGATAGCGCATTGGATAACATCTGGTGTAGAGTGCGAGAGGTACAGAGATCGAGTCCCATAGGCGGACATGCTTTGTAGGCTGCAAATTGCGCCGTGTATTGCAGGCTGTCTGTTCTGTTAGTAGTTAAGGTTTATCGCATAACATGTACAAGTACAGCGCAGTGCGTTTGCAGGCGCTTAATTAAAGAATAAATATTATTATTATTATTATTATTTATATAAGAGCCTTACAATGGTGCTAGAGAAGTTCACATTGCAAAGACTTTGTGATGATAACTGGGTTCTAGTTAGAACACTGTTTAGTAAAACACTGGCATTAAAATTTGAATTTTAATGTGCTTAATTGTATAGTTTGAATAGAGGCGTTTGGCTAAGGTACAGTAGGATTAGAAGGCTTCACCATTGTGAAGTTAGGATTGTGTTTGGTTTAGATGTGGATTGAGGTTGTATTTATAATTATTTGTTAGGTTGCTTAAGATCAGAACATTTGGCTGTTCTTCGTATCATGCAGCAGATGAATTTTAACTGTTGAATTTGTAATCTGGGTGGATGATTCATCGATGCATGTTGTCAGGACAGGCATGAAATGAACAATTAATTACCTTGTTTCATTGAACCTACCCTTGCCCTACCTAATTTTTCCGCAGTTTTTTCTTTATTGCTTCTTAACTTTAATTGTGATACCCTACCTTACTATTACATTAAGCTGTGATACTGTTTGTGAGAGGTACTTGAAAGTAAATTGGTCTTTAAGTGCATACATGTATACTTATATTCATATACATATAAACATACTTGTATGCATACATGTGTACATACTTGCGCCATCGGTTGATATCTTGCGCATTAGAGACCTGTGCGATTGAGGTTAGTAATTACAATGCAAGTTGTAAGTGATTGCATATGTGGTTATTTCCAGTTATTCAAGCATTTCAAGGTGGACAAGACAGTTCCAGCAGACTATGGACGAACGCGTGACTGGAACGTGGACCTGATACCTAAATTCCTTATGGCAAGTGGTAGGTATAAACCTTCGATGCAAGAAAGTAGATTTTATAATGAAACATGTTAAAATCTAGGCATGAGTCAGTTTTAGATGTTACATGGCTGCTGCAAGAAGTTGTAAAACATCTGAAGCATACTGCTATTATGAATAATTAAAAGTCCTGTAATTATGGAAATACTGGTATTACTATTTGGCATTATTAGAAATAATTACCCATTGTATGTATGAAGAGTTAACAAATACTGTTATTTTGAATAATTAATGATAATAATATGAATAATTCTAATGGATAGCTGATTAGTAGATGTCTTACTAATTGCTGTTAACACAAGTGATTAATGTATGTTTGTTAACGTAAATAACAAAATTTAATGCAACTGTTGTCATGTGAAACAATTTACCACAAATATTCCTGAAAATGCCAACTCTTAAGTTTATTGCATGCAACATATGGCATTCAGTTGGACAATCAAAGTATTGATTTCTTTGTTGCGATTTTGCACGTTAGAAATGGTAGTTTTCACTAGATTTGATTGAATTTTGGTGCTAAAAACGTTAATTTTAAAATGAAATGTATTCTCATTTGAAAGGGCAAGTATAAATGTCACAGAAGAACTTCTTTTTGAGCTATAATTTGCAAGTAAAGCACACACATGCAATACGTGCTGAGATGTCCATAGCAGACAAAAATGAAATTATACCAGAGTGTTAATTATACCTAGCAGTTCGTGTAAGGCTAGATTTTTAAAAAGATTACAAACGCTATCACTTGACGGTCCCTAGCAAACAGTTTTTATTTATCAGGACACAGTTAATAAGAAAAGGCTTTACTTGATTCAAGTAAGGTATGTAAGCAAGATTGTGTACATTTTTTTCAGTTGAGAGAGATTGAACCTTAAAGAATTGATTAAATACATTTTAAAAGTCTTTATACTTGTATAGTGTGTACTGGAGAGTTTTGCAATGGAAGTATGACTGAAAAATGATTAACAACATGTACGTTTTAATCAAATGAAGGTTATTTGTTTTTCTCAAAGTGCAGTTTGGAGTTAAATATCAATTACATTTTTAATTCAGCGATGATAACAAATTTTTATCAAAGGGCAGTATAACATTTACTCAAGAAGACACATACATATTTTTCTGTTTTCATATGTATAATTGCTGAAACGAGCAGTTCCATACCAACAGTATGCAGTCTTCACTCACTACACAGTTTATCGATGATATTTGTAACTCAAGCTATCTGTTGAATGCAAGACAGACTACCACTACAAAATATTTTTCATGTTTCCTACAATACAGTTGTGATCACAGTTTATAAGATCTTCCCATAAAGACAGCAGACCAGTTCAGACAGGTCTAGATTGGTCCATCGCTCTTCGCAATGTGTGTGCGTTGTTTCCCACACGGGCACCCACTCAGTAAAGTGAGCTCCAGCTGATGTGACATAAATGCCTGTACATGCCCATTATGCATGGCTGCTAGACACGTCCTAAAATCAGTGGCATGTGATCAAAAGTGTGTCAGCAGATGCATCCTGTAACTGCTAGCACATGATCAACCGAATGATGTGACAAAGGTTTCTACTTTAGCACAGGAAATTGCCAGCCAATCACAAGCAAGTAAACAATGTGATGACTTTCAATACTATGTCCTAGAAAATACCAATACAATGCATGTATTAAACTTGCTGAAAAGATAATGTGATGAGACATATTTCTGACACCATCACAATTTTATTGCTTCTTAAATCAAAGCAAGGAGTGATAGGATTGCTTCCCGAATTAAAACAAGGAGTGATTGATTTCTGAATTAAATCAAGGAGTGATAGGATTGGTTAAGGAGTGATAGGATTGGTTCAGGTGTAAAGAAGGGCAATCAAGCTCCTAAGTGGAGTTACTGTACTGGTCAGCTGTTCATTATATCAGTAATTGTGAATAATTACAATTGTTATGAACAGTTTACTGCTATTATGAATAATTGCTGCTACTGGTGTAAATAAGTGTTTTTGTAATCTATTTTACATTCATAAAAGCCTGTGGCCTGAATACTGATAGGCAAAAACTGTTTATATAATTGCTTAACAAGGGCCACATTATTGTTTGATTATAGTTAATATGCCATTGATGTGTGTGAGCACTCTGGCCACTTGAAATGCTGCTATTTTAAGCCATACTTTCAAAAAGGTCATATGACTACAAATTTACTTAACACGTGCAGTCAACACCTTCACAGAAATTCTTTCTTGTAGACTGACATTGTCACTGCATACAGTTCATTCGACATATTACTGTTAACCCTTCGCAGGCCACATATGATAAATTGCTATATAAGAAGTCTTTCCACGTGTGCTAAAGGAACAAAAATTGTGATTGTGTGCTTACTTTAAGTGGTTGGAAGTTAGGGAACCAGCTTTTCTCCCTTGTAAATAAGTTAACCAAATTTTATTAGGGCAACAAAATGAGCTACATTTTCCCTGTTGGTTATTTATAGACGCATGGAATGGTTGCTGAGATGTTAACCCGAAATTTGGTGATCTATTTCACTTTATGATCACATTTGTACAACCACTATGGTGAACAGAGGCGAAATTTAGCATATGATTTTCAGTAATTCAAAGTCAAATAAAGAGTTAATTTTGAAGGATTTCATACATTCACTGGTGTAGAACCAACGGGTTATAAGTAGTGTTCATTGTCTAATGACTAATGATTTATAAAACTGATAAGGATTGTGAAAGCCACATCAGCAGCAGTATCAGATGTGTTCTTGCCAGCCTCTGATAAAGGCTGGTCAAAATATCTATATAAAGACCAATGATTGGCAGGATGTCAAAAGATAATGTGATGAGACATATTTGTGACACCATCACAGTTTGCATGTCACATCTAAAGAATGCAAGCATATACAAGCAATTAAATGACATAGGATTTTTAAAAATTCAGTTTTGAACAAGTTTCATGTTTACGCTTTAACTCTTATCTTCAGTGGTTGATGAGTGGTTTATTAAAATGTTTTACCCTTAAAGGGTAAAGTGGACCAAAACATCAAAAATATCTGACCAGAGCCAGAACAAGGGCGAGAAACATTTGGCTTGCATCAGGTTATGCAAATAACATGATTATAGTTGATATAATTTGAGCAAACTATGCTAATAAATAGTAACAATTGAATAGCACAGGCTGAAAGTAATACATCCCAGGGTCACTAATGCCCAAATGATGTAGCAATAAGTAACTCTTCCATCCTTCACTTTCAAAATGTTGTCAAGAGAGGCAGGCTATGCAGTTTTTCAGTGCCTTATTCACAATGATGCACAAAACTTCTGAACAATTAAGTAAAGTAAAGTAAATATATTCTTTATTAGTACCAACTGCTTATACCGCACTTTGGTTTACATAATAGTTTATTGCCACAATGTTGTCTAAAGTTAAAAATATCAGAGGGCTTCTTGCATATATACAGTAGTTATAGAATTGTAACATTAAGGATTTCACTGTTGAAAATTTTGGCATGATATGTTATTGTCACAATATCAGATGAATAAATGATTTAGTTATAGGTGTTGTTAACTTGTACAGGTAATTTTGAATTTTTCAGGTGAATTTGTGAAGCTGCTGATTCACACGGGCGTTACCCGTTACCTGGAGTTCAAGTCTGTTGAAGGATCTTACGTCTACAAGGCAAAGAAAATTCACAAGGTTCCTGCAAATGAAAAGGAGGCTCTGACCTCAGGTAACCTCTCTTGATTTTGTATTGGCTGGTACAGTGTGGACTTGTATGTTATTCCCGGATTATGCACCATTCTGCTTCATGCCATGTGGTGTTATGAAACCAAAGCTATTAATTTAACACGCCGTACTTAGCACACCATACAAGAAGTGCAGTATAGCACTAGTATTGATTTTTAGCACCATCTCCTTTTGTATGTGACCCGGTTTACATGATGTATCACAAGGCTGATCCATCCACGACTTTGTGTTAATGATTCCACACTGTATTAGACATTGAAAGTTTAGCAGTTGACCAACTGAGAAACAGTGGGTGGAAACAGAAGAGGTTGTTGCAGGTGATAGCTTTTGTTTAGCATTCAGGAGCAATTTGGATCAGGTGGTTTAAGGTGCAGTTGCCAGATGAATTTTAGACTGAGAAATAAATCTTAATGAATTGTGTCTTGAAATGGGATTATTATTCCGATGGCATGTGGATGTAGATTTGATGGGAATGATGGAGAAGACTCGTTACCGGTCTTTCCTTCAGTTCATCCAGGAGTACAACGCGCAGGACTCCAAGACATGGGATGGATTTGATGCAAACACTGCCACGATGAAGGCTTGCTATGAGAAGTTTGGACTTGACCCAGAAACAGCCGACTTTACGGGTCATGCCCTGGCTCTCTATCTGAATGATGAGTATGCATCAATGTTGTTCATGGGCACTGCTATACTGATTTATTGTTGCTATTGTTTATTTATCATTTCCACTGTCAGTTGGATGATCAGTTGGTAAGGGAGAGGACTGACCAACCACCCTCATAAGCCGAGGCTAAGAAAATGAAGTCGCTAACACTTCATGCCCATGGCTGCCCCTCGGAGTTAACTTAAGAGACTGTTCTGTTCTCCTTCTTCTTCTTGTTGATATTTGTTGTTCTGCCCTTCTGCCACCCACAGTGTTGTAAATATCACTCTTGAAATAGCATTCACACCATTTTGCTGATTTTTCATATTGTCTGCAGTTTTGTCATCAGTGTCAGTCATTATTGCAGTCATCTGTCATGATTGATATCATGTTCATTAGTTAATAGTTGTCATTATCACCACTACCATCATCATTGTTCATCTTCATCAAAACAAATACAATAACTAACTAGTATCATTTCCAAGATAGTGTAAAAGTAATTAATGAAAATTGTTAATAAGTTACTGGTGATAGTGTAATGTTCAAATATGACACATTAGGGTGTGTCTATAATTTGAAGTTTCAAAATTAATATCGGCCAGGTTGTTTCTGTGTTCCACCTTGAGAAATATGAACATTTGCCAAATTAGATGAAAATCAAAAGAGATTTAGAATTGGCGCAAAGCCCGGGAAAAATTACCACTTAGACAACAATGTCATACATTGTAATTCTCGAAGATCAAAACAATTTCAACACTTAAACATAAAAATAAGGCAAAAGCAAACCAAGAACCTTCAGTTATGTGTCATTAGTACTCATTACTTAGTCCCTTTAGTGCTTTTGGGAATCTATTTCGATGGTATTCAACGAATTGAAGAACAAATTGTTTCTCTTCCTCATTTCGAACCAGGGCTTCATTGAAGGACTGCATTAGAACCACTCCTCTCTCCGCTAAATCGCTCGTCACTCTTAGGGCGGATATGATGTCTTTCGCCTCATTGAACGAATGATCTGACTCCCATTGTTGGGGATCTCGATCAAGAAAAGCGTAATCGAATTTGAGGAGCTGGAAAAGTTTGATGGTAGAAGTGGTAAAAAAGTCGGATAGCGCTTTTGTAGATGGATCACCGAAGCCTCTTTGGAGGTTCGTCGGATCCCTGATTGTTGCGTATGTTATAGACCATGCGCTGTTTTTCGTCGAAGGTGACTGAATCGTCAAAAAAGCTGAGGCCAACCAAGGTCTCCGACAAATACCAGAGGTGTCGGGGAAATGCTGTTAGGGCGACCTGTGAGACTTCCTTGTCTGGGTAAGTATGGATTGCCTTCAAGAATTGAAGATCGTTCCTTGGGGCTTCATTGGGTGATGTACAGGTGAACAGTACTCCACGTAGGTTGTGGTCACAAAAAGTTAAACTCGACGTAGATAATTCCACATCTTTTGAGAGTAAGATTGTCGAGATGCCCTCTGGTGTTGTTGAATGGGAAACTGCTCTCTGAAAAGCCAAATCTTGATTGCATAGACCGCATGTGCCATCCAACGCGCGCGGTGAAATGCCCCTGGGTACCTGACTTTATTCCTTTCGGTGGAATTCCTCCTAGGAAAATGACTGTTAGTTCTAGTTGCTCTTCGTAGTCGTCTCTGTGGTATTCAGCATTCAGTTGCTGCAGTGCAAAGGTGATGGCATTCTCTCGAATTTCTTTGACTCTTTGTGCTGCGTCTTATCCTCCATTGCTGTGCGATACTTGGTCTGATCAGAAGTCACGGAAATGTCTGAAGAGTTCCAATTTTGGAGACCTTACAGAATCATTAAGTGAAAATACCTTTTCCAGAACAATTTCAGAAACATGATGTCGACAGGCAAGGTTCAAGAGGTCTTTTCCTAATTCCGTTTCCAGCTTGATGCATACGCCGCCCTTGCAACCCGTGTTACTCGCCGTTGTGTCGAAACACATGGCCACGATTCTGTCTTCCAATCCCCAACTTCTGATCTCGGCCAAACACGCATCTGCCATGAAGACAGCAGTCCCGGATTGGAGTTTGGGGATGGCCAATAGTTTGGTCACATCCTCACCAGATACCATTATTCGAAGACGATCAACGCACACTCGTCCAGTTTCTGTAAAATCTGGCATGATCTTGCCGTCTCAGTGGATAGTAAGGGGAACCTTCGGATCGAAAGATTCACGAATCTCAGCTGCTAAGGCTTCACGGTTATCCTTCCTTGCTCGATGGATAGCAGAAGGACTGATGATCAGCTCACCAGCTGGTGCTGCATATAGATTGGATGCAGCGAGAGCAGAGAAAGTGTGAGAGGCATTCCTGCTGCTGGTTTTGGTACGATCTAGAGCTGCTGCAACATCACGGGTAACTACAGAGATTGTTCCCTTTCGCCGCTTTGGTGGTCCAGCTGACGTTGAGGGTTCTGGTTCTCTTTCTGAGCTATTTGATGATGTCTTTTCCTCAGATGTTGTTGCCAACAGAGAAACCTCCGTCGCTACCGCCATGCTTGCACGATATCGTCATGGGCGAGGGAATTATTGTTGTAGACAGATTGCTCCGATCGGAAACCACGACATCATCTGATTGGCACAAGCTCATTCGGGCATCAAACACATACTCTTACCAAGGGAGAGAGCCACTCGCGTTAAATACTATGCTATTGATGTAGCACCAGGTGTCTCCTCTAGAAAACCACAATGGCTTAATTAATTACTAAAATTATGTTGAAGATCGAAAACACGAAGAACAGACATCGTAACGTCTAAAATTTTGGCCAAACCGAGGCAGGTCACCGGGTTCCTAATTTCGGTCGCCTTGCGCCAGTCCTAAATGTTCAGCTATCGCGATATATTTTCGGATATGGCGTTTATACGCTAATTGGCATGATAATTCGACCTGGCCGTTAAAAGATCTTTGAGTTAAAAAAATCATGTGCATCATAAAAACACCCTAATGACACATGTTTCATGTGCCACATGACATTTCAGTTAGTTTAGCATCATTATCATCACTCTGTACTCCGGTAGAACAGTCCCTCATTAAACATGTGAACTATTAACACTGTTAGATTGCCACGTTAAGTGCCCTTGTACAAATTTCCATATGCATACATAATAACTCGTACCTCTTGGATATGTAATATTTTTTGGACAATGGAGTATACTGTCATGGTATGTTCTGCCTTCAGTCCGTATTGTCCTCTTTGTGTTGATGGTATTTAGTTGCTTTCCATTGTAGCTACCTGGAGAAGCCAGCCTTGGAGACTTTCCAGAGGATTAAGTTGTACAGTGACTCCCTGGCAAGATATGGGCGATCGCCATATCTCTATCCACTCTACGGACTTGGAGAACTGCCTCAGGGATTTGCCAGGTAAGATACAGAGGGAAATCTTTCCATTAATCACAACTTGGTAAGAAGGCATTTATCATGTATGAAACTACTAATTATTTTTATTGTTGTTTGTTTGCCCACTACAGAAGCAGTTTCTTCGTATTTGACCTAAATAAAAAGCAAGCAATATTGTTATTGTCCTGATGTTTGGAACTTCATCATCATTAATCTAAAACATTTTGTCATTCCGTGAACAGAGGAAGATCTTTGTTGCCATTGTGAGGTCACAAAGGCCATCATTTTATTTAACTTTCATATTCAGTGTGCAAATACATAGATGGATGTAAATACTTGTTTATGTTGTAGGACTGTTATTGTTGTGTGTTATTAGGCTGAGTGCTGTTTATGGTGGCACTTACATGCTGGACAAAGCAGTCGATGAGATCGTAATGGATGGTGACAAAGTGGTCGGAGTTCGATCTGGATCAGAGGTTGCTCGCTGTGGTATGGTCATCTGTGATCCAACTTATGCCAAGGATCGCTGCAAGAAGGTTGGCCAGGTAGGCCAATAGTTATTGCTGTGGTTTGTTTACTCAGCTTTAAGATAAAAACCAAACTAATAACAGTGAAGACTAGCCATGCCTTCCATGCAGTCTGAGCTGAGAGAAGCTGCTTTAGCCATCATGAGTTACTTATGACCATAACAGTAATTATAGTAAAGAAGAAAGAAGAGTAAGTTACAGATATCATAAGTTAAGCTATAGCCATTGTGGAGTCCATAGGCATAGCCACCATGAGGCCATGTTGACACCATGTTGCCTCCTCTTGCTTTTTTGAATTTCAAAATTTTCTGTGGGCGATACCCCCGCGCTCCCAAATACCCCCTCCCAAAACCCCAGTTGTCTCCTCTTGAATTTAAGTCTGGCTACGTTCCTGGTGGAGTCTCTTTTAGCCATATTAGAGTCCCTTATTGCCATCTTACAGTAACTGTTAGTCACAAGCTATATAGCCATCCTTAGCAATTTTATAGCTACATTGAGTTTCATGCACTTACAAAAATCCTTCCAATATTCCTATAAAAACTCTTTGAAACTTTCGTATTGTGTGGAATTTCCACTTTGGTATTACAGAATGATGTTTTTATGAGTGTTTTTGCTTTTTTTGACTTAGGTTGTGCGAGCAATTTGCATTCTAGATCATCCGATTGCAGACACCAATGATGCTGCCTCTTGCCAAGTGATCATTCCTCAGAAGCAAGTTGGAAGACGTAGTGGTAAGAATCTTATGAGGCAAACTGTGGCCCCCGGGCCCAAAATGGCCCACCAGATATCTTCAGGTGGCCCGTTAAGCCAATCTCAATGCTGAAATATTTCTTGCCATTTTGTGTAAAACCTCTTTAATTTCATTCTTGTTGGATCCAATCGTTTTCTGCTATGAAACTTTAAAAATAGGCGGGTGTGTAATGCCATGTATTGAATTATGAACAGCATACAGTAGTTTTTTCTAATTCCTATGAATTTTTCCATTGCTTTTAAGTGTTTGTTTTGATATTTTAAGAAGTTTTACTTAATTTTTATCTATTATATGGACAATTTTTGTAATAAAGATGTGTGGCCCACTGGGAGTAATGCAATAGCTTCTTTTGGCCCTTAGTCCAAATGTTTGGGAAGAAACCATTGAGATAAGGCATAATACTATATTAATTAATTAGTGACTTATAGGTCAATTAGAATTGTTTCTTTTTGAATATGAATTGATCAATAAAATTTCAAGCTTTATCAGGTGACTGGTGTCTGAATTGAGCATATTCCTCTTAATGTGATCAGTCCTTCACTGCCTGTTCATCAACAAGGATCAAATTAATGCTACTGACCACACACTGTCAGTGGGAAAAACACAAGTGGCTGCCTAACTTACGTGCCGAGGCTGAGAAGCTTAAGTTGCTAACATTTTGGGTTGAGCTCAAAGTTCTACTCTTCTGCTATAACCGAAGAACAGTTGTATATTTCTAAGATGAAAAATATCCAAGGCTAGCAACAAATCACGAGAATTTATGAAACTTCATTCCACTTTTCAAAAAATTCAGTTTTTGGTGATTATGCTTAGTGGAAGATTTATTTCTCTGAAATCTTGTTGATTTCAATTTATGTATAGGACTGGAACAAATGATTAGGAAATCCTTCCTTTGCTGCTGAGGCACCAACTTGGTTGCTTGAAGTGTAGAGTGAAGCCCGTCCATAGAGCTGGTTGAGTAGTCTACGAGTTGAGAGGATTGAAAATAACGACTGACTTGTATAATTGGTCATGTACACTGTACAGTGTATGTTAAGTGAAGAAGAAGAGCAGCCCCTTTAACTAGCCCTGGAGCAGCCATGGGTATGAAGTCTCAGCAACTTCATTCTCTTAGCCTCGGCATATGAGAGTGGATGGCCAGTCCTCTCCATTGCCGTCTGATCTTCTCACTGACCCAGTATGGTTGGTGTACTCGTTATAGCTGAGTTTCCTAGGGGGCGCACATGGAGCAGAAATCTCAAACCAAATTTCTGTCCTGGTGGGTTTTGAACCCCGACCTCTTGATTGACAGCGCAGCATGCTTACCACTGCGCTATTGAGCATCCCAATTAGGCAAGTAAAGGACGACGAGAGCAGCAGAATCTTAGTTTCTTTGAGCAGAATGCCTTTTAACTTCATAGCTTGTGTTTGGAAGTATGTCCAAGAATGTCAACGCAGTCTTTACACATATAGAGATGTTGAAACGTCTTGTTTTAGAATTAAATATTCAATGTGAGGTAGAGTATTTTGCTCATATTTTCACATATCCTGTATCAATGTTAATTCTGTCATTTGTGTCACAATGTGTCATTCAGACATCTATGTATCGTGTGTGAGTTCAACTCACAATGTGACAGCCAAGGGTTTCTACCTTGTGCTTGTTGCTACAACCGTGGAAACATCTGAGCCAGAAAGTGAACTTCAACCAGGACTCGAGCTGCTTGGAGCCATTCGCGAAAAGTACGATCTTTACTTTTCATACGTATTTAATAATTCCCGGTTTAAATCACGCTGCTTTCATATCTCCGGCAGCTAAGGACACAGAATGCTCTGGTTCTTGTATTGATACCGTATGAAGTTATGTTACTGTAGCACAGGGGCTAATTTGTTTGAAAAGTCACCTAACAACATGAAGTGTATGGGTTCAATCCTCTCTGGTGATAGTTATTGCGTAAGGACCTTGAGCAAGTCCTTTATACACAGTTGTTCAGAGTTATCGAAACATGCTTTGTGATTAGGTAGTGGCAGGTACTTAACAAGTACATGTATAGAAATACTATTTAAAATGCAATGAGATTTTCCTTTTAATCAGCTTTCCTGCTCTATTCCAAGTCATTTACGAGTCCATGGAGAAACCAGGAGCTTCCAAGGAGGCCACCAAAGTTTTTATGCTCGTGATATGTCCCACTATATAAACGAGTTGTACATTATAAAGAGGTCATGTTCTGGAGTAGAATTAAATTTAGGATCCCTATCCCCAGTGCTTTTTTTTCTAGAAAAAAAGGTTCCGGAACTGAACAATTATGGAAGGACTAAAATCCCGAGAAAAACGGGATTGGGGGTTCGGAGGGGTCTCAGTAAACACTGAAAACAGTTCACAACACTGAAATTAAATAAAAATAACTAAATTAATGTTTTTATTATTAAAATAAATAATTTTTTAGTAGCTGGAAAAAGTGCCAGAACGCCGTTCCGGCTGAAAAAAAACACTGCCTATCCCTGACAAAATTATGTCGGAAATGTTTGCTGTAAGGATGCTTGTTATATCTGGAATAGTTTAAAGGAATGTTAAATATTTGTTGTCTAAGAAAAACTTGTTAGAAGTTGACAAGTGTGAATCTTGGTAATTTGAGAAATTTTTCTAGCAGAAAGAACAGATTGTGTAAATTGTGTGCTTGCTTTGTGTTTGTTAGGTTTGTGGCTGTGAGCGACCTGTATGAACCAAATGATGATGGCAGAAGTAGCCAGGTGATTTTTCGTGTTTTGCTTTCGAGTTTAGTGTATCGAAGTGAAATCAGAATTGTTACTGTGCAATAGTAGGGGAAATTTTTTGAATAGACAAGAGACCGAGTGACATAATGGTAATTCTGGAGCTGTTTGTTTCATTCTCTAGCAATATCTCTGTATCGCATAAAATTTGTTGTAGGACCTCAGATTCATTGGAAACACTGTCTGGACTGCTTTTGTCACTTGTGTGCTTCATTCTGAATCCACTTGATTGTCTTCTACATGTCTCTTGATTATTATAAAGTGTAGATTACAGTATCTTGATATGTTGCATCTTTTGTCATTTGACTGCAAGCCGCTACATCTCTAAAAATTACTATAAAAATGTTCTACCACAACTCTGTTGTGAATTTTGTTTATAATATTCATATGATGCATATGATATCTGTGTAAAGTTTGTGTCATTTGTGGGTGGGGCTGGTCCCATGTAGATTCTGCCTCTGTTCATTTTTTATTTGTATTTGGTACCATATATATATATATATATGCATGTATGTATCTGTGAATTAAAGTTTCTGATGCATTATATCTTATAAATGTTATTTGCCCAGGTTTTTGTTTCTACAAGCTATGATGCAACGAGTCACTTTGAGACGACTTGTGACGACGTTCTCGACATATTCAGGCGAGCAACTGGAGCTGACTTTGACTTCTCGAAAGTCAAGCATGTCCTGGAGGAGTCTGACTGATCGCAAAGCCAGAGCCAGCAATGGAGCAACGATGACAGCGACTTTTGATGATTGGCAGACAAGGAAATTTCTGTTACCATGAATATGTGGATGTTAACTATGATCATGAAAACGATAAAGATGATGTAAATGTATCATAATATTGAAAAGCACCATTTTAGAAGATGTGCACTTCTTGGTTTCCACGCTGTTAATGTACTTATTATGTATTATTACTATTTTTGTGTCCAATGCAGACAATTCCAAAGGTTATGAGCAACAGGTAAATGTTTAAAACCAAGGTAGTGTGATTCTGATATCGTTAGTCTTTGCAGAGTCTTGTATTATGTTATTAATACTATTCCTGTTATTAATTTCTTCACCAAGGAGAAAATCTCAAGTAATGATAGACTGTATTATAATAACTAAATACAATAGTAAATGAATAGTATTGTAGTTTATTATTGATCTTGGTGTTATTACAGTTATACATATGGTTATTACTATTGTTAATTTCTTCACCAAGGAGAAAATTGCTATTAATACAAAACTATATTGTAAAAACTATTTTAATGATCTACAACAGTATTATTATGGTTTATTATTTGTTCTTAATGGTTATTATTATAGTTATATATATATATATATATGTGGTTATTAATACTATTGCTTGCTATTACTGTTATAAATATTAAGCAGAAGTGTCATGTGCTTTGTGCGTCTGTGAGTGTGTACTGTGCTTCACTGCAGTCAACTTTGCTGTGTGCAGGTTTTTAAGTCGTGCCTAACTGTCTCCACATGCTTAGCTGCAAGTTACACAATGTCTCAGTTGTTGAACTATATTATACGGAAGAAGTGAAAATTAAGAATTCTGATCTTAATCGTTTTTTTGTAGATTGTGCAAAATCTCATTTTGAATTTGAAAGTTCTGTCAGATCTATCATGTTACTTCTGTGAACATTTAAGGAAATCTCTTGAGTGTAAGAAATCGCTAAATGTTAATGGAGTCATCTTGTGCTTATATTAAAGTCGCTACACAATCTCTGTTGTTTAATCGTTGTGTGGGAAATGCATTAAAAGTTGTTTAATAGCCCAAATCAGTCTGCCTTATCCACTTTCCACAAAAGGCAAGGAAGGGTTGGTGGGCAGAGGTGTGACGAATTGCGCTGGCTATTTTTTTATTGTATGGTAGTTGCCAACAACGAAGGCATACCTGAGAAAAACCCCAAGACTTTAGAAAGAACCATTTTGTTTCTTTCTCTCTTTTCATCGGATATGCAACCTTATTGTCACTGCATTACATTGCAAGAATGAATTTATTTTAAAAGTATTTTATGTTGTCATGCTGCTTAGATTGCATTTATTGTGCAGTGTTTTAATAGTTTAATTGGCAAATGTGATTACAGGACGCTACACTGGTTTACTGTGTTCCATTGGTTTACTTCAGTTCCAGCATTTAACATGAACTGAACTTATGTTACATTTTGCTGCACAATCGTATTTGGGTTTTACTTTTGGTTTTATTGTGTTTGGTCCTTCATTCATTTTAAACAAGGTTATTTTGTTTTGTTATGTTCTTCACTGATTATGCTGGGATATCGCTTCCTTTATGTTGTAATTTGCTGGCCATTTTCACATAAAAACTTCCTAACATGTGATTAGTGGATTTTTTTACAGTATTTATAGTTTGCATGAATGCAAATACTATTGGCTCCCACATGTACTTTATTACTTTGTCTAGTCAGATGATGTGGGCAACTGAATTAACCATGGCCCCTTCTAAGCCAATCGATGAGGCCCAAAGGAGTCAAAATTAAGTAGGTAATTGCAAACGTCCTTTATGGATGATCCATAAGTCTCATTGAAGTTATTAGTGGGGCAATTTTGCAGTCGCATTTATAATGATGTATAATTGCACTATCTGTCAATCACACAAATCAAATCTAGACCTATCAGCTGGGTCAAATGCGAACCATACAGTACAATGGTTAACTTCAGATGCCTAGTTCATGAAATTGCCTCCTTGTTTATATTGAATAGGTCTAATGTTATTAACAACATCACTGAGACACTTTAACGACGAGCATGTACTAAGAGGCAATTTCAGTTCTCGGTATGATAAAAGGAATTTCAAGCAAATAGTTATGTACAGTTTCAAGATAGGTTTCATATAGTGGATCACATCATGCGTCGTGGTTTGAAATGCTTACAAAAAATATGTCTGGAAAAAAGTGTAAAAGAGTTAAATTACTTAACTTGTCAGATGCCAAGCTATGAGATTTTTCCTTAAGAATACGAAGAACGACATGGGTGTAGGGAAATTTCAGTGGTGAGGAGCAAGATTTTACTTCTGACCGAAACAAAAATAAATCCCAAATAATATTCCGATTCGGGCAAGTTGGAGCTAGTTTGTTCAGCATTTTTCCAGTCTTGTTGTCAAGACCTTAAACCTCAAGACCAAGACTTTGAACCTCGAGACCAAGACCAAGACTTTGAACCTCGAGACCAGGACCAAGACTTTGAACCTCAAGACCAAGACTTTGAACACCAAGACCGAGACCAAGACCCAAAAAAATTCCATTCAGGTCAAGACTTCTTTTCCTTACACAAAAAATTATGGAGTCGATATTTTAATGACAACGTGAGTCGTTTATTTTATTCAAGCAAATTAACTTTAAATGCAGACTGCAGAGAATTCCGAATTCGTATTTACAAAAGTCCTTCATGTTATTCCAAATGCCTTTTGTATTTAATAAAAAAAAAACAATTCGCTCAGAATTTTCTGACCAAGACGTGCCTTGTGGGCCTCATAAAAATTCCGCTATGTGAAAAAATACTTTCCATAGCTAGGTGCTGAAGTGGCTGGCACACACAGTAATTTTTCAAGCACTGGATGTAAGTGTACAAATCGTGAGCCTTTTTGAAATCCTCCCATGGTTTATCAGACCGTCTGGCTTCAGAAACAAGTCTCGACAGGGCTTCCATATACACTGTTATACAGCATAACTTACTGGCTGCTGCCTATGGGTTTTCCTGACCAACAAGACTTGCATTCGTCCGTAGGTATTTGTTGTAGGTTATGATGCAAACAGGTTTGATCAGTTTTTAAATTCTTGAGTTTTGTTAAATGACTGTTCATATTGACAGCCGGTCTTGGTCTTGGTCTTGCAAGACCAAGACTTTGAACCTCAAGACCAAGACCTTGAACCTCAAGACCAAGACTTTTGGTCTCAAGACCAAGACCAAGACTTTTAAAAACGAACTCGAGTGCACTGACTAATAAAAACTACTTCAGCAAAACCATCTTGCCTTGAAAAGTTAATTGTTTGAAGTTTCTTTGAGTTATCTCTGAAGTTTCTTCAAGTTAAATTAAGCCTCTAACTCTGAAGTTTAAGCACGGTAACTCTGAAACTACATTAAGTTGAATCGTCTTTTTTAATATTGTGCAATTTATCAATAGCCAGCAATGCATACATGTATGTATACACATAACAGGCAACTAGGTTTGAACCCTAACCATAGTTTGCTTCATAGGCGACATTAGTGTTTTTTACTCTGGACTGCCTATTTACCTGTTCAACAGTGTTCATGGTCTAGGAAACCCATTTGCCTATAAAGTTTGAGGATTAAGGAAGGTGTGTGGGGTAATAACTATCCTTGGCTTTTACTGTTTGTTTGGCTCCATACTCAATTCCACTGTGTATCCTATCTTAACTTCCTCTAACCTTTTTGCCGTGCCCAGTTCTTCCCTCGCCCATCTATCATTTTGTTTTATCTGAGCTCCTGTGAATAAGCTGGTTCCTGCGAATTCGATTTTTTTAGGCGCTGTACAGCAGACCAAGAACTTGAGGGAATTTCACACCATGGTTCTTTAATTACAGACCTCTTTCTTCATGTAACATCAATCTACTTACAGTTGTCTAGCAGTGACATAGCCACAGTCTTGTAAGTAAGTAAGTAAAGTAAGTAATCTTTTATTAGTATAAGACAAACGCTCATACTTTACAACAATACATACAAAAGGATCACAATATCAGTAACACTGTAAGACAGTTTAAACACAAGCAATTCTATATAATGTCACAGTATAGATAATGTAATTATCTATACTGTGATAATGTCTTATTTACATACATATACATTATACAGTATTATAAACAATAAACGATAGTGTCTTATTTACATACATAGGCCTATCTATAACTAAAGTTATGATCTAAGCCTTACATTCTAAGGAACATAAGCATTACTGTGGTCTACAAAAAGGGCCAGTTTAGATATCAGAACAGGTACTAGAACCAGCATTAACCCAGTTTTTATACTTGTACAGTGAGCGAATGATGAAGGATTTCTTATGTAGTAATGTATTAAAGTGCGGTAATTCAAAAGCATGTCCCCTTTTTCTTAAGTTGAATTTATGAAGGTGCTCTGCAGGCAGTAATTGGTGAAGACAGTGTTGGGGTGACTGGATGCTTTTGAAGAACTTCAATTCAATTTTTTCACAAATCTTCTCTAAAGTTAAACCATCACCACTAAAGAGGTTACTGCGCCCAGCCCTGCGCAAAAAAGATTCAAATTTTCCACCCAGTTCAGCCGACAGGAATCCCCCCAAGATGGTATGGCATCAAGATAGTATGGCACCAAGGTCTCTCGAGTTCGTTTTTAAAAGTCTTGGTCTTGAGACCAAAGTCTTGGTCTTGGTCTTGAGACCAAAAGTCTTGGTCTTGGTTTAGCGGCAAACGGCCATAATTGTGGTATGTAGTGGTATTGAAGCTAGGTGTTTTGTTAACTGAGTTTGCCTGAAACCTGGCCAGTGCAGTCTATGAAAGCATGTGCATTGTGCAGTCTCAGTAAATTGCTGCAGAGCATAACTGAATGTGCAGAGACAGTCTAGGCCAGGGTTTTGCATATATACGGTCGCTATAGAAAATCGCGTACATTTACATTTACATTTACACATAGCTTCATCCACGTCCCTGGAAATATTATGGCGCCAAATGAAGTGTCCCATTTATGAGAACATTCTGACCAATAGCCTTGCTTGTAACATTTTTCGAGCTAGTGCAAAACAGTAAAAGATTGCTTATCTTTTTTCGTGATATAAACTTTTTAATTTCGTATAATTTGGCGTCTGCAAGCACTTCTAGCCATAGTCAAGGCTTTCAGGTTAAATGTTAGTTGCCAGCTGTGTTAATAAATGTTGGATTGCATTTAACAGAGATGAATTTGAGATGAATTTGAGCAGGACGTCAGACTAAATGATTTCTGATATGGGCTGCGTGGCTTTACGGTGTCCTCTTTTTAATCCAGAAGATCATTTCTTTTGACCTTTTGATAATCCAGAAGATCATTCTTCTGGATTTAGAAGAGCTTGATCTAATAAATGGTGGAAAGAATTTAGACAAGAGCCTGTAGGAACCGTGTTTCGAACGTATGAAATGGACCGTCGAACGTCGGCAATAAATTGGCAACGTAGAGCACTTGTCGATTGTACAAAACCCTTATAATCACCACTGTTTTTGACAGCTAGCCTTGGGAATCGCGGGGAGATAAATGCGAAGACTTAGTGCCTGTGTATATAAAGAATTTGGTTGCCACTGACTTCGATCCAATGGGTACGGCCCGAATCCCCTAATCCCGAAAACGCTGAAAATACACAAAAGCCCGATTTCCCGAAAACAGTTTTAGGCAAACTTGCGCTATCGGGGTCCCTATCGAATGTTATTGACCGACGCTAATTCAGTGAGACTATGTATTACAAGAGATCACAAAGGCTAGTTAAATGAAAGAAGGGTTTAGTTGTGCATCAATGACGCTAATATAATGAAACTAGTTAGCGCCAATGACACCAATAAGGCTAGTTTTTGCTACAATGGTTCCGACTATTTAAGTACCCGTATAGGCTCTAAACGTACACAGTTTTAAAGCAATTAAGCTTTGTTTTACACCTTACTATAATATGAACCTGCTTGAGTTGAACGAGATTTGCAAGGATGGGTTGAGTTTCCTTTGAACTTTTAACTTGAAAATTTCGGCTTCAAATTTACCTTAAATTTTTAACTAGTTTTATTAGCGTCATTGATGCACAAGTAAACATTCGTACATGAATATTTTTCGATAACTTGGTGTTACGGCGAGACCTCTTGTTATACATAGTCACCGTGAAATTCGAAATATATACATGTAGCCTATTATATAGGCAGTTAGGGACCCCGATAGCGCAAGTTTGCCCAGTTTTATAGAAAGCGGCCAACTCCCGAAAACGGCAAACTTGCAGTACTAAGGTCCCTCATATACACGCTACAATAGTTAAAGCGGAAGCGCACCGTTATTGACTGACCCAATCACACGCCGACTAAGCATAACAAGAGGTATAATCACAAGAACGAAACCTTTTAAATTAATAGATTTATGGAAGTGAAATGTTTAACTTGTGATACGTTTAATACGTGATACGTTGCATCGTGAGGGTCGGTTAGGGTCAGGGTAAGCATCATGAGGGTCGGTTAAGGCTTAGGGTTAGGGTAAGTGTAGCCTATGTATTTGTGCGACTAAAAATATCTCAAATGTCTTTAGCACTTTAATGATGAGCTGCATTGGTTTCCCAGTCACTTCTAGTACACTCTTGTCATTAAAGTGTTAAAAAGCTTTAATGAAACGTTGCTATTCGGCTATACGCCTCCTTTTTGATAACATGAAAATGTATTTATTATATTACATTTATATTTTATATATTACAGCAGTATGTACATGTGTGGCTATTTATGTATTGCCTTTTCTTAACCTTTGCAAGGAATTACATAGTTATATATTTGTTTATGTTCTCTTTTTCTCTAATTCATTTAATTACTTTTATTGCTCACTAAAAAAACAAAAGTTCTTGTTTCAGTTTCTGATAGTAATTCATAGGGTGTCAACGGGTAAAGCAAAAAGAACACCTTTCGAGGAATTTCTGTAAAATATTGCACTAAAACATGCTACAAGCTGTCAGTGTCCACATCATATGACCTGTTCATATGTACTGGATAATTGGCAGTGTGGGAATTGTAGTAAAAGACTGGGGAGAGGGCTTGAACATTTTATCCGTATTGTGCAAACTGATGTCATTGAAATTTGAAAGCAGCTGATTTCAACGCTGGCAGTTTTGCAAGTCAGACTCAATTCCTTTGTTGAGAAATTTCAAAAATGCATACATGACACATCTTGGAAATTTCTTCTCTTTGTCAAAGACTCATAGTAAACTAATTATGCTAAATCACACTAGTACAACTGAGGGGTTGGAAACGACACCCTGGGGTGTGCAATTCCCACCTGATAATTCGAATAACTTATTGGTACTATACTGGAGAACATGAGAATTGATCAGGTTACTGCAGTCCCAGACAGGTACAGTTTACACCATAACCTGAATTAAGTAAGGTGACTTTGAAAAAAATTGCCATTAGACAGAAGTGTTTATTATGTTCAGAAGATGGTTCTTTATGTTTGCTATTTCAGCCAACTGGAGAGAGGTTGGCGGCATCAAGCGCGGTGGGCGTTGACAATGCCTCCAAAGCCACTCCATCCAACCTTCCAGGGCAAAAGCGTCATGAAGCTGTGCTGTCGATTTTGCTCCAACTGCGTGTGCCAGCGTGGAATGAAAGCCGTCCTACTTGCTGACACAACTGTTGAGCTATTTTCAACCGATGCCTTACCTGATGGGTAAAGTTCCTTAATCTTCCATATTCTTTATCTCTAGTGCCCACGAAGTTGGTTTAAGGACAGCTTATCCATGCAAATGTTCTGAATTCAGATGTTACGTAAAACAGACGTTGATTTAATAATGAGAAGTCCATTACTGGATTTCACCAGATGTATTTGGAGTCTGTTGTGAGAATTTGCCATGCAGACATTGGAGTCTGTATTGTAAAATTAAGTTTTGTGTATGGGTCCTTTAATGACTATGATGAATCACCAGATTTGTTAGTACCTTTGCTACATGAATAGTTAAATTATTGGTTTCTCTCAAATGGAGCAAAGAGAAGAGAAGACAGTAATTCATAGAAATAGTCTGGCACTTTTCATTAACAAGCAGCTTTTACCTGATAATGTGATCTTTTGAAACGGCTTAATGTAGACTGTTACACAGTGATTGTTTATGCAGTGATATAGGTCCTGTCCGATGAACTCTAGAATCACATTTATTAGAGAATACTGACAGTCTTAAACTAATTTTAATCTATGACCTGAATATCAGCAATCATATATAGATGAAAAATGTCTTTAAGCAACAAAACATGCCAGAGTGCATGGCTTTAAATCATTGCAACTAAACAAGGCCTCTTCCTCTGTTGATTAGCTGTTCTCCAATTGATGCCTAATTAGTTCATGAATATACATTACTGGATACTACAGCCAAGCAAAGATCAACACCCAATATATTTAAATGATAAACTCAATTATCCCAGAAACTCGATATAACCAGCGTCATTTTAACATTAATCTGATATTATAAAATAGTTGTAGATGTTGATCCTAACATCGCTTCAGCTGTAGAAAATTAACTTTTTTATAACGCAACCTCATCATACAGTATGATGCAGCTGCATTTTGTATTGTACTCCTTGCAAAGTTGAGAAGTGACCATACGACAGAACATCAATGGTACTGAGCAATTGTGCATGAAAAACTTGCTCAACGTCCTTGCACAGATTTGGACAAAGCACGGAAGCTTGAACCTGTACTCGCCATGTTACAGGCTGAGCACTCTCCATTCGGCTGCTCTGCCCTATTATGTGACAGTTTGTGATGTGGCTTCAAACAACAACATTATAACAAGTTTTCATTGTGTATATTATTTTAACAGCCCAGACTAATCTAGAAAGATTTGGACAAAGCTTTTCCAGTGAATTGACTTTGTACTTCAGTGTCTGTGGAATTGTCTGAGTTATACCATATGTATTGATAACAGTGATGTAGAAATTATTAGATTAGGTGATCTATTGCAATATGCAGTTCTACTCTGATCTGCTGTTGTGTGTGTGTGTGTTGCAGTTTGGTTGATAGCAGTGCCGTGCTGTCTGTAAACAAAGCCTACCAAACAGAGAAGTGCAAGTGTATTATCAAAGACATTGCCTGTTTGGTCTGGTAAGCTGGTCTTGCTCTCCACAGTTTTAATTGTAAAAATCACCTTAGGACACTCTTTCCCATGTACTGTGTTTACTAGGCTGCTTTGGTTGTAGTTGCATTTGGGAATGATGATCTTAGTGTTACGTGTTCTTTCTTTTGGTGGAGTTGTAATTGGGAGGGGGGGTTGATGATCGTAAGTGTCTCGTGCTCTTTGCTTGTGATGCAGTGGGGTTGTGTTTGGGAGGGGTGATGATCATAGGTGTCACATGTTCTTTGCTTGTGGTATGGTAGGGTTGTAGTTAGGAGGGGGATGATTGTCATAAGTGCCACATCGTCTGCTCGTTATGTGGTGGGGTTGTAGTTGAGAGAGGAGCTTCTGAATGTGCATAAGTGTCATGTGCTCTTTGCTTGTTGTGTGGTGGGGTTGTAGATAAGAGGGGATGATGATCACAAGTGTTACGTGTTCTGTGCTTGTGATGTGGTATGGTTGTAGTTGGGAGGAGACAATGATCATAATGTCGCATGTTTTTTACTTTTGGTGTGGTATGGTTGTAGTTGGGAGAGGATGATGTTCATTATTGTTACATTGCTGAGTGATGAAGATGATCATGATTACAATGGTGGTGATGACGGTAGTGGCAATTGCAAGGATGATAATGATTATTATGTAAACTGATCAGAATTATGATGATGATGACAATTATTTTGATGGTATTGTGCAATCTGTTGATGCCTTGTGCCTTAGACATGTTGAAATAGAAGTTAGTAATTAATAGTAAATTTGTACAGTGTTGTATAATGTTGACAGTGGCAACATACTTGGCTATTCGGTGATTTTGCCTTGTCGACGATGTCTTGAGTCCTGTAACAACGGCCATTATCTCATGTTCTACAGTGGTTCAGTCCATGCCACAGAGAGGCTTGACAGCTCAGGTGAGTGAGACAGTACCTATTCTGTGGTTGTGAACTGAGGAAAATAAAGCCCACTGGTGAGCAGCTGTGATTTTTCCCAGTGATGTGCATCGCCCTTGTGGCCTGTAATTTCTTCAACATACGCAAATCCCAGTCAGAAAACAGAATCAACCACTGAATGGAAATCGAGGAATCCAATAGTTGTCAAAATGTCACCAAGAAATAATGTGAAATAGTAATTTGTGCCTTTTAGAATGATGGATCATGCCTATGGTCGATTTGCTACTGGGCATAAGGCTTCAGACATACAGCGTTCAACAACTGTTTTAAAACAATTTCACTTATAATGTAGTGCATGTATGTGCATGGCGCCGTGAAGGATGAGAAGGTGGTTTAGCGGCAAACGGGCATAATTGTGGTATGTAGTGTTATTGAAGCTAGGTGTTTTGTTAATTAACTGAGTTTGCCTGAAACCTGGCCAGTGCAGTCTATGAAAGCATGTGCATTGTGCAGTCTCAGGAAATTGCTGCAGAACATTTTAACAATGCTTATAAGTTACTTCTGAATGTGCAGAGACAGTCTAGGCCAGGGTTTTGCAAACTTTCATTAATATCGTCTGCCTAAATGTTCATGTTCTCATCATGGCCGCCAAGATATCTGCTATTAGGTTATTTAAGAAATGTATAATTGTGATGAGATATAAGATAGATCTATTAGTAAACAGTGGTGATGTCCAGAAAAAATATGTTTACTGTTACAAATATGTTTTCTGGCATCTATTTCCTTCTCCACAAACTTTGGTACCATATCTTTTCTCACACAAAATGAATAAAATGACCAAACATTGTTATTAGATTGTGTATCTACGGCTACCAATTCTCCCTTGCATGACTGGAAGTGTCAGTTCAGCCACAGGATGCACACCGCTGGTCTAGGCATTGTGAGATTGGTATTACATATCATGACAACATTTGTAACTGCAAACAACTGGTGACACTCTAAGCTTATACTGTCTTAGAAACCTAGCATTTATTTCCACAAATAGCTGAACTATGCATGGTAGATTGTAACCAGGAAAGGCAAGTTGAAGTAGTCTACACATTATTGGTTATGTTGAAATCCTGTATAGGCAGATAGAACCTGCAGTAACCTTTTGTTACCACTTCTTTTCCTTTGGGAAACATCAGGAGTGCTTTTAAGCAGGCAATATCAAGTGGGTGCTCTATAAATTGTTATATTTTCTTGTAGGAAACAAAATCCTTCTGTGGGGTAGCCTTGAAGATGAAGAAGTAAAGAATAGCAACGAAGATGAACTGGACTACTTACGATGAGAATGTGATAGTTTCTGAATGCAGTGGTAATGTTGAAATATGTGCTTTGTTCCGATTCCTTGTTTCATCGCAGCTGCAGAAAGAGTTGTTTTTCTCACCACTGCATACCACACCCATTGCAGATTGTGCAGTTTCATGCAGTGAATTCTGTTACCAAAAAACCGGTTTTTGTTGTTTCTGATTTTCTGTTTTTATAATGTTTTTGCGACATGTGTGACTTCTGCAATGTGTGATATGTTTTCATAACCAGAATCTTAAAACTTGATGCTGCTGCATTGCAGCAATTTTTATAGTAATTTCTTAATCTGTTACTTTCGTTGTTGGAAATTTCACGCAAAGTGTTTCAGTCTTACTGCTTTGTAGACACAGACTTTAGGGCATTTTTTAATCATATTTTTCTGTAAAAAATTGTGGTCATGCTGTAGATTTTCAATGAGATGGAGGTGATTTGGATAGAAAAATTTTGTGGTAGAAAATTGTGGTAAAGTTTAAGTAGTTATAAGTATGAGTGATGTGCAGAATTTCTTAATTTCCTTGTAAGAGAGTTGAAGTAGTATCTGCTAACTGTTTTTGTGGCCAGAATGGGGATGTGTCTAGTAATATCATCGGATACATGTGTTCTTGTCAAGGATAGCGATATGGCCTAAGGCCACATTTAGTATTATTGTTTCTTATTATTAAATTACTTTATTAAATTTTTATTACTTGATCCATCGGGATTTGAAAGAGTCCAGACAAAATGTAAAACATCACATGGAAGAGCTAAGCAATGCCAGGTTCTTGCAAACAAAAGTGCTATGGCAGGCAACAGTAGTCAAATGCTGAATTGTGATTGGCAGATACTGGAGAAAGTAGCTACTTGTTTAAGATATCCAAAAGCACTTGAAGTCTGTGGTGAAAAGAAGCCCAGTCTTTAATTATTATCTTATTACTATTCATTTGAACAGTAAATTTATGTGGTACTCCTTGAGGATGTCTATTTAAAAGCACTCCGAGCCCAGCATTAGTGAAAGAGAACAAGTTTTACGTGTTGATAAAGGTCTCTTGTCCAAAGATACAGCTCCAGAGGAAGTCAGTTCCACCAAGAAATCCCGAGGTTGCACTGTTGAAGTGCATGGGAAAGGGCGACCAATTCACTCTGGAATGTGGAACAACTGGATCAGAGTGGTCAGCCAAACCCATAACAGAGCTTCTGGAAGCAGGCAGGCACATTACCCAGCTGATGCCACCAGGCTCATCACTCCAATCGTAAAACAGATGCACAGTGGAATAGGCAACCAGTGAATACATAATGCATTTATTTAGAAACATGACTAAATCTGGAAATACTTCCAACAAGCTTTACACAGCACCTATGCAGATTATTATTGTCATGTATTATTTTTACTATGTTGTTTATTTTTATTATTATTGTGTCTTTTGATATTGCACCACTGTCTAATGAAGAAGTAACCATTGAGCATACTTGCATATACGACTTGCTGAATGTGTCTTTACCCAGTGACCATATGAGATGGGCTCCAACATGTGTCCCCATGTTACTAGGTTAGCTGCTTAGCTAACGACCACAATGTGTTTCATTGGAACATATCTACGAGTGTTAGTCACATGATTGCCAGACAACTTCTAAGCAGTGATTTTGTTAGTTTTTTAAAGCATTTGTGTTAGCCGCATGATTGCCAGACAACTTGTAAACAGTGATTTTCTTGGTTCTTAGTATTTGTGTAAAGATTGCTGGACAACTTCTAAGCAGTGATTTTCTTGCTTCTTAGTATTTGTGATGGCTGCATGATTGTCGGACAACTTTTAAGCAGTGGTTTTCTTAGTTCTTAAAGTATTTGTGTTGGCTGCATGATTGCCAGACAACTTCTAAGCAGTGATTTTCTTAGTTCTTTAAGTGTTAACTGGTAGATAATGGTTTTTGTTCCGTTTCGTGCACACAAGTTTTCTTCTTCTGTTTACCTTAAGCAATAAGTTTTTTCTTGTTCCTAACCAGTTCTGTTTTGGTTTATGTTTGACTAGTAAAATTCTGAGAAATTCAAATCCCTAAGTTTGTGTTAGATGTTTGGATTGAGGTTGTGTAATTTTAATTTATAAGGTCATAAGTGACAGGTGGAAAAACATTTTAGATTAAGGTTTTTTAAATTTTATTTAGAAAGAATAGGTTTTCCTAAATCACTAATTCGCTCGCTCAAGACGTTTCTATTTCTACGGGGCTCCTTCACTGAGGGCGCCTCTGAATTGTTTATACGCCTTATAAATTACGAGATACGATACGATAATTGTGTTTATTATTTTTGATGAGAAGAATGGTTGTGTGACGAAAACATAAATACATCATCAGTAATTTTATTCCGTTGCTGCTAGCTAAAATATTCCCATTTTGACAGCTTGCTTGATGATGAAGAAGAGGTGCTACTTTTTATGTCTGGCAGTAAATATTTTATTAAATGCACAAAATGTTTAAATGCTGCAAACTAAATACTTTTGTTATTAGTACTTTTTCAGTTTGACAGCAGTGGCCTGTTCTAGATACAGTTCTTGCATATATTTCTTGCAGGTCTGTCTTTGGGAGCCATGTGAACGACCACCTCATATTCAACTTTCATTATGCTTGTAATGAGGACAGTTAACATAATACTAATTCAGAAACTAAGCTATCTGTGGGAAACACATTATAATGAAGTTGAGTTGTAAATGAAGTAATTTTCTAAGGCTGAGACTTGGGATCCTCTTCTCTGGCCATCTTATATCAGAATTCATGTTATCACAATGTTTATTAAGGAGGATCCATTGTAGGTTTTTGATCCAGTTCAAATCGACTTAACCTTAACTCTTCTAAGACCCAACTGATCTGGTTTGGCACTAAACAGCAACTTTCTAAACTTGATATCCCACTTCTGTCGTCAATATACCCTGCTTTTTCATTTTCATCCAGTGTTCGGGATTTGGGTGTCACCCTTGATAGTACCCTCTCGTTTTCTGAACACCTCTCCCATCTAACACGTTCCTGTTTCTATCATCTGAGGCGTTTGAGGGCTGTAAGAAGATCAGTTTCTCCTTCAGTGTTTACTACTATGGTCCATGCCTTCATTTGCTGCCGCATTGACTATTGCAATTCATTGTTTGCTGGGATCCCTAAAGCGCGCCTTTCATCTCTGCAGTCTGTTCTGAATGCGGCTGCCAGGCTCATTGCCCGTTTTCCTCGCTTCTCTCACATAACTACCTTTATGACTGATGTACTTCACTGGCTTCCTGTTGCTTCCCGCATCCAATACAAGGTTCTTCTCCTGGTCTCTAGGACTCAACTGGGAAAAGCTCCTAAATACCTCTGTGACCTAATGCGCAAACCTCTATCTGCTCTGTCTTCCCGCCCTCTTCGGTCTGCTGACCGCCTTGATCTGCTTGTCCCTCGTGCAAGGACTTCGATGGCTCAGCATCGTGCGTTTGCCATCCTTGGCCCTTCCTTATGGAATGACCTGCCCCCCTCTCTCCGTAGCAAGATTTTGCTTGGGATCTCGCCTTCTTCTCTCCGCTGCTTAAAGACCTTTCTTTTCCCTCGAGGCTGACACGCTGGGAGCGCCTCTGAATAGTCTATGCTGTGAGAGGCGCTTTATAAATAATTATATAAGATAAGATAAGATAAGATAAGTTCCCGAACCTGGCTATATTGTACCGTATTGAGTTGATGTCTTTGTATCCTGACACTTTCAAGTGTTAGGGCCATTTGATTGGATTGTTAGGATGAAATATTGTGTATGTGATCAACTGCTTCTCTCCAATGTGTATAGATCTGCTCTGTGTGGAAAGAGATGCTATGTTTAATTAAGCTTAATTACTGCTAATTTAGTGTAAGATGATCAGTCAGATAGAAAGTTAGTTTTAATTAATCGAGATCTTGTATACGCTGGTAGATTTCTATCGGGCTCCTCTTGTGCTGCTCCTGTGAGCTTGTTATTTGTGGTTTATAATTGTTTTAAGTGCAATACGAATATTTTATTATGTTGATTATAATCGGCTAAGTTTCAAGCAATTTCTTATTCTAAGCAGTTTCTGTAAGTCTGATTTTGCTATATATATATGTTAAGACTTGTTCAAAGCTTAAGTAATTTAGAGTACTGGTAAAGTAACTTTGATAGATTGCATATAATTATTATTATTGTTGTTATTATTAAGATATTTATGTTACACTAATTTATGAATTCACCTTAAAAGCACAGGTGACTGGAAATGATTATACATACACGAATGTTTATATATTATGTGCATGTACATGAATGTATATGTATAAGCCTGTTTGTGTATAGATGTATACACATTCATACATGAATGTATGTATTTTTATATATTACATATATTGTATATAAAATATAAATTCATTTCAGTGCAGGTGACTTCTTGATACTCGCTGAATGTCGATGAGAGGATCAAGTAGTGAGTGAGAGGACTGACCATCCACCCTTGTGCAGGGGCTAAGAAAATAAAGCTGCCAACAGTTCTTGCCAGTTGCTGCCGCTTGAGTGCTGTTCTTGATTTTATATATGTATACAGTACCATTCGTGTTATTCTTCAGAGTCTCAAAGGAATAACACAGTGGCACTGCTTGAATATAATCGAAACAGGACCACTAATCAGTTGTATCACCATATCAAAATTTGGTGGATGAGTTAAGTTTTTGCGTAAATCGGAAAGTCTTTCGCATTTGGATGGATGGAAAACAGCAATTGTATGGTAACTTCAGACCTGCTCACGTAATAGAATAAAACCTTTGTCATCATCATCTGTAATGGTTGGACTGTGTAGTTATGTAAAAGAGCACATGTCATCGACAATATGGAGGATGTAAGCAAGCAACAGTACATACCTAATTGTCTCTATAGACCTTTAACGATGAGAGGTAGTACCATACATTTTAGTGCATGCTTGTCATTAAAGTGTTGATTGAGAACCAGCAGAATTGGCCAGAGGTGAGATTTAATTAACTAGGTTCAAGACAATTTGTATTAAGTGTAATGGCTTTTTAATTAGGATTTACTGCTAGGTAAGTTTGTTTTATTCAAATTTTATATTGTGTAGGTAGGTAAGTACATGTAGCTGGACAATGCTTCAGTAAAATCAGTTGGTTGCTTTCGCCTATGTTTGTTCTGCATCAAAAGATAACTTTGAGCAAGTCTCATTGTCAATTAAATGATGTGACAAAGGCTGGATTACACTCGAATTATTATTGTGTAATTCTGATGTAAATATGTTTTTTTTGCAAAGGCAGTTTGTTATTTTAATGTGTGAGAGTGTTCATTGGGCTTTACTCTGATCTGAATTGGAATCCCTGTGTTGATTTGGTCTAGCTGTTATCCAGCATTGAGATTGTTTTAAAAAGTATTTAAACTATTCTTGTATTTTATATGAAATTTACTTAGTATTTATTTAGTTAATTAATGCAACTGTATTTACTAAACCGTTTAATTTGTTGCATTTATTACTGTTCAGATTGTTGCAGTGGTTAAGTTGACATATATAAATGTTTCTGGTTCAAATCCTGACAAAGTAAGAATAATTTGCTCTGTTTTTCAGTGGTTTGATATGATTTTGTTTATCAGCTAATTAAAAATAAAGTCATATTACAAACATTAATTACTTGTTTGATGGAACTGTGTGTACATAGTTATTAGATTACAGTCGTTTTATTGATCCATTTAACTGCTGTCCAGAAGTGGAAAAAAGTTGGTCTGCTCTGGCTGAAGATCCTGTAGCTGAACAATGCCTTTACGGATAAATGTATTGTTGGCATAGACTGATAATAATTACATTATTTTTTTACCCTGCATTGTTGTAAACTGACTGATGTTGGACCTGTAAACGATTCTCTGTTGTAATTGTAAACTCACAATGCCCAAAGCGCTACTCTAAAGGTATACGCAAAGCACCAACCTATTCACGAGCGCTGGGTCATGTCAGAGGGGTTGTCCAGAGATTTGAGGGGAAGATCCGAATCTGGTTGCCAGACAGACCAGGGAGAGCAGATAGTTGAGCTTCCATGGGGTCAAATTTGCAGACACAGAAATATTATTTTGGTAATCTATCATTTTGGCATCCAAAATTATTCCCCCAGTATAGCATATCTTTTTCACTTCCCAAATGAAAAATACAGACGTACTTTTACAGAATGAACGTACCAGTTGTTTTATAATGCGTTAAAATAACAACATCACAAGAGAAGTTGTTTATTCAAATCGAACATTTATTGCATCAAATGACCAGCTGTAGCTTCCCGTAGTGGTAGAATGATTGGTTGTTCACGTTTATTCATTCATATATCTTCAAAATTCTCGTCGTATATGCTTAATTTACACACTTATTTTCTTTTGTGAGAACTTTATACAGGTTAAAGTTGAAAACGATAGGTTAAATAATTATGGATGCTAAAACGATAGATTACCTTATTTTGTATGAAGTCAATTTTGCACTCTTAGGTCAAAATAAGTAGCGTTGTTGTGCAGAGACCCTCCTCCATAACATTTGTCTATGTTTTGTTATTTGGCACAGGATATGATAGTTGATTGGTTAGAGTGCTTGCCTTTTAACACTGAGAGTATGAGTTCCTGAGACTTTTACTGTGTAGAGACCTTGAGCAAGTCCTTCGCTCACAGTTGCTGACCTATTGCTGGGCCCTCCTCCATTTGGAATGGTCTTCCATTAGATATGCTTACTCCCCAAGGGTAACACTTCTGCTTTTTACAAGCTGCTGTGGCTGGGCCGGGAGCGCTTCTGAGTAGGTTTCTTGAAGATGCACTATATTAAGTTTCTGAATGAATGAATGAATTGCTCAGTGCTGTCGATTGATGTTTGGTTATTAGATAGTGGCGCTTAATAAATACATAACAGTAAAGTTATACTGGACTGTTTTCTATGACAACAGTGTGATGATAAGTGTTCTTGCAGTTTAATTTGGATCAGGTCCTATCCAGATTTTGGATCTGATCAACTGCAATGTTTTTGGCTGTACAAAATTCGATGTAGGGCCATATTATAGCATCTAACTAACTGATATTAAGTTTGTTTTATTACAGTAATATGCTTGCTTTTGAAATAGTAAAATCCTAGTAATAAATAGTACCTTATTCATGGCAGGTAATTTTCTTATATTTCCACTGCAGCTATCTCAGCTTGTCACAGTTTTTGGCTTGGGATTAGTAAGGCAGTTATTTGTAATAGCTGAACATTTGTAAAGGTGATTGCAGATGATACGTATACCTACACATGTATCCATGTACGTATCAGAATTCTTATATAGTGCCTTTATGCATTACTGTGGCACATTTGTGAGTATTTATATTGGAAAAACAAGTGTTCACATTTCAGACACCAAGAGCCGACCGATAGCATACTATCAGGGCTATAGTGGTAAAATTAGAGGTGAGTACACGCTGCCGGTTAGTTTTCCGAAACAAATTAGAGGGAGTATACGCTACAGTACTTTAATATAAATATTTTGTGAGGTGAGTATACGGTCTCTAGAGGTGAGTACACGCAGGCGACCTGTGTTTGCTGTATACCCGCATATACCCTCGACTACTGTACCAGCCCTGCATACTATAACTAGAGATGTGTATGTTATAAAACTCGTCTGCAAGCGACCTGTGTTTGCTGGCTTTATCTGTAGTGAACTGATCAACCGTGAACCTTTCATCAACACTTAGAAACTGTTCCCCATTCGCCGGGACTGGGAGTGCTCTGAGTAGGAATGCTATATAGAGGCGCTATATAAATGCTGTGAATGAATGAATGAACACTTGTTGTCACAATGACTATCTTTGTGTTACTAATGTTCTAATTTTGTCTGCTTTGATTTATTTGTTCTGTGCACATGTAGGTAAGTTTCTTCAGTGGAACGAGGTACAGAGCTGCTGGCTGCAAGGGCGTCTATCCCCCCTAAGTCATTGGAGCAACTTCGTCTTCCCCTCTTTTTCCCCTTCCTCTTCCCCCTCAAAATGGTGGCACACACACTGACAGATCCCCCCCTATTTTTGGGATGGAGCATTTGCTCCAAGGTTTCTATGGTGTAGACGCCCCTGGCTGGCTGGCTGTGCTGACGACCGAGGTCTGGCACACCTGATTGTCTCAGCTGAGTCATTTAATACACGCCCTCGCGTGTATTAAATGAATTTCCAATGAATTGATCAGGTGAGATCCTTCACCACCGCTGCCCGTTTGAATGAGTGCTTGCCTTGTAACTTGTAAGGTCCCCGTGTCCAAACGTAGGGGACTACTTGTTCTTTTAGAAATCTAACATACTAAAGGATTTGTCGGAGGCGAGAAGCTATGTTGTGAGGGATAGGCCTATATTGAAGGTGCTACAAAAGCCCAGATATGCGTACATGCACAGGCTTATACATGTATGTACGTTTCTATGATATAGAAACTAGTTTGTAGTCTTGGCTAGAATACTATCCAGTGTTTAACGACATCTAACGAATTGGTGTGCAAACCAGACGCATATATATATTTATCTCAGTGGCGTCACGAGGGGTGCGGGGGGTGCGGACCGCACCGGGTGACACCCTCAGAGGGGGGGTGACACCCAACATGAAATGATGAAATTTTTGGAAGATGAGGAATTCCTAAAAAAAACGTCATCACTTTTTTTGGGAGACGAATTCCTAAAAAAGGTCATCACTTTTTTTTAGGGTGACACCATGACTTACCGCACCGGGTGACACCAGCCCTAGCGACGCCACTGATCTATCTCATTTATTCTGAGAAAAACCGAATGTCGAAATTTCACAGTTATTGAACAATTTGTCGTAGGCTACATTCAAAATATGTACAGACACGTGAGTTATTTATACCCAATTTTGAAAATCTTTTACCGTCGTTGAAAGGGATAATAAGGGTTACAGTTTTAAGTTATCTTCTGCTAGTAAAGTCGTGATTGGTATTTCAGGTCAACTCTATCAGCATGTCTCTCTATACGACTCATTTCCTGTATGGGACTCGTACAGAGCCCCTATGTGACCTAGGCTATAAAATGTTTGTGAGTATACTGGCAGAGAAAGTTGGAGATCATGTGGTTCTGTTTTTACCTTAGGCCTAACAATGCCCAGAACTTAGGCTATATTCTTATCGCTTTTCATAATACAGAGGAGAATTTGCCAAAAACGAGCTTCAGGATGTTTATAAAGTGATCTATGGAATAGTTTCACGTTAGGCCTACATCTCGCAGATGACTTTGTAATTTATCTTTGAACTTGCGGACTGAGACGTTGATAAATACTTTCTTAAAATGTAATATACTTTATGATACCGATAACTCCCTTGCTTGTTTCGATAAACAAGCTGTCAATTTCAGAATCTGGGTCCACTTGAGACTGACGTTTATACATCGACAGCTTCAGAAGTAAGCATTGTGTCGAAAGAATGTTCTCAGTGTTCAAAGAGTTGTCATCAGGAAATCGTAATCGTTCTTTCACAACACTTGAAGTTAATGTAGGCTGAATACAAATGGAATCGTGAGTAGGCCTAGTTTTGGACGCAGCTGAGACTATATAACAATAAATTAATGACTAAAACTTGGAGTAAAATATGAACACGTTTAAACTATTATTAAATACAACTTCCGAGATAACAATAACTAACTAGTCCTATGATTACTAAAACACTTAAAATACATTATGTAGCCTAACAACTAAAACTAAGTAGATCTATAGTCCTAACTTTATGACACTACTAGGCTACAAGCGCTGAAGTAGGCCTATGGGCTTAGGCCTACAGGAGTTGCTTAGCGCCTAAAAGATCCAAATCCGAAATACAGCTCGTTAAGATGGTTCCTCAGTTAGCATTCGGACAGTTTTTACTTTCTAAAATTTATAGCCTATAGTAGGCACTACATTAAATTTGTGTGTAGATGGTAACCATGCAGTAGCTTATCAATAGGGACCTAGACACTTGCAGTATTTAGCCATTTTACGTGGCACCAACAAGGAGACGACAACGAGTGTTTCGAGTCGTTTTCGTCTGCATCCAGAATATGGCTGTGCAGTTCCGGGGAAATGTATATAACCTCAGATTTTGGGCTCCATGCAGTTGATCCAGTGGGTGATGGTCTGAATGGTGAGCGCGAGGTTCAACTCACACCCTGCTCGAACCCCATATGGGATCTGTATAAAGTCCATTATGGGTCCCACCTAATACCAATGGCCAGAATTATAATTTGAGTTATATCCAGCAAGCACAGAGATCCAGGTTAGTTATTTCCTACTAATTGATGCAATTGGTGCGATTCTAAAGGGTTGAAGTCTGAGGCCACTTTCCTCGCAAGCCTAGAAAGCCACGTGGTAAATGGTACAGGCCACTCCTCACAAGGTCAAGGCCGCCAAATTTAGCATCGATGACTAGACACCAAAACATAGTATCAATGATGGACGGCGATCTAGGGGGGTCGAGGGGGACAAGACCCCCACCTTTAAGAGTGGGGGGTCACGCCATACATCGGACCTCCCAAATTTTGAAGATACATCAAAAAAGGTCAAGAAATGCAATTGTGTGTGAGGGCGAAAATGAGTTTTGAGTGCCTTTTTGACCAGAAAAGTTGTTTTGAGCAGAAGTGCCCCCCCCCAAAATTTGAAGAAAAAGTTATGAAATTATGAAATTGTGTAAGAGAAGGAAAAAAGGCCCAAAAAGTTCTGTGGAGACGAATAGCTATGGAAAAGTCACGAAAGTAGGTGGAGGACTAAAAAAACTTTTTGGGGAGATGAAAGCGAAATTTTTTGGAGACGAAGTGGATAAAAAAATTTTGGGGGACAAGATTTAAAAAAAACGGTCGTCGACGAGATCGTGGCCGACTTTGTCCCCCCACCTCTCAGACAAGATCGCCGCCACTGGTATCAATGGTTCAAACTTTCAGTAACAGTTCAATGCTTGCAGAAGATGCGCTGGTCGTACAAGCGGTTAAACCCTACGAAGGTTCCATGCCAAGTTTATGGTAGTTAGCAGTTAGATCCCACCAGTTACGGACTACCTCAGCACAGTTTATGCAGACAATATACATAAACAGAGCCAACATACAAACGGTTGACAGAGAAACATACATAGGGAGGGAGAGAGACAGACAGACAGACAGACAGCTGACAGAACGACAGACAATTGACAGAAAGCAGGTAAGAAAAGAAAGAAGAGAAACAGCAGACTGAACCGCAGACAAACAGCGGAACAAAAAACCATACAGACGACAAATACACATACAGACAGACAGACAGACAGACAGACAGGCAGAGATACAGACACACTGACAGCAGACAGACAGACGACAGATTGACAGCCAGACAGAGATAGACAAGCAGGCAGACAGAGAGACACAGCTGTCTGAAGGTCCACAGAGAGCGACAGACAGACTGACTGGAATGCCGCGTGTGTTTATAATGACGTTGAGCATGGCTCGGCTAATGGACCAGAGAAAAGCCAGTCGATCGTTGCGGAACACAGTTCCTGAGCAGGTGTGAAAATGGTCGAGTGAGATTGATGAAGCGGCTTCTTCCGTCTGCTGGATAGGATGGTGGAAGGCTGGCTGCCTTGCTCGATCCCTCCGCTCCCGAAGGAAGTCCTTAACGCCGCCGCGGCCGCTACGATAAGGCTCCCTCGAGTCGTTCACGTCTTATCGGGCCTCGCACTGGATAAGTCCCACTCCTGGAGGGAGGGTACGCCCACGGACAAGACGGCTCAAGGGCTTCGAAGACAGAGTGGTGGCAAATATATTCTGGAGATTCTACCCGTCTCTGCCAGGATTCGAACCCTGCTGATAAATCACCAGCATCTCCGACCTCTTCCTCCTTCTCTTCCAAACACTTTCGAACGATTTAGACCCTCTTACAATCGAGCATTCCTCCTTTTCTCCACCCTTCAAATACCCTATGTTTCTCTTGTTGTTCCAGTTCCAATCTCTGCATCCACCCATAATTTGTCCGTTTACTCCATCGGGTATGCTCGATAGTGTAGTGGTTAGCGTGCAGGTCTGTCAATCGAGAGGTTGGGGGTTCAAGTTCCCCCAGGACAGGAATTTCGTTCGAGATTTCTGTTCCACCTGCGCTCCTAGCAAACTCAGGTATAATGAGTATACTGACCGTACACTGTCGGTGGGAAGATGAGACGGTGAGGGAGAGGACTGGCCACCCGCCCTCATAATATGTCGTGGCTAAGAAAATAAAGTCGCAAGCACTTCATACCCATGGCTGCCTCAGGGCTATCTTAAAGGACTGCTCTGCTTCTTCTTACTCCATATGTGGCTTCCTGTTCCGAGTACAAGTCTTCCAATCTATCTGCTCATACAGATCTATTATTTCCTGCTCCAGTTTCCAGCACTAGCCTTCTGTTATTCCAATCCCACACCTTTGTCAAACTCTTCCCGCACCCGTTTCCAACTTCCATTGCTACCTCCACCGATGTCTATACCAACATTTGTTCCCTTCTTCCCTCCCTCTGATTCCCTTCATCCCTCTCCCTCTAATTCGTTTACTCGCTCACTTCACTCAATCACCCATCCCGTTTCTCTGTCTGTCTTTCTGTCTGTCTACGTATGTCTCTATCCTTGTCTCTCTGTATCTCCTGCCCCCGGAAGCCGCAGAATGCGTATACATAAACAATCTCGAAGGAGAAATCAAGCGCCGGCACAATGTTACCCGTGGCAACCGCAGGCAACCCGTGACAGCCACCGGATGGTTGCCAAAGGCAACGACTGCAGCAGCTGAGTGACGCAACCTCTGACCCATCCTCTCTCTCCCTCTTTCCACGCCCTTCTTTCCTCCCACCTCTTCAGTGCCCTCTTCCTTTCTTTCCTCTCTATATCTTTTTTCCTTCCTTCCTGGACATACCCCGCGGTGTGCCGGGGTCAGAGGGGCAGAGGGTCTGAGTCCCAACTCGGGGCCAAAAAGCTACAGTCACGTACACTCCCAATGTTTATTTCGTCTCCAAATAGTGTCATCGTCAGTAAACAACCTGTAATCTAATCTATGGGATTATCAAGGGGCATGAAAAATGGCCCTAGCCCCTGCATATCTAAGAACAGTTCGCTTATTCTTAACAAATTACTGAAGTCTATATAGTCTATACTGCCGTGGTTGGGCTGGGAATGCATCTGAGTAGTTACATTGAGGGCGCTATATTAAGTTTTCGAAATGAATGAATGAATGAATATGGCCCCTGCAGTAACTGGTATACCTCACTTGTTCGCTTTGTATACGCCACAAAGTTCTCTCGAACATTTCTCACATTGCGCGCAGTGTCCTGCCGCATGAACAGAGGAACATTTCGGTTTGTAATCGTAATTGTAATCAGATATTTATATAGCGTCTCTTCAATAGAGACTCACCAGTCTGTCTTTGGGGGTCGTCCATAAAGAACGTCCGCAAACACTGACCTACTTTGGGCCCCTCTCTGCCCTTGTCCCAATATGGCATTACCCTATCCTCATCCCCTTAACGGACGTCCGCACTCCAACAGAGTACCAGGCAAACGGTCGAATATAAAGAGTGAAAACTTGTTGAACCATCCAGTCAGATAGCCTAAAATTAGAGGCTATATATAGGGCTTAAGTGTTATATATATATATATATATATATATATATATATATATATGTATGTATGTATTGACTAATAGTGACTGTATTATGAAACTGACTCCATTTTCGAATAAAACGATTGCAATGCTAGAGGCAATACTCAGGCAAGTAATAAATTAAGAACTGGTGATCTGACATCGCCTGATTGTTAGACTGTTGCTCTGTTGCACTCTGACTCGTACCTCAATAAGCAAGTCTTGCTTAGGCCTATATATCGTTCTGCTGATGTCTTCGTCAAATCGAAGCAACCTAGTTCAGGAAAGATTATAGGAAGAGATTTCCCTTTTTATTTCGAGATCTAAGCTTAGGCCTAAACCGTTCTGATTAGTTTCCATGCTGGACTGCAGCTGCATGGTGCGCCACGGTTGATAATACCGAAGCACCGTAACTATATTAGGCTACTGCCTTTTGGCCATATTAAAACCCACTTGGGAAGCACTGGTCGGTTTTTTGTTAACAACAAATTAAAATGAAATAAATTGTCAATAAACTGTTGTCTGTTTTGACTCGTCTGAGACCCCTTAGTATTCTTGGCCCTCACCTGATTTTGGTTTGACTCCCCTAACTTACAGTCCTGGAGCCGCCACTGCCGTCGGCTTGGCCCCATGAAAGTTCCCGTGCCTTCGGCCATTTGATTCTGGCGCCGGCGCTTATTCGCCGGCTGGCCTCTTGGCTTGTGTTCGTTCCGATAAAGCACGAGCGGGAGAAGAAGTTGCCTCCGGTGGCACACCCTCTCTTGTCCCGAGTGCTACCAATTGACTGAGTTATGAACAGAATCCGAGACACACTCCTAGACGTCGTCATCGTCTCACTTTGTTTGTCCAACCACTTGGCTTACTATCGCCCGAGCACAGCACATAAATCCCACTGTGCTTCAGCTGTCAGGTACAGCGGAAGGAGTTAGAAGAGTGGCACTGAGGATGGAAGGGAGGGATAGGAAATAAATTAAAGAAGACGGGTGGAGGAAGAAAAACAAGAGAAAGTGGTAGAGGGAATCTGAAGAAGTTTAAGTTTTTCTTGGAATTTCAAAAGCTATAGGCCCTATATATAGCTGCCTTAAAGTGTCAAAGCTTTGCATAGCGTTGCTTATCACAGGCTCACAGCATAACAGAAGCTGATTAGTACAAATACCATTGTGAAAATTGGCATAGGGGCCTAGCATTCCATTTTATGAATAAACATACAAATATACAGGAGGCTAATTAGTTTTCACTGAGAGCCAAGAGACAAGGAAACTGATGTTGGAATTGCGACTTATATTAAAATGATTATTATTATGATATAATAATAATAATTATTATTATTATAATGATGTCTTGCTTGATGAATTTTGTACTGTTACAGATAAAACCGATATAGCCTAATGAAATGTGTGTAATGTAAATTACCGTAATATAATTGACGTGAATAAAAAAGAATCTCTGAGAATTTGAAAAACTAGTGGATGGCCTTAGTGTCGTCTGATAGGCCTAGCAATGACCAGGTCGCTTGCAGGTACCAACTATTCTTCGCAGAATATCTTATATATGGCCACAGCGGCAGGTAAAATCTTATTACACTTTATGCAAACGCCAGTCATTGCTTTATCGGCAGCCGATGTTTTGTCCAGAGTCTCAGCAGAGTCACCTAGTTGTAGGGGCCTACTGAAGATTACGAATGCATGCCTCGTCTGCAGTCATCATCAGTGAGACGCTCACGAAACACGATAATACTCGCGGATTGTGCAATAACCGCTAAAGTATTATTGTGCATCCATGAAGTGAACTAAGTGATCGTTTATGAGGTTTTATTGGGACATTAGGGGTCTATATCTATATATACGTATATATCTATGTGATGGGCATACGATAAGTGTAGCTAAGACATACATGAATTCGCGACCAGCAGATGATCCGGTACTTAATTACTCTTTTCCATAAGTTAGCTGAAATACATGCCCGTTTTTTAGCCTTTAATTTAATTTCTAAGCAAACAACATCGCATTATCCTAAAGGTTGCAATAACCTAACGCCATAAAACCTAATCTACAGCATTCGAACGATCTGCGGTTAACACGACCACACCATTACTACTGCTCTGCCAACATGCCGCCCACACCTTCGCTGCCCTTTACGTAAACCACTTGGGACTTAATCGCTGTTGAACTGCTGCCCGTTTGCAAATTCCAGCGCATTTGTCGATGTTTTAATTTACGCGAAAAGCGCTTGACGGAGAAGCCGTAAGCGACGCGTAGCCTACGTACTAATTTCTGTGATGATGGCGTTGATAGCAGCTCTCAAAGGCCAATGAAATTCGCATAAAACTCCGAGCCTCACATTCAACATATACAGCGTCCGTTTTTGCTAGGCGAACATCACTGGGCCTTGCACAATTATTCGTAGAGCGGCGCCCCATAGACACGCGTGCCCAATAACCTCCGTCGTGTTATCTGTTATGGCCTTTAAGGTGTCGTTGATAGTTCATAACGACGGTACATAATGGCCTATATGCGAAATGTCCATGCTGCGGAAAGGACATGCTGCGTTCCACTAAGCTGGAAACCTCGTGCTAACTAAAACGTCAGTTTCAGGCTGGATCTAACATAACCAGAGGACGATTTCCAAGAGCTGTTGAGGGCATTTAGACTAGAGTCACATAACCAGTCTTATTTGGCTAGGAGTTTTAATGGTATGCGATTCTGTGGCATGTCAGTAGCTGAAATTCAGGTTCTCAGTTGGTCAAGCAGGCGTTCTTTCGCCGACGTTTAAGGCTGCACCTACTCAAAGGCGGTGGAGGACAGCTGCACAGACCAGACACAAGATAAACTGTCACATGAAATGTAGATTTGGGTACCATCAATTCTTAAATGATATGAATGTCGAGCGAGTGCTCTTAGCGATGTGATATATAATGAAAAGGAGTTTGCCAGTGACCAAGCACGGAAGCCTGTGAAACACCACATGTCAACAACGCATTAAACGAATAGTTGCATATAGATATACTGATTGAGTGCTTGAAATAAGACATTTTGCAAGACAATTCACTGCAGGACCAGAAAACCAAAACCAGTGCTGAAGAGGACTCAAAAGAAGATAATGGTCTACAGTATCAAAAGCAGCAGACAGGTCAAGAAGAACATGTGCTATCACTCTACCTTATCCATAAACCACAAGATGTCATCATGAGCAGATGCTCTGCCTCTCTGGTCTCTATGGTAACCGAACTTCGACCTCCAATGGACATCGATCTCTGGACAACCCCTCGGATACGACGCAGCGCTCCTGAATAGGCTGGTGCTTTGCGCTTAGCTTTAAAGTGGCGCCTTAGAAAATCGGAGATTAGGGGCCTATACAGCTACGATTCATAACTTTCCACTTAAATAATTGTGTGCATACACAATTATTTGTTGAAACTGGGTCGCCAAATCAAGGTAAGAGTCGAGTGTTGTAAGTGTCCAAGACAGGAGATGAAGAAAATTATGGTGAATGAATTTGTCCGATGCAGAGGAACACACAAATTTCAGCTTTATATCTGCAGTTTCTCTGCAGAAGAGAAGAAGAATTTACCTGCGAGCATGTGGGTAGCCATACACCCAGCAGGGAACAGATGTAACTACCCTTGATGTAAGAATTTATTTAAAGCCATTCACAGCGCTTTTTGTGATGCAAAACTCGCAGCGATGAAGTAAATTATATAATTATGAAGATTTTGTAGATGAATAAAGTTTTCGCTTCTTCAGTTCATATACTATAGTGCTCGATAGAAAACGAGAATGTCACCGACAACGCTCCAACTGACTTCTGCGACCCCTGGCCTCATAAATGATAGGAGTTGAACCAAGGCTGGGGTGTGCGCTCTACTACTCTTTTAGTTCTAAAAGGAATTTGCTCTAGGAGTTCACCTGTGGTAGATTGGAACTTCAGGGTTCATTAGCTGTTGTGCAGCAGATAGCCAAGATTATTTAAGTTTAGTTCAAACAGTGTTATAATTTCGTTGTGATTTAAATGGAAAGTCAAATTTTGAGCAGATGGTAATGATCAGAAAAAATGGCTCAACAGGAGTAACAGAATGAAGCCATTGCAAATCAGAATAAGTTATCGGGACATCCACGATGTGGTCTTATTATAATTTATGTAGCAAACGGTAATTAACTGTTGCAGGTCAAACCCTTCCAACATATCAAGAAATGCTGCAGGCCAATGATTAGCCACACCGTTGTGAATATTAAAGTCACCCATAATAATAAGTTTTATAAGGAGAGGAGATCAAATTTTCAGGAAATATATGTATGTATGTATGTATGTATGTATGTATGTATTTATGTGTAGCGTGGCTACTTGATGAGGCGCCATAGAAGTTAACCACTACATGTATATGTATGTATGTATGTATGTATGTATGTACGTATGTATGTATGTATGTATGTATGTATGTATGTATGTATGTATGTATGTATGTATGTTTGTTTGTCTGTCTGTCTGTATGTATGTATGTATGTATGTATGTATGTATGTATGTATGTATGTATGTATGTACGTACGTACGTACGTATGTATGTATGTATGTATGTATGTATGAATGTATGTATGTATGTATGTATGTATGTACGTATGTATGTATGTACGTATGTATGTATGTATGTATGTATGTATGTTAGACTGGTCCAAAAAAGTAAAATTTAGAAAATTAATTTGGGTCACATTTGTTCTTGTTCTATTCAGTTTAAGGAATATTTGGACCAATTTTTGTGTCTCTAGAAGAATATTTAGGAGTGGCTCAATTTTGAACGATAAATGTTGTTACTAAGAAATTTCCTCAGATTTTGTATATTCAAATTTTTGAACAAAAAACATTTCAAAATAAAATAAAAACAAAAAAAGTCACTGTTTAGTGTTTACTGTTTTGTAAGTTTATAGTTAAATAGTAGTAAGTTTATAGTTAATAAGAACAACATTAAAAATAAGTCTTTTTGAGATATTCTTCAAGAGAGACTTTGATGGCTCTGAAATGGCCTTCCGATGAGCGCTGACAACTTGAAGAAGGTATTGTTTTTTATTCTCGTCTTTTGTTATAGAAAAGTTGATCATCTAGATCAAAGAAATACCTCTCTCTGTACAGTCATTTACTGCTTTCATCTGCCTGGCTTTTCTGTCAATTGGAGATAAATTGGACCCAACTGTCAAAAGTCTGGCAGTGTCGAGAGGAAAGTCTGGGCCTTTTCTGCCCAACTGTCAACGAGTAGGTCGAAGAGCCAAGATGTTCGGCTTGTTATATAATGATTCTAGTGGATTTCCCAAGTTGAATGCTTTACTGTCAATCCTCTTTGTTCGTATCTGTTTTTCAGCACGTTTGAGATTCTTGACCATGGTGGCCCTTGTATTAACATTAACGCGGTGGACAAAAAAGGCCAGGCCAATTAAATGCTTGGAAAATACCAGAGGTGTCTCCTGAAAGCTGTTATGGCTGCATTTTTCACAATAGCCTATTGTTGCGGGTAAAGATGTCCAACAAGTTCAACAGTTTCAAGTCATTGTATGAAGCTATCTCTGCCAGGCAAACTGCATGCCAAAATCGTCCATAGACAAGGGAGACAAAAAAGCTGACATCTGTTAAAGCTTCTCTCCCCCTTGTGTCGAGAGTCATTTGATTCTTGAAAACAAGGATTTTGAGAGAACAGATGCCTTTGGCCATCCACCTTACATGGTGCATTGCCCCAGGAGCTCGAAATCACACTTCTTTTGTCGAACACCCACCAAGGAAGATGAGACACAATTGCAGAAGCTCGCCATAATCTTCACGTTGGTGCTGGTTTTTCACAGCAGCTTGGTACCTTGTAACCACTTCATTATGGAGACGCATCATGGACCAACTGAAGAGTATTTCGTCAGCAGTGTAATAATTGGTTTTGTTAAACTTTGGTCATTCTTTTTGAAATCGTTTGAATAAGCCTACATCTGGTCCACTGGTAGTTCCGAAGGCTGTGGAAGCAAAAACGCTGGATAGCATAACTAATTAATATTGTTACAAATTTTGAATTTATAAAATTAAATTGTAATTTTTCAAATATCAAACACATAAAAGGAAGTGAAAACATAACAGAAGTGAAAATAACTAAAAACCAACCTAAATGAAATGGTATAATTAAAAAAGTAAGCAAGTAATAAATTTTTCGAAACTTTACTTATTTTCATAATGTCAGTAAAAATGTTCAGTTTTTTGAGCCACCTCTAAATATTATTGAATCCGTTTCATTTTTGGCCTGTAAGCCCCTCTGGTATATAGAAACAAGGGCAACTATGACCCAAGTTGATATTGGAAATTTATTTTTTTTACATGGTAGGTTGGACCACCCTAATGTATGTATGTATGTATGTATGTATGTATGCATATGGCCATTTATATAGCGTGCTGATGTCGGGAGCGCCTCTGAGTAGTTCTCTTGAAGGGCGCTATATAAATTCTTGAATGAATGAATGAATAACGGAAATGACTGAACTTCGCTCAGAAAGTCCGTCAAAGAGCAAGCAAAGTTACGAGGCAGACGTAATCACTAATCAGTGTCACATGAGTTGAAAATACGAGGAAAGAAGACGGGTAATCAACGTACACTTGAGAATAGAAGGTTTACTGTGAGCTTATAGACTACAGTGTTCCCTTCGAAGCAGCTGGAAGAATGTTTGCTCGACTAATACTGCTGAAAGCATTCGTTAAGTCAATTTTGACCACTTGAGAGTAGGTCATCCAGAAAACACCTGGTGTCGTGTGTTGTAGCTTCACAGCCGCCCTATACGCTCCCGCATCAAGCTGCATAGGTGCAAATTAGTTGGACAGACGGGTGAGAGTTATGCGAGGAGGGTAGTCCCAATCTCCTGACTGTTTATCAGGTCGAATATATATGCTTGGACTTATTGCGTTAGGTGCTCGGTTGACCAGATGCATGGGAAAGAGTGATTTGTGCGTATCACGATGACTTCCCTTGTCTGGAGGCAGGTGAGTTTGATGGCAGTCGTGGTGAGTCAGACATGTCCTCAACAGGAGCATGTTTGTTGCGCAGTTTCTCCAAGCACTGTGAGTCAACCTCGATTCGCGATGATCAGTTGAGCATAGCATTCGAACAGCATCGCGGATGTTGCTACATCCTCCAGTTTTGATTAAATCGTCCGTGCGATTTCTATTGGTGTCTGACAACTTCGGTTGATGCTCACTGAATATTCTATAGACGCATTTGCGCTGGTTTTGAAAGATGGACTCCTGATGCTAATTCAGGTCGAAAGGTATCCATCCTGTTTTATTATATGGGTTATGTTATGCTTTTTGCCTCCTCTGCTTGATGTTATTAATATGCGGCCCTCCAAAAAAGCAGCAGTGCGGCATAGCTGCACAGGCGTCTTCTTTAAGAGGGTCTTGAACGATTTCATGCATGATGCTGTTCTAGTATATAAGCTGGCTATCGCGGGTCTGACCCCTCTACTAGGCTACTATGTTTGAATAGGACGGTTCAGGAAGCGGAAGGTGATTCACGTATAAAGGCTTGGGTAGGGAATAGGTGTAAAGGGAGGATGCAGCATGTAGACAATAATGGGCGACGTCATATAATTATATGAATCGCAGCATGCCTGTGGACTAAGCAGTCGCCTATAGATGTAACTGTATGCACGTGCCATTGACCTTATTGGTTGTCTAAGAGAAAGAGAGGGAGGGAGAGGGAGACAGAGACAGAGAGACAGAGAGAGAGAGAAAAGAGAGAAAGAAAAAGAAAAAGAGAGAGAAAGAGAATGTGAGAGAGAGAGAGAGAGAGAGAGAGAGAGAGAGAGAGAGAGAGAGAGAGAGAGAGAGAGATGATGAGCCAACCGTTGGCGTTGCACAGGGCAATAATGCCGGAGCCAGAAGTCCAACCAAGAACGATGATAAGCTGTGCAAATAATGTGACAAAAATGAGTTCGAGTTGGAGAGAGTTGGAAAGAATTGCGCTTAGGAACTGAGCCCAGAACGAGAAAGTCAAACTGAAACCCAAACCTACTCAGTGTTGCCATCTATAAATTATCTGTTTCTGCCCATCGCAGGCGAAACACTAGGGTGAACGGACATTTACCCCCTGGACATATTCCCCCGGACATATTCCCCCCGGACAGTTACCCCCCGGACACTTCCCCCCATACTAGGACATTTTCCCCTCTCAATGCAACATACAAAAAGCTTTCTGTTTTAATGATCAAAACAAACGTACATACATACATACGCACATACATACATACATACATACATGTATACATACATGCATACATGCATGCATACATACATGCATATATACATGAATATGTCCGGGGGAAATATGTCCAGGGGGTAACTGTCCGGCATTCAAACACTAGACCCGAGTAGGCCTAATTCTGCCGGGTCGATATCATCCTTGATGTTGGCCATAGCCATTCGACCATCTCTGTAGGCCTCGTGAGGTCAATTTCCTGCATCCACTGCTATAAATAACGACAATTAAAACTATGAAAAGACCCAAATTATTGGGTCTTTTCGTGCATGGCAGGATCCCTCAATGGCTTTCAGGCGTGAAACCACTCAGAGTTGTCATCTACCTATCTGTAGACTGGTCTGAGAGTTAGAGGCAAAGATCTCTGCTGTTGAACATATTTACACAGTGAAGATCATTCTGCATAAATTCCTCGGCGTCTGTTGATTCAAGCGTCAGTTCATTAGCATACTCAGACAGCGGAATTGTCTTACTATAAGAGGGGTCGAAATAATTTTCCTATATATAGGCTAAGTGAATTAATTGCCCTGGGAACTATAGCTCTCAGAAGAAGGGAACTACTTATTCAAAACACATAAGTAATTTAATTAACGAAACGAAATTTTCAGTAACAGAAAATGCAGTAATAAAGAAATAGAAACTCAACTCATAATGAACACACCGAAAACAAAGTTAAACAAACACTCATCCTAAATCCAAAGAAAATATTCACCAGACACGCAGCGATCCGATTATAGGACAATTCCCACCTCGAATGCAAATCTGGAGTCCAGAGCTTAAACACTCATTCCACGTATAGGTATGGTCGCATGGCAACCTTGGGCTTCCAAAACCGACTAACAGGGACCAGAGAGGGACCCTGTTGACGCTGAGAACCAAAAAACCATTTATGTAGCACCAGATGGAACTACTTATACAGCACACACGTGATAGTACTATAACCCATGTTCATAGGCCAAGGTTATATTCAAATCTCAGATAGGCATTGGTCGAAACGTCTCCATTTGGATCGGCCTGTGAACCCGGCTACATGAGTCCTTGCCTCCTTACTTCTGCAATCTGCATATATTAACTATTCACCATACCCAAAGAACATGGATTCTCGAAGTTCTTCACCCCGGGATCACTTTACTCGAGTCAACCTTACGACAGACCACCTGCGTCTTATGACGTAATGATTTTTATAAGAAATTAACAGATTTGACCGTCCTGGTTTAAGTCTGTTAACCATGACATGAACATTAACGTTAGCTAAAGCCATTGATAGATATATAATTAAAGAATGCTATTTGACGAACTGCGACAACACAGTCTCGTGATGCATACAGGAGAGGACGTTGCATTAATTTGTCTAACTCGCTGACGCCGACCACCTGGCCCACTTCCGCGGACCACAGCTGTTCCGGTGACCACACTTTCAGTTCTGCCAACAGAACAACGCTCCAGATAGGACCATCCATCCATTCATCTGCCCGTCCATCCATTCATCTATCCTTGCATACTTCCATCGGTCCGGCCTTCCATCTATCCATCATCGATCAATTCATCTATCCATCCATTCACTCAGCTATACATATGTCAGTGTAACCGTTCGCCCGTCCGTCCGTCCGTCCGTCCGTCCGTCCGTCCGTCCGTCCGTCCGTCCGTCCGTCCGTCCGTCCGTCCGTCCATCCATCCATCCATCCATCCATCCATCCATCCATCCATCCATCCATCCATCCAGCCAGCCAGCCAGCCATCCAGCCAGCCAGCCAGCCATCTATCCAGCCAGCCAGCTAGCCGTCCATCCATCCATCCATCCATCCATCCATCCATCCATCCATCCAGCCAGCCATCTATCCATCCATGCCTGCCAAGAATCCCCACCGCCCTTGCACATGTGGATGCTTTCACCCACTTAACAATGCATGAATGGTGGTTGCATGCATACACGTGGTCATCCTTACACCCTCGCATTCGAGGCACACTACCCCATTACAGGTTAAACCACCCGACCACTTTTTGCAGTAGGCCTACCTTAAGCTACTAGCCCTGGCGCAGTCATGGGTATGAAATGTTAGCGACTTCATTTTTCTTAGCCCCGGCATATGTTTAGGCCCTTCGTTTACAACCTCTGAGGGCGGGCGGCCAGTCCTCTCCCTCACCTTCTCATCTGCCCACTGACATCGTGCGGTCAGTGTACTCATTTTAACTTAGTTAGCTAGGGGCGCAGGTAGAGAAGAAACCTCGACACAAATTTCTGCCCTGACGGGAACCTGAACCCCGACCTCTGGAATGACAGTCCTGCACGCTAACCACTAGACTATAACACACCCTTACTATCCTCTTTATTCCTCCCACTGGAAGGCAGCATTACTTATCAGCCAACCCCTTCCCTTCATCGGCGTTCTTAGACCATCGACGTATGTCCCATCCCTCGCTCCCCTTAAGTCTCCCCCTCGGCCCGCCCACCGCCGTTCTTAGGGGCGGTCCGGATGTGCGGCGTTCAGGTACCGTCGAACTGCTACGATTGGCTGACTTCGTTTACATTCGATCGCATAGGCAAATATTTATACTACGAAAAGTCCCACAACCTCCACTCAAAGAACGATGCTTGATAGCAGAGGCAGACAGACAAACAGACAGTCACACGGCCACATAGACATACACATAGAGAGTTAGACAGATGTACGTATAGACAGAGAAATATATAGGCAGGCAGACATACAGAAAGAGAAACCGATTAACAAACAAACTGGTAGGCAAAGCATGCAGGCAGAAAGACAGGCACACAGAAAAACAAACAAGCAGACGGACAAGGAAGCAGATACACAGGCATTGAGACAGACAGCTAGACTGACAGACCGAACTGGAGACAAGGAGGCAGGCAGAAACATCGAGATAACAGCGACCGAGGAAAAGAAGAGAGACAGAGTGTCCGTAATGGAACTAGACACACACACTCACACACAGCAACAGAGAAAGACACAGACACGCATACAGAGACACACACATAGACAGCCATCTAGTAAGCCTGCGCAAACAAGAGTGTGTTAAGCAGCGGTGGCGGCGGCGGCGGAGGCGCATGCGGGACCCGATCGGCGGCGGCGGTGGCGCGGAGGCTCTGCTGTGTTTAGGCGGCCGAGATATCAGCAACGTCGTGTCAATCCGGTCTCGAGAGTATAAAGTCTAGAGCCTCCGAAGAAAGTTCAAGTGCTTCGTGGCGAGACGCCTTAGATAGGAGCAGCGAGCGATGGCGCACAGCAATGGCCGAGTATCATGGAAGAAGGACTGAACGCCAGCAGAGCTCTACGGTAGCGTGGCTGAATCCTACAAGACATCTGCAGAACGACATTTCCCAGCCATCTACATTCGACACCTGGACTTAAACAAACGCCGTGATAGTGTCTGCGACAGCATCGAGCATGATATGATTGTTGCAATTCATTGACGATGTTCAGTCATAAAGTATTAGTGACATGGTAGGCAACTGGCCGTAGGAACTTCCACGTGGAGCTACCTTTACTGGTTTTGTCTTGGAAAGGGGTGCGGCGTAAAGAATCCGCGAACACAGCGATCAGGTGAGCTACGTCGCCATGGCTATAGCTGCAATGCTATAGATCATCGATCGAGGCAGCAAGCAACTCGCTTCAGCTCGGCTGAGGACTCGAAGAAAGGTAATCAGCTGATGGGGCTGCGAGAGAAGCGGTTTAATTCGTCGAGTTCACTGCATGCAGTTGGGCAAAACCCGCGGAAATACTTGGAACATTGGTTTAAACTGTTTGTAATAGACAGCGAAAACAAACTGATCATTTGCAATAGTAATTCAGACTTTGAGAAGAAATATCGATCGAGGTGTGTAATAAGCAATTAATTTACCTTTCACCTCTGTTCGCCAACACCGTTTCTGCACTGGATAGACGTTTGTTTGCTTTTAGTTTTGGGCCTGAAGACCTGCGACTTGAAAAGTGTAAAGCCTACGCGTTCACTCAGCTTATCGCTCCGTTGCCTACACGTAAAGTGTGGTCAGTAGAGTGGAGGAAACAAATGCCCTGGAGAAGCATTGACTTCTGAAGACACAGGTGCGTTCTCTTGTGCCTCCGGATGACAACGTGAACTGAGAGCGGTAGAAGAGGAGAGAGCGTGGTGGCCTTGCCATCCTCGGGCGGGCATTACATTTTATGATTGCATGTTCCGGCGAGTAGGAGGAGCTCGATCAGCAGCGACCTTGCAGGCTATCTAGCCAACACCGCTGCGGGATTATTTGCAAGCCTGTCTCTCCGTTGGACTGATTTCCTGCTGCACAAGTGAAACGCTTCTGAGGCTCGTCGACGTGTTATCAGCGTTATCTCTTTCAGCTAGTCATTGTCAGTGAAAAGACAGGGTTCAATATTTATACAACTGATAGGCCATGGCCTACACCCGAAGTGCTTACAACCATACTCGGCCGGGCCTACACAAAGGAAACCTGACGTGTCGTGTTCATTTTGAATTCGAACACAATAGGCGGATATTTCTGTCGGCTGATTGCGACTACCTGCCCCGCCAGAACACGTTTCTCTGCTCCATCCAAAGTTTCTCAAGAGTGCTTGGATGCGTCTCGAGATAAGAGAATACAAAGTGTGGGTCCATTGTGCATACGTGAAGTAGTACGCGCAGCAGTTTGAACAAAAGACGCTGGTGATATACGAAGGCTCGAGTACGTAGATCCATCACGCGGATTGTAAATCGATTTTCAGAGCGTGCAAGGGTCTGAAATTTGGAACACTGTTTACAGTAAACACCTGCTGAGAAGTCTCTGCTTGAACGTCCGATGAAATGTAGAGCAATCTGGTGACAAGTGTTCCTGGAATCAGCCCTCGAACATCTTCATTAGCAATAAAAGTTCTTAGCAGAATGCCATCCAAAGCCTAAGACATCGATGTAGTATTGAGGCATTGATATAGTATGCAAGGCATTGATGAAGTATGTAAGGCATCGATGCAGTATGTAAGGCATTGATGAAGTATGTAAGGCATTAATGAAGTATGTAAGGCATGCATCGACACCATTTTTGGATTCTCTGCAGTGACTTGACAAAATGACAAGCATGATGTTTATCTTCGTAGTCACCTACGTTGCTTTGTATCGATCACATATGGTGGATGGTGGCAGAACATCCTATCCTCAGCATCAACAGCATCCTAATTTCCAACAGCAACTGGGCGCCGTCAAAGTGCGTGACTGTGAACCGATAAAGGTGGGACTGTGCAGCGGACTTGGCTACGACGTCACTGGAATGCCAAACCTCGTCGGTCACGAGACTCAGCAGGAAGCGGAACAACAACTGGGAACCTTCAAGCCCCTTATACAGTACGGGTGTTCGTCCAGACTGACCGTCTTCCTCTGCTCGGCCTACGTCCCCATGTGCACGGAGAAGGTCCAAGCGCCGATCGGTCCATGTGCGTCGCTCTGCGAGGCCGTTCGACAGCGCTGTGAACCAGTCCTTAACGAGTTCGGTTTTCCTTGGCCACTGGCGCTCAACTGCTCCAAGTTTCCCCCTCGTAACGAATACGACTCGATGTGCATGGAAGGACCGAACGAGTACGACCCAGACAGGACGAGACAGCGAACCCTTGCCATCCCAGTCCCTTCTCCGGCGTTCAGAGGGACCGTCGGACCTTCGTCTGGGGTCAACTGTGACAGTTTCCGTAACCCGACCAACTACGTTCTTCTGAATCGCACTCAGAGATGCGCTCTGCTCTGTTCTAAAGACGATGTATTCAGCTCCGAACAGAAGAACTTCGCCGACGCCTGGATGTCCGTCTGGTCAGGCCTGTGCTTCGTAACGACCCTCATCACCATCCTGACCTTCGTCATAGACTCCGGTCGCTTCGGCTACCCCGAGCGGACCTTCGTGTTCATGGCTTTCTGCCACGGCGTCTGCAGCGTCTCCTACCTCGTCCGACTGATCGCCGGTCGAGACACCATCACCTGCCACATGACAACGGATTCTGCCACCGCCGTCAGAGTCCTCGTCCAGGAAGGTATCGAAAAGACGGACTGCACTGTAGTATTTCTGCTGCTGTACTATTTCTCGACGGCCGGGTCCGTCTGGTGGGTCATTCTCACCGTCCTCTGGTTTCTCAACGCCGGCTTCGACCGCTCGTACGAGTCGCTCGCCCGTCACGGGACACTTCTCCACGTCGCCGCCTGGTCCGTTCCAGCGGCTACGACGATCGCAGTTCTCGTCCTACGGAGCGTCGACGCAGATGAACTGACGGCAATGTGTCACGTCGGATACCGTAGTCAGACAGGACGACTCTGGTTCGTCCTCGTCCCCAACGGGGTCTTTCTCTTCCTCGGACTAGTCTTTCTCGCAGCCGGATTCGTCTGTACCATTCGAACTCGAAGACAGGCCAGCCTGGGCACTCGTCCCGGAAAGGCTGAGGCTGCCTGTCGAGCGTCTAGGATTCGAATCGGGGCTTTCCTGCTCGTCCACGCAGTCCTGACGACGTGCATTCTGTCCGTCCAGTGCTACGAGTACACCAACAGACACCGTTGGTCGCTCGTCGGCGAAAACCTAATCCCCAACGTTACGGTTCTGATGTTCGGCGTCGCCGCAAACCTGACGATCGGCATCGTAAGCGCCATCTGGTTTTGGCGAGGGGAAAGTCTGCAGTCCTGGCAGAGGTTCTGTTCTAAGGTTTTCCGGTGTTGCTGTGGGTCTCTTTCAAAAGACGGAAGGGTAGCAGGAGGAGGAGGAGTGGCAGGAGGAGGAGGTGGGGCTCAGAAACCGGCGGTCATTGCTCTGTCGCCAGACGCCAGGGTAAGAGAAACGCCCACGAAGTCGAGGCCGATATATCGGGTGACGGCGGCCGTTGAGAGGAGCGTCCGCGATCCGCATTTTTCCCGGGGAACGGGACACAAATGTCATCACCACTGCCACCAACAACAGAGAAGCCCGTTTATCAACCACACCCAGATGACCTGCGAACGAGTGGCGCTACATTCACCTCTACAGTGCCGGCTTCTTAACAGCGATATAACCGTATTGTGATATTGTTCTCTCTCTCTCACACAGTGTCCACGCACAGTTCTTATCTGAATTGATGATACCAAGGCTTTAGTCAACGTTCTTGGGTATCGGCACAGTCAAACTGTTCCTCTGTGAGTACCAAAAAGCTTTGGACCGAGTTGACAGAGCTTGACGTCAACGCTAAACGTCGCTTTCAGATACTGTAGATGCGGAAGCAGAAGGCTCGTTTGACAGGGTAATTCGACAGTAAGTTGAAGAAACAGTGTAAACCTAGCGGAATATTCAGCTGAAAGTGCAAAGTAACTGGCGAAATGGCAATAAGGTTATGTTGAAGTTGTTGTAATACTGTCACGGAGCGTTTTACAGCGGGCAATTATCAATGAGAGTCAGTGTATTTGACAGTGTCGACTGCTCTCTGAATCGATTTCCTGAAGCAACAAACTACGATGTGTTCAATCGACGAGTGGTGTAGTAGCGTCTTTCTTCAGAATCCCAAGTGCATAATATGGCTGGGCCAAAGGTGCAAGAAGAAATCCCGAAGACAGAAACAGTTCAAGGAGGAAGAGCCAGCACGTTCTACTGACACTAGATGGCGGTCAGGGCTGACAATCACTTCAAATGTTCGTATCGACAAGTTTATAATGATTAATTCTTTCTTTCGTTGTTCCCGCAAGCAGTTCATATTGTACCTTTGAACAGGCAAACAGTGTATACCTCGTGCAAGCATGTATCTGTGAGCACATTCAAATATACAAAATAATAGAGTTTATAGGCTGTGTAAATTGACGAGCGTATTTGATTATATAATATCCACAACTGGCTCGCTGTCAGTTTTGCCGATTGGATATCCATATAAGTTTTGCATGTAAGTGCATGAGTGTAGATAATTTGTAATCTATCGTTACTGTGTTTCGGCGTTGAAAACAGTATGTATGTGTACTTATTTAAACACGTGTATATATATATCAGTTTATCAGTTGAAAGCGATCGGGCCTATAAGGTTAGAGCTGTGTTATATATGAGAAAGCTATTGCACGGGCGCTTTCTGCTTGATGCATGTCACTCCAGTCTACCTTACGTTGCACCTCTCTTTAGCCTTCGACTGGTTATTTCATCGGTCACGATAGGCTTTCAACGGTGCCACAAAAGGTGCTACATAAATGTGCAAAACATTACACTAAATGTACGTTATATATTTAACTTCGACGTTGTTACAGATATTTACAGGGTACACAGATAGCCTCTGAATTTACGTATTGTAATTTTTTAAATGTTACTTTTATTGGTATAAATAAATTGGTGTAATAAAGTATACACTGGATTGTCGGTTACTTGATATTACTGATAATGTAATAGTAACGACCTGACTTTCTTCTTTCGATAGGAAAGACTGCATAATTCTAGAGCGCTACTCTAAAGCTAAGGCAGGGAACCGGTTTATTCACAAGCGCTACACCGTGTCAAAGGGGTTGTTCAGAGATGTCAAGGGAAGATCTGACTTCGGTTCCAGAGCTTCCAGAGGACGACGAGAACGCTTGGAAGGTGAAGGATTAGATGGATTAGAGTAGGAATTCTGGAAGAGTTGGGATTTTAATTTGGAGTCGAAAGCCTGTCTGTGGAGTGATAAGTATAGAGGAGCCTCAGGCAGATGATTGTGGATGGGCGGAGGCAATGGTGAGGGAACTGAGAATTTGCGGAATTCAGAGAAGATCGTTCCAGAATCGAGGAGCAGTGTAGTATACATGGATCGATCGGAGTACTTGAGGCGAGTAGTGACTGGAGAATGGGAGAGAGTGAGGTATACGAGGATGATCGGGCAGAGCGGGGTGGTTGGATGGTGAAGAGCTGATGAAGGTTCTTGGCAGTGTATACTGGTCAACAGACTGTTCTGTTTGACCAGAGTTGTGCTGGGCGCGTGCACCTGAGTAGATGGTCTTGAAGAAGCAGTATATAAAACCACTGTAATAATAATAATAATAATAATAATAATAATAATAATAATAATAATAATAATAATAATAATAATAATAATAATAATAATAATAATAATAATAATAATAATAATAACGACGACGACAACAGCAAGAACAAAGATTTATTGACTTCAGGAAGGCTTTAGTCATAATATCACGTCGCTGCTGTTTGAAACGCAATTTAGCCAAATGTTCATAAGCAAATAACAAATGCAAGCAACGCAGAATAGCTGGGAGATAAAGATTGGTCGACAAATTACATAAGTTGTTAAGTCTCAATTAAAGCTGCAAGAGAAGTGTCAAGACACGAAACATCACTGAAAGTACCATTACTGAAAGTACCATTACTGAAAGTAGCATTACGGAAGGTAGCATTACTGAAAGTACCATTACTGAAAGTACCATTACTGAAAGTAGCATTACTGAAAGTAGCGTTACTAGATATCTTCGTTTAGGCCTATTGCTAAATCAGACTGACACACCGCAGTCAGTTACAGTGGGATCGGATTAAACTAGAATATGTTTAGAATATGTTTTCAGAATATGTTACTGAAAGTAGCATTACTGAAAGTAGCAGCAGAAAGGGTAACTCCAAGAGGTTCGTATAGAACGTGGACACATGAAAGGCATTATGCCATGAAGAGACAAAACCAATTCCAATTTCCAAGAAAAACTAGAAACACACCTCCGGAGATTGGCGTAACCAGAGATGCCTGAATGAGGAAAAATGGCTAGGAAAGAAAATGGAGGAATGCTACACTACGCTAGATTAGACGTGTAGCTTTAAGTTGCAGGACTAAGGACAATGAGTACACTGAACAGACTGAAAAAGCAGCTTCATGATCTCCAATGTCATTGACTTATTGAATTCCGTACCATGTAAAACTGAGCATCAAATTTCAAAGACATTGTACAATTTCTATACCTCGTGTTCTTACAAAGAAGTGATTCCTAAATGAACGTTAAATGAACTTAATCAAAAAAACAACCGAAGTATGCTAAATTGCTAATAAAGGAGAGAACGTTGAGAACACAAAGATAGAATCTCAAATCACGAAAAGAACAGCAGATTAAGGGGCCAACTTTAAATTAACACTAACAGGCTTTAACCCTCATTTTATTTTTGTGGCGGTATGCTTCTGTAACTGACGTTTCAGATCATAATTGTTATTATATAAGTGCAGCAACAATTTCTTTGGTTCTCGAGCTCTTATACCCAACACAAACTGAAGTTAATTCTCTGTAGACCCAGCAGCATTGAACTTAAACTAAGAACAACTAATATTTAATAAATTCATTAATTCAATCGATTTATTAAACGCTCACTGAAGATGTATCGCATTCTCTAAATAGTTTTGGCGAAAGACAGCAGTTCAGTTAAATATTAAAACCAGAAGAGATTGAAGTTAATGCTCCCTGTGCTACATTGGATGAGAACTTTCCATTGCTAACAGTTTATAATGTAGCCTATTCAGTGGTTAAACAAAGTATTTCTAATTTCGTAAGAGGGCGCTTGATTGAAATCACAAAACCAATGGTGAAAAGTCTTCTGCAACATCAAAACACAACAATCTCAAAGGTAACTCTCACCCTGTAACGTATGTGTCATATATTTACACAGACAAACATATATATATACACATACATATATATATATACATATAGATATATCATTCGTATAATAGTATGGGTTCAAAATTTATGGCATCTTGGTTTAAATACACATTGAAAAATAATGTCAATAAGTCCATAGCAAAGGAGAACGATCTTTATGGTCACCTAATAGCCTATGTGAATGTGCTAGTAGAGGCGTATACACACACTTATATATATATATATATATATATACATATACATATACATATACATATGCATATATATATGACATATAGGTCTGTGAAAGGTAGGCTATAAATAGACTAAAGAATCCTAAATATATCGATCTCTGCCGCTAGCATGCGCCTTTGAGTGTATACCCCTTACAGATCTTCACGTCAAATGGCCCGAAAATTTATCTCGCGATATATAAACTGTATTTACATATGGTTGACTGTATAGGCCCTACTTCACATTGGCATAGGTCCCCTTATTCCCAAAAACTTGTATAAATATAATAGGGAGCTTCTTATAGACTGCCCGCAATTTCACGCTCACCCATCATACCCCAATATTTTCATCAATTAACTTTGCTAATGATGTGGGTGTTTAAGTAATATTCTCCCGCAGTTTCAGATACGTTTGCCTTTCTATGGGAGAAACGGAAAGAGTCTGATGGGGGGTCCAAATATTTTAAGTAGGTCTAAGCTTATACTAATAGTCGCTATGGAAATTTACTAAAGTAAGTCTCTTGGCTGTCGAGTATCTGTACTTATCGTCTAACATAAACATATGCTTGGGACTTTCTACCACGGCTTTTCGGATTCTTGATATATTTTTTGTACTGGCTACTATAGCCTTTTCATTTCTAGACCCTGGTAGTAAACTTCTTCATGAACCCGTATTACAGACCTCGACAGCCAGTTCTATATGGGTAATTCCGTGGATTTTTTGGATTTCGTGTCCCTCGGCTGTTACAGCCGTATTACGGAATGCACCAAAAAGTTCGTATTAAACTGTAGAACAAAATCCGCTATCTTTTACAGATTGGATTGTTAGTTCTAAATTTCATTTAACGCTCCAACACGTCAAATCTCATTACAGTGCCGCGTCCCGATCCGTATTTTCCGTTTTTGGAAGTTTATAGAAATTGTAATATCTTGAGCAGCTACACCAGAGATGCATTTTTTATTAAAGCTATGAGTGTCCTCTTTCATCTGCTTACGAATCGTCTAATTCGGAGGCTTATTTTAAGCATAGCACGGCAAGCAATCTTGTCCCTCAGGTCACACCTCATTACAGTCACGCGTGCATTCCGATATGAATTTCGATCCACTTTTAGACGCACCCTACCGGAAACGGCACGCAACACTGCGGGTAAGAACTATAAATAGAAATAAACAATAATTTTCCTAAGCATGTGCCGTTAATGACATAAATTATGAAAATTTACGTGAAAAACTATCAATCCGACTTTTCATGTCTCATTACAGTCATCATCTGTTATTTCTAAAGTTTAACTAACACGTGTATAGCGCTCTAACTTTTGAATGAAGCATTTGGTCCGAGTAAGAGAACACTGTTTGAGCTTCGTTAGCCCTCATAACATTCGGTGCATATCCATACATAGTGCAGTTCTCTCATTACAGTCACGTCTCATTGCAGTGACACTTATAATATCAACCTATTATTTCTCATTCATGTTACACTGCATTCTCATTTCAGTCACATTAAATACTATACCGTGTCTCATGTATGTCTCATTTTTTATCATTACAGTCACACAGTCTCATTGCTGTCACAATTCTCATTACCGGTACTGTCACAGTCGTTAAAAAACTTAATTGTAGACTAATCAGCATGCAAATTGAGCTAATTAGTGGTTTGGAATGCCAGGTAAACAGCTAGGTTGTCTCACCTGCCTGCACTGGAGATAATAGACTGCTAAATTAACTAAATATTTACAAATTATGACTTACAATAGGCTAAATATGTAAATTAACTGTAAACTTATAGTCTTTTACAGATTATTCAGTAAGCAGAACATCCTTTGGTCAGAATTCAACTGTTACACGATATAATAATTACTTTCTGATTGTAAAATCGTGAGATCACAGCTGCCCACACAGGTGTGACAGTAATGATAAAATTTTCATGTATGTTGTATAAATCACATTGTAAAAAAGTTTTCGCAAGACGTCGTGCAGGGAAACTGATAAATTGATATCCTAAATGCATCGTAGATGAAGAAAATATTTGGTTTTAAGCATTTATATACATTTCATTTTTGAACATTTGCTACATCCGAAATCCAAAGAATCCACGGAATCACCCATACAATAATGAACATCTTCTAGGCCAGCGGTTCCCAAACGTCTCTGGGTCGGGACCCACTTGTGAATATCTTGGCAGTCTCGGTACCCGTGCACTGCATAAAATTAAGCATTGCGTTCTAAACTTTGCTTCGTAAACTTTGGCATCGAAATATGCGGATTTACGTACAGCGTTTAGAAATTGGCATATTTAAAGCATTAAAAAGAAACCTAGGTAAAACAGTTTACAATTTGTTACAACCACAAAGCAAATGTTGTACCTATGTAATGTGACAATGTAAGTAATGTTGTTGCTCTGAAAAAATAGATGTTTCTGGAAAACAGTTGGCGACCCACTTGCCAGAGCGTCGCGACCCACTTTCGCGACCCACAGTTTGGGTCGCGACCCACAGTTTGGGAAACTCTAGGGAATCCTTATATATATATATATATATATATATATGCATACATAAGGATATATATATATGACCTACCTGTCTATATATACATATACAAGCACATATATATGGACTATTTATATGATATATTATATCCTCAGATAAATATATCTCCTCTTGTGGTCGGACGTCACGTGATTTGTTAGCATTGTATAAGTGTCACGGGAAATATATGGGCTTAATTGCGATTATTATGATATGGGTGCCGTGCGCACGCACGCACACACTTACACACACGCACTCGTGCACACACAGTGACGCACTCTAAACGAAAGACATGTTGGTTCAAAGCAAATTCTGTGGAGTGTCCGTCAAGCATAAGTGATATATCGTGCTCCTACCTTCGAAGAGAAAAAGTTCAACGGCGAAACAAAAAGAAAATAATATATGTAGCACGAATGAGGGTCGCTAATTCCATATATGGGCAACACGTAAAGTGTTTATGGTAGTATCATTATAAGAATGAATAAAATGTGAAATTATAGTCATGTGACTCATGTCTATTCAAACTGCTGTGTGAAATTTAGAGAGCCGATTGTGTCAGTCGTAGCCTGGGTTTCGAGCATTTCTCTGTTTCTTTGTGTAAACTTAGACCTTGCAACTGTTTTCCAAGATGCGTTGGAGTCCCGTCAATGATATCTTATTAAGTTATGGACTGTGCCAGTCAACATATAATCATGGGCTATCGTGCGAATGCATAGAACATAATCTGAGATCATCATCATCATCATCATCAGTTCCTGACGCCAGCCAATTGGCGGCGATGGGTATGAATAAATGATGTCCATTGTTCTCGGTTATTTGCCAAGTCCAGTGGGACCCCTTAGCGATATAGTTCCAAGTGATGTTGTTTCCACGTTTACATTATCTATCCATCGTATTTCAGTTTCTTTTTCCTTCGAATCTTGCATGTAGTGAGTTGTGTGGGATTTAGTCAACTGGCATTCTCTACACATGTCCAAACCATCGGAGTCTTTGTTAAACGACTTGTAGTCTAGCAGAGTTGTTTGGATAACTAATGATTGTCTTATGTCATCGTTTCTTACTTTCAGAAGTCTCGAAATCTTTGCCATCTTCCGCAGCCAAACTCATTTCCGATGTAAGAGTTGTTTTCTCATCTTAATTGCTTTCGTATTGTCCAACATTCCGATCCGTATAGGAATATCCGTCGTATCATCGTCTCGTATATTTTTGTTTTTGAGATAGCGCATCCTATATTGAGAATCCTGAAGCACCATAATCAGCTTAAGTACATACACACATACATACATACATACATACATACATACATACATACATACATACATACATACATACATACATACATACATACATACATACATACATACATACATACATACATACATACATACATACATACATACATACATACATACACACACATACATACATGCATGCATGCATAATATTACATATATACATATATACATACATACATACATACAAACATACATACATACATACATATATAAATACATACATATATTCAGGTCTACATACATACATTTATACATTGTATTGTATTGTATTGTATTGTATTTCAACACTTATAAAGCGCCTTTACCCAGTGCCCACCAATCACAGGCAATCCCAGAGCGAAAGTCCTCGGGAATAAAGACAAGTTTTAAGACAACATACATACGTATACGGTATACATACAGACATATATGCATACAGGCAGACATCAAAAATCTTTAAAAAATCTTTATTGCAACCAAGCAATGAGTAAACATAGACAATTACATAAACGCAAAACCAGAATAATCATTACTGGCCACAAAAGGACATGCATACATACACACATACATACATACATACATGCACCTAAATAATTGTTTATAATATCTCTAAGTGCTGTCAGTTGTTAGACTATTTATTGCGCTGGTTTTGAAGAAGCTTACACTCTTAATGAACTAGGTCAATGAATAAAGCAATGTAACCAGTTACGCAGGTCGAAAATGTTCTGTTAGTGGTTAAGCTGCTTTATACCTAGGAAGGGACTGCGATGATTTGGTCATAATTATGCATACGCGTGCATGCTCGCCAATGTCGACTTTATCAGTCAATAGAGCGTTGCTTGCTAATAGTAGATGAACTTGTCGTTCATAAAGAACTTTAAGGTCATTAAGGATATACCGAGGAGGCATTCGAGAAGTATGAGTCTACTTAAAAAGACAAAGGTGCATCAAAGCATGCATTACTTTACATTCCATTCATTCGTTAGACCTCACGAACAGTTTCTCAATCAGGCATACTAGAAATGTTTGTGTGTGTGTGTGTTTGTGTCTTTGTGGATGCAGCCATGTATTTAAAACGTCACATAACGACATCGGTTACTTTTAAAACCTTTTAGCATGTCTGTATTAAGCTGTGTAGGCTAAATCACGGTTATTTGAAACATTATATAGATAGGATATGGTCTTGAATTAACAATGTGCCAAATGCATGTCATGATAGGTGACATGATGATGATGATGATGATGATGATGATGATGATGATGATGATGATGATGATGATGATGATGATGATGATGATGATGATGATGATGATGATGATATTGACGACGACGATGATGACGCCGACACAGCTAGCTTTCTTCAGCAGCAGAATTTGACCTGGATGAACGAGGTCAACCGTGACTGAGCTTTTTTATAATCGGATTCAAAATGTTGTCTTCGATTCATCCGAACAGTGATGCAACCTTCCTTCCATCGTTGTTCAGCATGGGAGGATGAGTCACTGCAATTGGTTCTGGGTTTTATTATTATTATTATTATTATTAATTAGTTACTTCTGTAGCACTGGTGTCTACTGTCTAATTCACAATGCATGAGACGATGGCACACCAAAACCAGGCCGTAGTCAGGTCGATATCTAGACGATAAATTCCTACCTACATATGGCAGCTAAGAGAATAAGTGAGTTTGTATAAGATTCATAACTACTCGTTCAATAATAATTATAGATATGAAATTGAAAGTTGAGATTGTATATATATAGTTAGACAGTTCGTCGGGGTCAAGGGAAGGTTTCTTAAGTAGAGGATGAACTCAGGCATGAGCACAGGTAGATCGGAGAGATCTCTCGTGTACTGAGAAATTACGTCTTAACAGAGAAACTTGACCTTGACCTTGACCTTGTTCAGCGCATCCATCTGACTCGCTGTCACTTCGTCAACACGACTGGTCCTTGGTGATTGTCCTGAAGCCAGGTTCCAGGCAGAACATATCTCTAAACGATCTCTCAACGATAATGATGATTTATGCGTTTTATCTTTCATATACGGAGCCGTTGGTGAACGGAGGGGGGGTGCATGGCACACATGTCGATCACATAGGCATATCTAACTTATACAATATCATCGATGACCCCTGGACGCTTGATTAAAATTATTATTATTATTATTATTATTATTATTATTATTATTATTATTATTATTATTATTATTATCATCATCATCATCATCATCATCATCATCATCATCATCATCATCATCATCATCATCATCATCATCATTTTTAGTATTAGAAATTTTATTTTAATTAATAGTAATAGTATTTATTACTACTTTATATTATTATTATTATTATTTTCATTATTATCATCATCATCATCATCATCATCATCATCATCATCATCATCATCATCATCATCATCATCATCATCATCATCATCATCATCATCATCATCAGTATCATTGTTGTCGTCTTCATCATCAGGGTTATCATAATCAGACGAACTCTTCCAGGTTGAATACTTTTAATATTTCTAAGTTTTAAGACTATGCGTACTTTTATCATTCGCCACAGCTTATAGAACAGAAACAGTCTCTTCCGTTAGGCTAAACCTGCGACTGATATATATGAACCAGAGCGACATGATTTTCTTTGTGATGATGATGATTATGCTGCTGATGATGACGATGATGACGGCAGTAATGATAGAGTAATTAGTCGCAAGGAAAGACAACAGTCGACCAAGTAAAAAGACTGCCTTTATCTGTTTGCCATCAGCTCTGAACACAGTCTGACACCGGTGTACTGGGGTTCGATCCTGAGAGCCAGCGGTACAAAAAAGCCACTGCATTACCACGGCTCTGGCCACGGCCCCGGCAGACGGACAGACAGACAGACGGACGGACAGACGGACAGACAGACAGATAGACGGACAGACTGATTTTGTGGATGGATAGACAAAGAACCTATCTACGAACAGATCGAGTATAATCCAGACACAAAGACAGCTAGATGCGCACAGGTATGGATGGTGGGTTCAATCGGTATATTTAAACACACCGTTGGTCCGTATCAACACACGATGTTTGTAGACCATTATACATATATAAATACTCGACGGTGTCCGCATACATAGTGAGTATACGGCTATATATTATGTGTAGGCTTATGAATGGCTTCCTCCAGCCATTGCCTATTTTACATGCGCCATGGGTTTCAAAACGCCAGACATAATACACACAGAGTACAAAAACGATAACACATGAACCTATTAGGTTACACGAAACTGCATCTGCTCCGATACAAGCAGTCTTTATAATAGAAGAAGCAAATTAAATCGTCTTCTCCGACATTCGTCCATGTATACACGCGTACCTCCCATTGTTGCACGTATACCGTCTGCATGGGGTTCGAAGCAAAGACGAAGGCTGCAACACAGTGTAGGGCGCTGTCACCGCGTGGCCTCCAGTGTTTACCGACCGTAATCCCTGATGTGCACTCGTCAGCATAATCCCCCTTTTGCTCGCCCTGAGAATCATCGCTGGGTCGTCCATCCAGAACGTCATTGGCTAATTCCAGAATGGACAGAAGGGTCGAGCGCTGCACTTCAAGTGTCTTTGCACCGCTGTCTCAATTCGAGACGCAACCAAATTTGCCGCCGTTGACTAAGGAGATCTTCGGTGGCGGTGGCAGCGGCGCCCGATGCAAAGCTAATATTTGACGTGCTTTTTAGTCTCATGCGGACGACGTTCCAAAGGACAAAGGCCTCTGCAGCGGGGGGGGGTCGACCCGTGTCAAGCTCCTCCTGGATTAAACGGTCGATCTCGAGTTCGAATCCCGCTGTGCACCGTGACAAATTGGGATTTTGCTGTCAAGTAGGCCTAATACACCGAAAAGTTCTGGAATGCTTATTGTATACCTTGCTTGTCAGGAAAATGATTTAGCCTACAGAATCCTTCAAAAAGGTGCTCATTAGCTCCGTCCATCAATCCATCCATCTTTCTGTCCATCCATCCTTCTGTCCATCCTTCCGTCCGTCCGTCCGTTCGTCCATCCATCCATCCTTCTGTCCATCCATCCCTCTGTCCTTCCGTCCGTCCGTCCGTCCGTCCACCCCAAGCCGCCTTCCACCTTTCTGTCCGTCCTTCCGTCCGCCCCCCCCCCCACGCCTGTCCGTCCATTCATTTTCTTGGCGCTACAACAAACACAAACAAATCTCACCGCTCTGAACTTTCATTGGAGAACACAGAAGTTTTTCATCCTTACAAGATCAGCTGAGGGCTGAACCAGAGAGACTCGGCAGCGCTTTTGTGAGCTACCTAAAATGCGCTATATAATTTATATTAATTGTCTCGATACATACATGCATGCATACATACATACATGCATACATATACATACATAAATACATACATAAATACATACATACATATATGCAGTCTTGTTGTCCTCGAGACCAAGGTCTTGGTCTCGAGTGCACTCGAGTTCGTTTTTAAAAGTCTTGGTCTTGGTCTTGGTCTTGAGGTTCAAGGTCTTGGTCTTGGTCTTAGTCTTGAGGTTCAAGGTCTTGGTCTTGGTCTTGGTCTTGAGGTTCAAAGTCTTGGACTTGGTCTCGCAAGACCAAGACCAAGACCGGCTGTCAATATGAACAGTCATTTAACAGAACTCAATGATTCTGTATCAAGCCTGCTTGCATCATACGACCAATATCTATGGATATATACAAGTCTTGTTGGTCAGAAAAACCCATTGGCAGCAGCAACAGTTATTCTGTATCAGACGGTATGATAAACCATGGGAAGATTTCAAAAGGACTCACTATCTGTACATTTAGCCTACATCCAGTGCTTGAAAAGCTTCTGTGTGTGTGTCAGCGACTTCAGCACCTGTAGAACGTATTTTTTCTGCATGGCAGAATTTTTATGAGGCCCCACAAGTCACGTCTTGGTCAGAAAATTCTGAGCGAATTGGTTTTTATAAAATACAAAAGGCATTTGGAATAATAGTTTGCATGAAGGACTTTTGAATACAAATTCGGATTTCTCTGCAGTTTGCATTTAAAGTTAATTTGCTTGAATAAAATAAAAGACTCATGTTTTCATTAAAATAGCGAATATTCCGACTTGACAATTTAGAAGTCTTGACCTGATTGAGATTTTTTGGGTCTGGGTCTTGGTCTTGGTCTTGAGGTTCAAGGTCTTGGTCTTGGTCTTGGTCTCGAGGTTCAAAGTCTTGGTCTTGGTCTTGGTCTTGAGGTTCAAGGTCTTGGTCTTGGTCTTGGTCTTGAGGTTCAAGGTCTTGGTCTTGGTCTTGGTCTTGAGGTTTAAGGTCTTGACAACAAGACTGCATATATGAGATGGCTGGTGTAATGCCTGGTCACCCGCCCTCATATGCCGAGGCTAAGAATAATTAAGTTGCTAACCCTTCATATCAGTGGCTGCCTCTCAGGCTAGCTTAAGAGACTGCTCGTCTTGTTCATAAACTATAATTATAAATGCATAGTAGGTAATAATAATAATTTTAATTATAGTCAATAATAATAATAATAATAACACGGACAATTTCTAGAGCGCCGTAACGCGACCATGCCGCTACAAGGGCGCTGTACAGACAACACCTACAGCCTAGCATGATAGCCGGTCCTATATAGCAGACGGATAGGCTTTGATGAAAAGATGTCGCTTGAGCAGGGTCCGGAATGCCTGTCAACGTGTTGTCGACGACAGAAGGGGAACCATCGTAGCCACTTATAAGTTTGCACGCACTCATTACACTCATATTCAGAATGGCAGAGAATTGGATCGTTATAGGCCGACGTTATATACACGCTAAGAACAATCATTCCCAACAAAGGCAAGGCAGCAGCCGCAAACTTGTTAATACATTTCTTTGATTGGCATAATTATGTGAGGATAAACATGACTTTTGCGTTAACTCTATATGTTAACTCATGTGCTACACACGAGGTCTAATGCACACGTTGCACATAATTGTAACACATGTGCTACGCATAATTCTGACGCATGTGCTTCAAATGTTACACATATAGGTCTAATTCTAACACAACCCCTACACGCCGGAAAGTTTTCATAGTTTCAGCAATTAATTACGAAACTCAATTGACGTCCATGTACAGGGATTCGAACTCTGAATAATTAATAAAGGTGTTCAGATAAGCGCCTGGCAATCTCAACAGTTCTTAGTTAAGCTGTTATCCTGTAGTAGCGAGATAAGCTCATCAACGTAGAGCCGAATTTGTCGAGAGAGTTGCTATATCTGTGTCGTGCACAGGCAAAGATTTACAAGGCTGTTGTTAAATAAGTCGCTTCGTAATAATATACGACCAAGTGATCAGGCGAAACACGGCCTTTGGACGTTACGTTCGTAAAATTGTCACTGCAGGGAGAGTGCAGGGTTTGTAAATCAGCGATACGGACGAGTAGGGTACGTCTCTCTAGAAACTATGACTACCCCGCAAATCATTTTGAAGCGTCTTTTTCTCTGACCTTTTCTGTGTGTCGAGCCTTCGAGAGCTGTCTGGAAAGGTTACGACCTGTCAATATGTGGCGGTAATTTAGGTTGTCGTAAATCGTGCCACTGTAAATAAGACGTCAACAGACGGTAAATATAGGTGGAGACCACAGCGCTGGCTCGAGTGGCGGGTCCAAACTGCAGACCATCCTAGAAGATATACGACGATGAAATTAACTGTCCACGGAGAACGTGACGAATACACGCAACAAGAACCGCACGAGGCAACATGGAAACATGGAGAGGGAAGACTTCTCGCCGAACCAAGGCGGGCATACACTGGAACGTTAATTAATTTCATCAAAATCTGGCCCATCGATTCATACAGATGCACGTATGTATGTATGTATGTATGTATGTATGTATGTATGTATGTATGTATGTATGTATGTATGTATGTATGTATGTATGTATGTATGTATGTATGTATGTATGTATGTATGTATGTATGTATGTATGTATGTATGTATGTATGTATGTATGTATGTATGTATGTATGTATTTATGTATGTATGTATGTATATATTGTATGCATGTATGAATGTACCATGTACGTATGTACTGTATGAGATCGTATTCATGGGTGTAAGTAAGTAAGTATGTATGTATGTATTGTATGGATGTATGTATGATTGTATGCTTGTGTGCATGTACGTATGTGTGTATGCATGCATTGTTTGTATGCATTTATTCATGTTTGTTTGTATGTAAGCACTTATGTATGCATGTATGTATTTGTATATATCTGTATGTAGGTCATAGATGTTCGTGAGCATGTGTGTACATGTGTATGTATGTATCTGGGCTTTTATTAAGTGCATTTTAGGAACCTCTCTAAATTCTATTGTATATGTTCGAGTGAATTAATTAATTAAATAATAAAGCATTTACCAAATCACCCACACAGTGTCTTTTAAAGATATTTCAACCGTTTTAGAATCTGTTTAAAAGGTCTTCTCGGCTCTCGTTGATTGCATAATCGCTTCAATCATAACAACGCTGCCTTTAGCTCTTCTGATTGAAGCGATCGTGCACCGATGATTGCCTGGAAGTAATTCAGACCTGAGTTTCAGTCAGATTTGTTCTAAAACGGTTGAAATGTCTTTAGAGGGCGATTCATGTAAGGATTCAAGAGGCGTTGTTGTTGTGGTCTGGTAGGGTCTTAAACGTTACAAGTGGAGGCGTTTTTGTAGAGCCACGATGTTTACGGAGGACAGGGAGACAGAGGGCATCTGCATGCATGGGCAGCTGGAAAACGAGGCCAGTGGAAGATGGAGTGGAAGACGAGCGCAGTCCCATTTCCAGGTGAAATATTGGAAAGCCCGTGGATTGCTCGTTAGTCGCATCCCACTGCAGAAGCAGATTATTGAAGCCAGTCTCTGTCTCTCCCTCTGTTTGTACGTCTGTCCGTCTCTGTGTGACTGTCTTCATCCGTCTCTCTCGTCTGTTGGTTGCTGTACCTTGCGCGACTGAGAAGCGCTTGGCATATGAACGCGTCGATATATTAATGCTGTCTTATCTCGACGGACCGTGTTTACGTTTGGAGAGTTCGGGACTCTTAGCGGATTCAGTCGGCGATGCCATCGACGTACGAGGCTTATCCTCCGTAGGGAGGCAAACAAAGCCCAAGAGGCGCCCTCGGCTGCTGATTCTGCTGGTGGAGAAGAAGAAGAGGAAGCAGAAGAAGAGGAAGAAGAAGCAGAAAAAGAAAAGAAAAGGAAGAAGAAGAAGAAGAAGAAGAAGAAGAAGAAGAGATGAGGGAGGTTTGGTCAGAAGAGAAAGGCTGGTGGTGGTGGTGGTGGTGGTGGTGGTGGTGGCGGTGTGGTGGGAAAAGAACCCGAAAGGCGGAGGAGAAGGCGGGGGAGGCGGAGAGTCTTATTATCTCAAGGTCGATTGGCGGGAATCTATTTTATTTATTTTCTCAACTTCCTTGGCGCCCGTATCCAATCACGAAAGAGCGGTCGGCGATGGCGCTCCCTGGCATTTGCCTACATCTGCAGCATGCCAGATGCACGCTGGCAAAAACATTTGGTCTACAGAATGTTCATGTCATGTAATATTATATAGATAATATTTGTCTGACTGTCAAATGGATTACATGCACAGAAGACCACGTTAGTGGCTGGCTGCAGTACGCAATAAATGTTGTTAAATAACTATCAGACAATCTGTGATGACTAGCACAAGGTCCGTATAACTCAACGTGTCTAGTCGGCAGACAACTCGTACATGTGTTTACTTAGGCTACGTACACTTTTGCTATTTGACATTACTAATTGCTTTCCGTCATCATATTTCATGTTACATTGTATGCGACCTAACATGTTACCACACAAATATCACATGAATGATGAATATGCCACATGGTATATATTATAACCACGTAACGTTAAACATGACAGATAGCAGCGTAACATGATAATGTTCAATATAGCATATGACGCCAACTGTCACTCATGGGCAGTAAATGTAAATGTAAATCTCCGAAATTTCTCAGCGCCATACAAAGCCACGTCAGAGAGACCAGCTTATTCACCGGCGCTAAGAACAATAATTGTAATTGTGAATAGTAAATTCTTTAGCGCCGGGATCTACCGTACACAAGCCACCAAATGAGAGCGTACCATAAGCAAACCGTAATCAGGTCAACCGTAATAAGATTAGTCCACTAAGACAGAGCCGCTGTTTTTGGTCGATACACTATATTTGAAAAAGGTATGGCTCAAGAACAAAATGACAAAAGCGACTTAGCGACTGAGCAGAAAGGAAAGATACAGAGAGAGAGAGAGAGAGAGAGAGAGAGAGAGAGAGAGAGAGAGAGAGAGAGAGAGAGAGAGAGAGAGAGAGAGAGAGAGAGAGAGAGAGAGAGAGAGAGAGAGAGAGAGAGAGAGAGACAGACAGACAGACAGACAGACAGACAGACAGACAGACAGACAGACAGACAGAGAGACAGACAGACAGACAGACAGACAGACAGACAGACAGACAGACAGACAGAGACAGACAGACAGACACAGACAGACAGACACACACAGAAGCAGAAACAGAGAGAGGGAGACAGTGTTTTTTCTGTTTTTGTGTGAGAAAGACAGACAAACAAACAGACAGAATGAAACAGAGAGACAGAAACATAGACAAAGACTACAGAGGAAGAGAAAAGAGAAAGAGATAGAGCTATAATTAAAAATTTAGGACCAGCAACCGAAAAAGCTCGTTCACTGAGAACAGTTTTAGTTTTAGGTTTGACCCGCAGAGAGCGATAATCTGCAGATGACCTGGTTGAGTAATGATAAGTCCTGGTACAGGAATGATTTCAAGTATACTGTGGTTGGCCGTAGGCCAAAATTCAGTGATTTATAAACTATGAGACACAATTTGAAACAAATCCTTTGCAGAATAGGAAGCCAATGAAAAGATTTAGGCACATTGGTAACGTTTTTATATGTTTACATATTAATTCTAATACCCAAATAGTTATAAACTCTTTAGAGTTTGAGTATATGGATAACTTTGTGTTTCCACAGAAAGCAAGTTACAGCAATTCTACGTATGCATGAGTGTACTTGTATGACGACTACTAATCACCATTTACGTAGTCAGTGAGAAGCATTGCAAAATCAAAACCCAAGTAACGATCAGCATCTATTAACTCAGCAGGCGAGTGATGCAGTTTCACAGACTTAAGACATCCAAACAGAACTCAACTGGTTTCTATACGCTTCTGCCTAAGTCTGTCAATGGAGACTTTCCGGGCTACACGAGCGCTATTCACCTACAATCCATTTAGTCCGGAACCACGTGTCTTGGGCGTTGCCATAGCCTTGTGTAAACAACAGTATTACCTTCACCGTTTATACTTAGATTCAATGCATGCATGCATATATACATAGGCTAAATCCATCGATCCATATACCAGCACACATACATACATGCACACATATGTAAATACATACATAGGCTTAATCATACAAATACATACATGCAATGCATACATGCATGCATGCATACGAATATACAGATATGAGTAAATACACACATAAAATACAATACATGCGTATAATGCATTAACATACAATTCATAAATACCTACGCATACATACATAAATACATATATGTGTACACACATACATTACATACATAAAAATACATAATTGCATGCGTTGCGTACATGCATGAATATACGTGTACACACAAGCATTATATACATAAATCCGCACATACAATACATACATAAACACAAACCATATATAAATAAATACATACGTGATAAATAATACATCATGCATGTCTGAACATGTAGCAAAACATCGAGTTACATACAATAACATAGCATGGAATATATATCACGATGTGAAACCAAATCCAATTTAAGGCTGCGTTTCACACTCAAACACACACAAACACCCACAAACACTCACACAAACACCCACACAAACAGACAAACAAACTGCATGCGATGTTCTCCCTTATCTCTCGGAAAGTCCATGGCACTATTTTCCGGCGCGTAGATACTTCCATGCATCTGTCAGATTCGATGCGATGAGGATACAACTGCAGTAAAGCCCCTGGGTATACATACAGTCTATACACGCATATACATAGATGTATTTAAACACAAATCAAGATAACGATGTAAACCTCTATACCTAACATATACACAAGGCACCCATTCACACTCGTATATCGGCCTACGCATCAAAAATCAAAATGAGATCTATCAGGTTCAGCTATATATATATAATATATATATATATATATATACGAACTCAAAACTGCATATTATACATATACATAAATAGATGTAGTTATATGGACTTGTGTGAGGTCTAAATCGTGCGAAAACAGTTGAAATCAAAGACAGTAGCGTGCGATTGCTTTTCATATAGACTGGAGATGAGAATCGAAGCGATGCCTCCGCCGCTGCATCGTGTACGATTGAAACTGCATATCCTGTCAATACGCCTGTTTGTTTATATAGCTGTCAAGGCGAATCTGGCGAAATGTTTGCCGTTCAGGGGCGATACAAGCGCCGCGTCTACATGCGCCTCCGCCGGCGCTGCAGGGCCTCCAGCGTCCGCGACGACCGGTCCGTCGCCACCACCAGCGCCGCTGGTCTCTACTGCAGCAGGTCCACTCAGTCCATACCCCCTTCAACCCCACACCCTTCTATACCATACACGCACATCTAGAAGGATAACGTCGACGTTATCAAGAACGCTATCAGAAGATTATATATATATATGCATGCTTATATGTATACCAGGATATATATGTATATGTATTACTCATGCATACATATGCATATGCTATACATATTAGCACATGTAAGATATCCATATGTGTGTTTATATATGCTTGTATACACGTATGTATTGTATTTAAAGAAATATTATGCTTAGACTCTATGTATAGACATGCACATAGATATACATTTAGACATATACATACATTTTATGTACGGACCAAAGTCGTCGTCTTCCTCGTTGAAGTCCTAGAACTCTCAGATTCTGTGGATGGCATTCCACTGGTTGGGAGATACGAGTATTTCTAACTATTCTAACTATTATTCATTGTAACTATTATGTAATTATTGTAACTTTGTAAAGCCTGTAATTATTGTAGCAATTGTCATTATTACGAGTAGGCCTAGCTGTCTTTTATGCATGGATAAACGGTCATAAACCTCTTTGTTCAAGAACTTTAACATCACCTATAGACTGCTGCGTGTATACATGCACAGACCACCTTTGCAGAGTTTCTCTGGAGACGGTGCTATGCAAATATATTATTACGATTACAATAGGCTACATACGTCTAGATTTCCTGCACAAACACGTGTACATAATACACAATAGGCTTTATGCATGTCCTAAGTTTCTGAATAAAGCAACGTAATCCCATATGTATATGCCAATATTATGTTTACCAATATTAACTTACGCCTCAGCCGTAGTTAGATATACGGTGAAACAGGAAGATGAACTAAATGCATGTTGGAACTCTGTATATAGAAAGTTATTTGGTTTCAATAAATGGGAATCTGTTAAAGGCTTCATCTGTGGTCTTGGCAGATTGGACTTGCATCACATTATTAAGAAACGTCGCATGATGTTCTATTGGCGAATAGCTCGTTCAACATCTAACCTTCTTCAAAATATTTTATGGTGTTACTTTGGAGAGCATTTCCTTTATGATTCTGAACTCCGAGTCATTTTGAATAGCAAATATAGTCTCACAACTGCCATTTACGATCATTTTCTTAGTTTGTGCATTTGAAATTATGTTTAATTTTCGTAGTTTGTGCCTTTGATGTTGTGTTTAATTTTCGTAGTTTGTGCGTTTGAAATTCGGTTTAAGCAGCGTGTATGTTTTACTACTGTGTAATTTAACTTGTTCTTTCTGCCTTCGGGCGTAATAAAGTACTCATATGCAATAATAAATTAAACTTATGGGCCTATTTTGGTGATTTATAATGGTGATTTATTTATTATTATGGTGATTTATTTATTATTTGGTGATTTATTATGCATGATAATGTTATGATCATGTATGATATCATATATTATGTTATTGCATTATTTATATATGTATACATATAATTATTTACATAAATCTTGTTTTGGTATAGGCCTAAGTAGTGATTATATGTAGATACATAATTATAATTTTAACACATCTTGCTAATTTATTGTGCTCACGTCACCAACACGAAAGGCTAATAGGTCGGAGCCTCTCAAATTTTAAATACTGCGGACGGTAACTATTACACACCAGCCGTTCTGCGGACCGGTGCTTTTCAACATCAGCTTTACATAATTATACACGTATAGTCTACTCAGTGTATCGCAAACTGTGTGCCGCGGGACACTAGTGTGCCGTGCGAGGTTTCAGGTGTGCCGCGAGAGAAGCCTAAAATTCGCTAGTCTCTGTAGGACCTTATAAGAAATTATAGGGCCTATCATAAATAAAATTTTCGACTTTTTAATGTTTTCATTTATAAGAACAGTTTCTCGTTCACAGTTATTCGATGTCATGTATCAAAAGTAAAAACTCTAGTGACATTAATGATACCTATAATTCTCGGTTATTTATTTGTTAATAACGTCAAGTCAAATCCGTTACGTTCCAGACATTTGCAAAGCAATGGATTTGGATCACAATTAAGTGTCTGTTGTAGCATACAGACATTCGGTGGCTTTTGAAAGGAAAAGTGCTCGGACGTGTTATTGTTCTGCGAACTGAAATAGCTTTTCCTTTTTGGATACTATGACTTCTGGTTTTGAAGTTTTTCACGATGACATTTGGTGGCTTGAAGTGACATTTCACAACGACCTTCTCGAAAGGTTGAACACCTTAAATTTGAGTCTTCAAGGTGCAAAAGAAGACAATCACAATCATGGGGAAACTGAAGGCATTCAACAAAAAGTTGCAACTCTGGATTAAGAATACAAGCAATTCACAGCTTGATTGCTTTCTAGGTATTGATGCTTATACGAGCACACAAGAGCATAGGCCTAATATTGGGAAAACTTATGGAGATGCTGGAAAATCTCGCTTTAGCATTCGCCAGATACTTTTCTTCACTGGAAACAAAAGAGTATGAATGGGTCATCAATCCATTCGTAAATCACGAATGTACCAGTCTGACGATGGCTGAGGAAGAGAGTCTCATCGATTTTAAGAATGATCTGGTTCACAGAGGCTCTTTTGCTGATCAAGAGTTGGCAGCACTTTGGATCTGAATTCTAAGCCAATATCTAGACTTGAGCACGAAAGCAATCAAGTGTTTGCTGCCGTTTGGATCTTAGTAGGCCCCTATCTCTGCGAAGTTGGATTTTCTGTTCTAACAGAAATGAAATCGAAAAAACGAGAGCGACTACAGAATCTGATGGTGGATGATGAAATGCGTGTCTGCTTGTCGGCTATCGAACCGCGTCTTGAGTTAATAAGCTCTCATAAACAAGCTCATTCATCGCATTAGTGATGATTAGTCAATTAAAAATCTGCTTTAGTTTCGCTATTACTGGACTAAAATGACAAGCTTAAAATACGACAAACTGAAATTATTGGTGTTGGTTTTGTAATTTTAATAAATTTTAATTGGTGTGCCGCGATAAAAATTTGCTCTGCTAAGTGTGCCGGAAGTTAAAAAGTTTGCGAGACACACGTCTACATGTAATTGTAAATGATATTATATTGACATTTAGATTTCATATAATAGTGTCACTGTTTACAACGACCTGTTACTGTTACTGTTGCATGTTTAAAACTGTCTATTATGTATGAACACTGCATTGAATATTATTGACTAATATTGCTCTTAGTTAACATCAAAAACATTTTGTAGCCTATAGTGCATACACAATTTAATATTTTATTTGAACACGATCAAACTTGTGATAACAGTTACCATTCCGCGGCCCTGTAATCAATCCCTCGCGGACCAGTGGACCAGTACCAGGCTGCAGACCACAATTTCAGTAGCACTGTACTAAGTTTCAGTAGCATAAGTATAAACGCAAGATGCACATCAGAGTGTCGGATTCAAAAGAATATTTAGGCTTCTGCTGTTCGTACACATCGTACGTTACGACAGCGAGCAGGACAGAACTCTACGAGCCTTAATTGTTATCCCCCATGTAAGAGACACAAATATATCTATTCTACGTAGAATACGAATTGGTATAGGTGGCGCCACAGTACGTATTGCATAGGTGGCGACGCCAGGCGTGTTGTTTACCTTCGCTGGCCCTCTGGTTTACACCTGTATACGCAGTGGACTGTTACTGGGTAATAAATACTCCGTCGATGAAACCCAATATTACACACAGAGCTTCAGCAACATCGGAGCTTATCTTACGTCATGATATAGCGCCTGTATGAAAATCGAAAAGAGCTGATATATAATTATGTAGGTCTAAATTTAATGTAGATTAAAAAGTAGTAAAGTATATAACGCAAATCGATTAATGATGTAATTCAACCATGAATATTATAGATATAGTAAAATTCAGTTTTATCAATCATCTTTTCTTGCTGATGATCTCTGATGAAATCGGTTTCAAGAGGAGTCTCGAGATTGAAGGAGGTTGCCTGCAGGTTATAAGGTCAACGTCTGTCGTCTACCAATGTATAAAGTATTAGTACAAAATCGAAATCAGTTGATTACGCCATTCTTGCTCAACCTAAAGCCAAAGGCGAAACTTTGCTTCACAACTACAACAACAACAATATGGATGACATTGTATCGATATATGTATGTCTTAACTACAACAATATGGATGACGTCAAATATAATATGGATGTCTCAACCATTGATATGTAATAATACTATTAATACACATCAGTGGTCTCAACTACAACAATATGGATGACGTCAACTATATAAGTAAGTAAGTAAGTAAGTATTTTCTTTATTGAGAATATATATATATATATATATATATATATATATATATATATATATGGATGCCTCAACTACAACAATATATGCCTCAACTACAACAATATGGATGACATCACCAATTTTTACGACATAAAACAATAACTAAAAAAGCGAACGTAATTAGTAATGCGCCGTTAATTATCGTTATATAATTGAACTTGCTTCAAACCAAAAAGACACTGTCTTGCATTATTAACAAAAATGTCAGCACAGAGCCGAGAAGAGGTGGTAACTTTGACCACCACTTTTAAAAGCGATGGTGACCAGATGCTGTACAATAATTAATTGCCAACGTTCGATCAAAGCGGAGACGCCGGTCATCGATGTAAGTAGTCTATTAATAGCGCAACAGAAATAGCCCAGACTTAGGACGCCCTAAACACACAATTTGCAGCTGCAGTATTAATAGATTTCCTACTAATGATCGATCGTCGGCCGAGGTGTTTTGCACGAAACCAATGAACTAGTGCGGAAGACAATGATCGCTGTCCAAGCCACACCATAGAGTGCAAACGGTTGAGTAAAGGCTGTCGCACCATGCGTTGCCTTAGGTGTAGAACAAGTGAACTTACGTTCTGTGTGTAAACAAGTCGAGGAACCTTGATTTCGTGCGGTTAATGGTCCACATAGGGTACACATGAGTGCTGGGCGAGCACAGCGTATACAAACCAAAGTTCGAATTTGGACGAATCACAAAATATAAATTCAGACGGGTGGGCGTTCGCCAAACCGTCTTATCTGTACTCCACCGAGTCACAGCCGGAACAATCACTGTCTGGTTACGGGGCTGGCTTCGTTGATCCGACAGGGTCGCCTGCTGTAGCCTGTTAGATCGCGAAACTATATGAGTCCCGATAGTTGGGCGATAAGAGAATGGGCGAATATGGGTAAGCACCCGTTCCTGTTAAAAAAAGCAATGAATCAATGAGTCAATTAGCCAATAATCAATGAATCAATAGATCAATTAACCAATAAATCAATAAGCCGATAAATCAATAAATCAATAAGCCAATAAATCAATAAATAGAGAAATTAATAAATAAATTAAGAAGTAACATTTTTGTGTACAACGAGGGCTAACGCCTTGGAAACTTACCCAGGTCGATTCCTCTCGAAAAACAAGTCTGTCTAACAATGGCTGGTAAAAGACAGAGCGCTCGGTGCGGTCCCGGGTGAATCATAGCCGAAATATTCAGTTTCTGGTTCAGATATCGCCTCAAGGCATCTGATGTCAGGATACGGGCTCATCCTGTTACGAGGTCTCTAGACAGACTGGTCTCGATAGTGGAAAGATAAGAGTTTGGGTAAAACTCTGAGAACGACCCGTACCCTGTACAGAGAGCTACCCCAAAGTTTGTTGTATCCCCGCAATAGAAATCGAATACTTAGATCTGTGTGAAACAAAGTGTAGCGTTACAGAAATTATCTCACTTCGTGTGTTTACGAAATACTATAGTCTGTTTATTAAAGACAAAAACAAACTGGTGGGACGGCTCCCAGAAAAATTCCGATTCAGAACCCAACTCAACGGATCCGATTTTAGGGTATGGACTCTGGACCGACTCGGTTTCAAGATGAACTAACTCTTGATTAGCAATAAGGTAAAAGTTCGTGTGAAACTCGTGATAGGACACGACCCCATGTATTCTACATGAATTCAGACGGATTCTTTTGCTAGCTGAAGACCACGAAGGTTCAAAGCGCGAAACGTGGCCAGAGAGCGGGTCATTGAAGTAGGCTAAACAGACGAAAAGTAGCAGAAAACTCAAAGATAGATCCGTATAAAAGTTAATAATGGCAGATACCGACTCCATTGTGTTTGTGACAACACAAATCCGGGGGAAGGCAACGAAACTTGTCGTAAGACTTCTTTCTCACAGGATCTAACAGAACGACTGATGTCTCAAATCAATGGCGAAAGTTCCAGAGTTGTTACGAAATGCAGAGTGGTCATGAAGACATCGCCCATAAAGAAGGCAAACAAAATAAAAAGCGGCTGTTGCCGGTGAAGGAACGAACCTTGTTCTGAGAAGCGGTCATCCTCAGGACGTCTGTCCATCTGGCGAATGCGGAAGAAACATATACGGATCCTGAGACAGAGCTTCACGATGTGGCCTCCGTTAAGGAAGCGGTCAATCTTGAACATGTGTACAACAGTTGACATGGCTACACAGTGCCTACACTTAGCTAAAATTCGCCACCAGAAGAAGAACACAGAAGATGCCTTGTCCGCAGGAGTGCAACTTTGGTCTAAAAGTGGGGGGGGAGAGGTTACCAACTTTCACATTTTTTCAGCTTCGCGGCTGTTAAATAATTATAACGCCATCGTTTGTATTATCTATACATATAATATCCATATAGTGTCCGTCTGTCGGGGGACGCTACGTCACAAACGGGTTCTGTTCTATTGTGAAACATAAACCGGTTGTCTTGACGACGGCGGTCTTGACGACGGCGATAATCAACGATACATATAGGCCTATAATATGACGTCATAATATGACGGGCAAATACACTAGTAGGCATAATAATGACGATGCTATCAAGTCTTTAGTTAAGTATAATGCACTACATATCTAACGATGTTAGATCGACTGCTTTTCATCAAATTGTAAGCCATATTACTACCCAGGTGGCCCTGGTAGCGGGGTCTACGACCCATTATGGGTCTCCTGTGTAGCCATATTATGCCAATTGATTAAAAGCATTATATGTTTTGTTTATCATTGCAATGTTTGGTTAACGAAATAAAAAATACAATACAATTGCTACCGCTAGGAATAAGTAATTGCCTTGTGATTTTACAGACGATATTGCTACCGTTAGGAATAATTGCATTGTGACTTCACAGAGGATATTGCTTGCTACCACTAGGAATTATATTGCATTGTGATTTCACAGAGAATATGCATGATAACGCTAGGAATAATATTTCATTGTGATTTCATAGAAGATATATTGCCTTAGCAACCTCTTCTAACCTCTTGAAATAATTGCATAGTGATTTCAAAGAGAACAAGTTGCCATAGCAACGATTGTCTAACCTCTGGGAATAATTGCATTGTGGTTTCATAGAGGATATATTGCCTTAGCAACATCTTGTAATAATTGCATTGTAATTTCATACAAGCTATAGGCCCTATTCCTGTAGCAACATCTGGTAAAAATTGCAATGTGATTTCATAGAGAATATGTTGCCGTAACATCGATTGTTTAACCTCTGGGAATAATTGCATTGTGATTTCATAGAGTATATAATATTATATTGCCTTAGCAAATGGCAACCTCTTGTAATAATTGTGCTGTGATTTCATACAAGCTATATTCCCGACGACTTCCCGTAGCAACATCTTGTAATAATTGCACTGTGATTTCATAGAGAATATGTTGCCATAGGAACGATTGTCTAACCTATGGGAATAATTGCATTGTGGTTTCATAGACTCTAGAGGATATAAATTATTGCCTTAGCAACATCTTGTAATAATTGCATTGTAATTTCATGCAAACTATATTCCTGTAGCAACAACTGGTAATGATTGCAATGTGATTTCATAGAGAACATGTTGCCGTAACAACGATTGTTTAACCTCTGGGAATAATAACTGCATTGTGATTTCATAGAGTATATAATAGATGTATATAGCCTTAGCAACCTCTTGTAATAATTGTGCTGTGATATCATACATGCTATATTCCCGTAGCAACATCTTGTAATAATTGAATTGTGATTTCATAGAGGGCTTGTTGCCGTAGCAACCTCTTTTAACTTCTGGGAATAATTGAATTTTGACAGAGTATGTATTGCAGTAGCAGCCTCTTGTAATAATTGCATTGTGATATCATACAGGATAGGCTATATTGTCATAACAATCTCTCTGTCACGTCTTGTAATAATCACATTGTGATTTCAAACAGGGTATATTTCCGTAGCAACATCTTGTAACATCTTGTAATAATTGCTTGTGATTTAACAGATAGTATTTTGCCATCTCTTTTAGTAAAAAAAATAATAACAATGAGAGTGACGATGATAGTGATCGCACTGCTGAATATGCTCAGTAATTGTTTTGAATCTCGAGGGCTTCCTCAGATAAAATAATAATGGGCAAAAACAATGGGTATGAAAACTGAGGGGTACGGTACCCTCCAGTTCAAAAAGTGGGGTACTGGTACCCATCGTAGCCTCCCGTAAATTACGCCTCTGCTTGTCCGTCCTTGGAGAGAACAAAATCGATGAGCAGGGATACTAATGACCGGTCCGGCGGTCATTTAATGTCGAAAGGCGTGAAGTGCAAGATGTAGCGGGAGCGCTTCCCGAAGCCTTCGAAAATTTAGGTCCACTCAGCCTTTCATTCGCGAGATGGCGCGTTGTTAAAATGAGATGTAGAACGTGATGGGCGCCTTGCATGGCTGCCGTGTACAGCTAAATTCGACTCCTGTAATAACTTGTGATCATCCGTTCATACTGATTTGTAATCATACTGCGTTGTTGTCAGTTTGAAGATATTAAACGAAGATTATTAAAAAAAAGTACACCGTGTCTCAAAATAAACTGTGCAAAATTGTTTCTATCAGAACTTCGTCAAATTTCCAGCAAGTTTAATAATTTTTGGTAGGTAGATGGCAAAATAGCTGAAATCTTATGCAATACATAAATTTTCCACCTCACCTGACTCATGTCACCGCACTACCTTGCTAAACACAGATGTAGCAATTTCTTATATATAACGCTTAAATTTTGACAACTAGCGTCTCGAAACTTGGCTGCACTGAAATCCATTTCATCGAACCGGTTGTCAATGTGAATGGGGTCTACTATCGCGACAACCTTCTTGCCCAGAAGCTACTGCCAGACATACGCCGGATATCCCAGGGCGAGTTTTTTGTCTTTCAACAGGATGGCACCCAGTGGCGTACCGAAGGGGGGGCAGAGGGGGCGAGTCGCCCCGGGCGGCACTTTTGCAGGGGCGGCAAAATAGGGTTGAAGAAAAATAAAAAACAATGAATTTTGGAAAAATATGAAAAAGTAGGAGAGAAAGAGAGAAAGTAAAAGGAGGAAAGAAAGAGACCGTCACTTTGGTCGAATCGGCTTGGGTGCCATTGATCGGTAGGGGCGGCATCACTCTCATTAGACATTAACGAAAATTGCAGAAAAGGATGCGGAATCGCATATATCTAGTAAACTGTAGGCAGAGTAAGAGACAACATATAGCATAGTTTACTAGCATATTCTTGTTATGCCGCCAGAGGTGTGGTTAGGGGGTTCAGGGGTTCTTATGTCCCCGGGCACCAAAGAAGGGGGCGCCAATATGAGGGTTAAAATAAATAGTTTTACTCTTAATTTTATGCAATTTTAACTAATTTACCCGAAAGACATTTATAAGATTTAATTTTTACGACCCAAAAACTATCCAGTTATATTCTCATTACTTACAAACCAGTTGTCAGGCGTGATTTTGGCGCCCCATTGAGCACTAAGGGCACCTAACGCACCTTATACAATCTGTATAAAATTATTTTAAAATTTTACTTGATTAAAATTTAAATTGCCATCCGATGTACGGTATTTCGAAAATGTGAAATAAATAAAACAGGGCGGGCGACAGTTTCATAGTTCGTCCTCGGGCGCAAAATATCCTGGATATATACGCCGCTGTATGCCGCCCTTCATAATCATAATATATATGTATATTATATATACGCCTATGTATGCATGTATGTAAACGAATTAATGACTTAGAATAAAATGTAATCACAAACTATATCAATATCACCACCACAGCCTTTCACCACTTAGTTTAGTCCTCTATTTTAAAATTACTTTTAAAATTGGTCTGGTTTGACAGAAATTGACTGCATTTGAAAAGACCATTTACCCCATCAATAGACTTTAGTAATAGCATGCATGTAATGTACTGTAGGCCTACACATCACAGCGAGTCAGCGACAGCCATTAGTCATGCAATGAAATGTAAATTATCTAATAAAACAGATTTCATGAAGTTTAAATGTAGGCCCTATAGCTAAACGGATAATTAAAAATACAGTGAAAAGTGAAAAGTCCAGAAAAGCTCTAAACTGTAGGCCTATAAAATAAAATTGTATATATAACACGATCGTCACTGGCGGCGATCTTGTTTGACACGGGACACTTTTGAACTGATCTGGTCAAAAAAGCGGCAATAAAATTTTTGCAAAATGTGTTGACCTTTTTTGGTGTTTCTTCCAACTTTGGGGACAACTGTATAGTGTGTCCCCCCCCACTGTTAAAGCTGGGGTCTTTTCCCCTCGCCCTCCTCGGATCGTCGCCCATGACTATCGTCATGCAGTATCTTAGAGAAAATAGCATATCGAAAATTAAGTGGCCAAGGGCGGCATTTTGGGCCCTCGCCCCGGGCGGCATTTAAGCTCCGTACGCCACTGATGGCACCCCGGCGCATCGAGCACGCGACACTGTCTCTTCCCTGGAGCGAGAAACGCCCGACTTCATACCTCCAACACTGTGGCCGCCGAATTCACCGGATCTTAACCCAGTCGACTATAGCGTATGGAGTGTGCTGCAGGAAAAGGCTTACCGCTCCAGAATAGCAAACGTCGACGAACTCAAAACGCGTCTGATCGACGAGTGGGCGCGCCTTGACCAGTCGATCGTTCATGCTGCTATCGGCCAGTGGCGTCGCCGTCTAAGCGCTTGTGTCCGTGTAAGCGGGGCACATTTCGAGCACCAATTCTAACACTTTTAAGCAGATCTGTCATAACAATTCAAAACTCTGCTAAGTAAACCATATTTTACTTTACTGCGTGCTAATTAAGTCGTCAGATAGTTTGTTGCATGTAATAAAATTTAAGCGTTATATAAGAAATTGCTACATCTGTGTTTAACAAAGTAGTGCGGTGACATGAGTCAGGTGAGGTGGAAAATTTATGTATAGCATAAAATTTCAGCTATTTTGCCATCTACCTACCAAAAATTATTAAAATTGGTGGAAATTTGACGAAGTTCTGACATAAACAATTTTGCACAGTTTATTTTGAGACACGGTGTAGAAGGAATGGTGATGCGGATGGCTCCGAGGGTAGAAATGATATAGAGTCACCCCACCCTACGAAGTTATGTCCAGACCTCGACCATTGAATTATTAGGCATTCAATTACTTTATATTACGTTACAGGACGGGCAGAACAGTTCTGTTCATGAAATTGAAGACACTCTGTATAAGTCTATTATCAGCGCTAGGCGCGCCACTGTTCGCCAGTGTGGCAATGTTGCAAATATTGGATCAACTATAATAATTATAATTATCATCACTCACCATATTCGGTAATCATGCGCAGTAATTATGCAAGGACAGTATTTGGCGACACGAAGAGCAAAAGAAAACCAGATGAGGTAATGTGGGAATCTAGCGATTGCTCCAACTATGCAATTGTCTCGGCGACTCGATGACTGTCAACTTGGAGACACAACTTGACCAATCAAACAAAACTAAACTTAGCAACGAATTTATAAATTTTTTAAAACTTTATTTTAGCAAATTTACCAAGCAGAATAAACAATCTGGTGTTTTCTGAATTAATGTAGCGATCAGAGTCCATTCAACTTCGCACAGAAGTTTAAAGAATCAGAGGTGAATTTAAAAAAAAATTAACAGGTGGAAGATCATTTTGCAGTATAAAGTGATTTATGGAGTGTTTGGACACAGCTTCGTCCAAATACCGTTAGTTTTCTCCGCAGCCTATAGTAAGTAGGAACAGTAGCCTATACCTATAGGCCTATTACGATGGTAGACTATTTCCACAGCCTATTGTAACTAGGAATACTATACTTATATATTACAACAATTTGGCAGACTATTGGACCTAACCATTGTAAAGACTAATAGATGGCTAACAACTGTGAAGCTTGCTATTTTTAAACTGTTCAGATTTTAATATAGCCTAACTGTTAAGCCTTTAAATCTTGTTATTCAGCTTCATTGGTACGGGAATGGGCACGAGGACAATCCTGCAGAGGACGGGGTGTGTGGTAACAGACTTTGTGTTGTTGGGTGAGTATGAAATAAAGATCTGATGAAATGCCGTGGTGTTGGGAACAGAAACGCGGGAAAGAGTGGGGATGTAACAAGTTTTGTCTCCGATCCCCGTATATTGCAAAGGACTACAATTAAGCTTAGCCCGGATGACATCTCATCTATGTTGAACATTGTGCGTCATTGAAACATCCGCTACTCATCACTTTCACTTCCAACGCAATTAATTCATAAACAAACTGAAAGCCATAAAGCTGGACGGGAACTTTTCAGCCGAGGCTAAAAGCATTCACGGCGGCGGCGTCACTGCAATTCAGAAACGAGCATAACTGTGTATGCTTTGCTCAATCAATTATTCATCCGATCACAAATCTGTCTTTTGGTAATTTGATGTTAATCTAAACCACGGATATCACGATGAAATATTCTCAGCACTGTCTCTTTTTTATTTTTCACAGGCAGGACACCACTGATTGACTTCATCACTATATTCTATACTAAGTGTCTATGTGAATAATCTAGATTATGTAGCGTAAAATACAAGTGAACATTTTATAGTGGCGTCTACTCTAGATACTTCTCGATAACGATAGGGCCTACTTTCAGGTCTAATCAGTCTTGTTGTCAAGACCTTAAACCTCAAGACCAAGACCAAGACCAAGACCTTGAACCTCGAGACCAAGACCAAGACCAAGACCTTGAACCTCAAGACCAAGACCAAGACCTTGAAGCTCAAGACCAAGACCAAGACCTTGAACCTCAAGATCAAGACCAAGACTTTGAAACTTAAGACCAAAACCGAGCCCAAAAAATCACAACCATATATCCAGACTTCTATCCTTACTAAAAAAAATTTGTCAAGTCAGACTACTCGCTATATTAATTAAAACATGAATCTTTCATTTTATTAAAACAAAACAAACTCCAAATTCAGCCTGCAGATAATTCCGAATTCGTATTTACAAAAGTCCTTCATGCGAAATGTTATTCAAAATGCCTGTTCCATTTTGTAAAAACCAATTCGCTCAGAATTTTCTGACCAAGACGTGACTTGTGGGGTCTCATAAAAATTCTGCCTTGTGAAAAATACGTTCTACAGTGCTGAATTCACTGACACACAGAGCAGCTTTTCAAGTAGCGGATGTAAATGTACAAATTGTGAGTCTGTTTTGAAATCATTCTATGGTAAATAACCGGAAGTCAAAATAAATGTCCAAACCAACAGTAAAACCTCACTCACACCGTGTAAATACTAAAGCATTGTGTTAGTAATTATTGGATAAATTTTTAAAATCCTGTTCATATTGTCAAAAGTCTTGGTCTTGGTCATGCAAAACCAAGACGAAGATTTTGAGCCTCAGGACCAAGACCAAGACTAAGACCTTGAACCTCAAGACCAAGACCAATACCAAGACCAAGACTTTTAGTCTCAAGACCAAGACCAAGACCAAGACTTTTAAAAACGAACTCGAGTGCACTCGAGACCAAGACCTTGGTCTCGAGGACATCAAGACTGGGTCTAATTGATATTATAATTGATTAATAAAAAGAGCCACGCATTCATCAATAATGTATTTATGTACTTAGCGAACTACAACCAGATTGAACGCTACCCATAGAAACCAGAAACCTTATGTATGAAACTAAAATCTTACTTCAGGAAGAGACATTCTACCGTAATTTCTACAAAGACGGCTCTGCTTAAACATGATCTCGGACCCTGCGATGCAATCGACTCTCTTAACTGTCACGTTGATTGCTCTCCTTGATGTAGCCTAAGTAGGGCCTATACGGCGTTTGACATGGTCGATCGTGATTAAGTTTAGGCCTACTGGTTACGCGTCACAAAAACTCGTGCGGAATTGGTGGTCGATCTCTGGACTGACTTAAGTCCTTCCTAGACGAGCGAATGATTATGATGACCATGAGTTCCATTCAAATAACATATCAACAGATTAATATCTAAGTTCCCGAGGGATCATATGTACCTTGGGACAATAATAATAATAGCAGAGATTTAAGTGCCATAGTTCGTAAACAATCGAAAGGAAATCGATGCAACGATTCAGAAGCACTTGATTCAGAAGCACAGAAGCACAAATAATAAAAATAATAATAATAATAATAATAATAATAATGATGATGATGATGATGATGATGATGATGATGATGATGATGATGATGATAATTATAATAATAATAATAATAATAATAATAATAATAATAATAATAATAATAATACTAATAGTAATAATAATAATAATAATAATAATAATAATAATAATAATAATAATAATAATAATAATACCATGCAACGGTTTAACGCGGTGGCCTACAGCAGCTCGATGGTATCAGCCCAACAGGACCTCGACGAGAGGGTCAACCGTTCCGGAAAAAATAACTAAGTTAATCTCTAAGACCCTGAGGAACAAAGTACCTCAGGGCAAAATAATAATAATAATAATAATAATAATAATAATAATAATAATAATAATAATAATAATAATAATAATAATAATAATAATAATAATAATAATAATAATAATAATAATAATAAAGGTGGTAAATGCCTTGCATGGGACGCCACTGTTATTGACACCCTGGCAGAATCATACCGCACCAGATCAGCTGAGGTTGCAGAGGCTGCTGCCGAGATAGCAGCGGACAGAAAAACATCCAAATATACTGCCATTTTGTCATCATATCGCTTTGTGCCCTTGGCCTTTGAAACTCTGGGTCCAATAAATCAGGAAGGCCTCGCACTGATCAACCTCCTCGGCTACCGCCTGGCCCAAATATCAGGAGACAATAGAGAGACTACTTTCCTTTATCAGCGCATATCTATGAAAATCCAACGCTTCAATGCTGTCGCTTTTGTTAGCACCTTTTGCACCGATAAAACCATCTGCGAAGACTAGCCATTCCAGAACAATGCCCCCCTAATTTTTGAACTCCCGAGGGATCATATGTACCTCGGGGAAAAAAAAATAATAATAATAATAACAATCTGCACTCAGCGCTTTAACGCCGTAGCTTTCAGAGGCACATTCACACCACACACCGGGGATGAGGACCATAAACTCCAAGCTTAACTAATATATCAGTAGTCAGTATCTTAGAGCCTGAGGGATCTTAAATACCTCGGGCAAAAAAATAATAATATGTCGATCTCAGCAGCCGGCGCAGCCGAATTAGCAGCAGAGTATGAAGTGCACAAAATACAATACACTCGCAATCATTTGAGAATTTCCGCAGTGGCCTACTTTTCATCGCAGAGTTAGGGCGCTGACGGACGGACGGACGGACGGACGGACGGACGGACGGACGGACGGACGGACGGACGGACGGACGGACGGACGGACGGACGGACGGACGGACGGACGGACGGACGGACGGACGGACGGACGGACGGACGGACGGACGGACGGACGGACGGACGGACCGTAGGACGAGGAAACCAATGAAAATAAAATGTGTCGTATTACGTCGCATGATTTACCTATTTCGTGATCGGCATAAAGTCAATGCGATCTCATCCGCAGAATTTATCATTTCCACGCACGCACGCATGCACGTACGCACGCACGCACACCCACAAACACAGATATATATATATACAAAATATTATACACACGTGTATATATACATATATATACATATATATGTACATATACAGATACACATATAGACTATATACACTCACACAACAACATAAATATACAAGCATGTATATAGACTATATTATGTATACATGTATTCTACATGAATCAAAGGATCATATATATTCGTCTTATCCTGGAATCCAGGCTACGTGGGTTCGTATACACTATACAGTGATGAGAGATTCAATTTCACGCTTTCTGCATCCTATGACTCGATCCCTTGGCTTCCTATAGATACCAACCTAGCTGTGCGACGCCTTTTGAAATGACTTCTGTAGTACCGCAATCTATCCTTTTATACTATTCATATATATATATATATATATATATATATATATATATATATATATATATATATATATATATATATATATATATATATATATATATATATATATATATATATATATATATATATATATATATATATATATATATATATATATATACAGGGGCGCCCGCAGGCTTTAAAAAATTGGACGCACACCCCCAAAAAATTGTACACACCCCTTCCGCCCCCTCCCATCCTATACCCGTCCTCTGTCCGCCGCTCATGGTCATACACTGAAAATGACTCAGAGTGACTCATTAGACAAAATTCAATTTAGATAACATCAAAATCTTTAACATGCCGTATTGTCGTTTACCCAAAATATCCATGCTATGCCTATTCCTTGTTGTGGATTTGATCTGGTGGGTGGACGCACGTGCGTCCAGTGCGCCCGCCTGCGGGCGCCCCTGTATATATATATATATATATATATATATATATATATATATATATATATATATATATATATATATATATATATATATATATATATATAATATATATAGACAGAGAGAGGCATGCCTTATATATATTGTAGTATATTATGTATGTATTAATTTCTTGTTGATAAGTAGAGTTAATTAATTGAAAAGCGGTTTGTATATGAACCGGATGTGACGCCTTAGCAGTCTCCAAGGGTCAACACTTCCAGAAATAGACAATCCGTATCCGTGTTGTCTCAATTAAATCTTTCATGAACGGAATGTCGTTGTAACGAAGCAACCAAGCAGCGCCGTTTTTCCATCTGTGCATTGAACCAGCGCTGCCCTCTTTATTACTTTCATTCACGTCATCTGTCTGCAGCGTGGTTGAACCAGTGCACTGCCCCATCCGTGACAGAGTAGGCCTACAAGCGTTTTCCATGGGTACTTCTAAAAAGTACAGTACAAAATCTATTCGCATCCACTCTTATAACCCCTCTAGCGCCGATATGCAGTTAGCAGCTGCATGCATGAGCCAGCGTTTCATCTGCGTCAACAATGATTTCAGTCTAAATCTTATTATTTATAAATCTGATTATTTAGGGGCCTATAAATTAAATTCTTTTAGCGCAACTCCAGAACACTAATCATAAGCGCTCCCTGCGCTAATTTAAATGATGTTAACTGTCCTTAAGAGCAGAACATTCAACTGTAGCAATCGTTCTCAATAACACTCACACACTCACAGTCCGATCAACAGATTCCCAACTATAAGGTTGGCAGAGGACACCAGGTTCAGAGTTCCTGAAGGACGTAGAATCCAGAATGAGGAACGACGATGGGCCATGAGATCCACCGCCAGGAGCGTAACTTTGGTCTGAAAAGTGGGGGGTACCAATACATACACAAAGCAAGGCTGAGACTGCGATCTCTGGGAAGGCACAATTACAAAATATTCATTGGCATTGTTTAAAAAGTGGGGGTACGGTACCCCCCAGTCCAGAAAGTGGGGGGTACGGGTACCCCTCGTACCCCCCACAAATTACGCCTATGTCCACCGCCGATGGATCACGGTTACCTCACCGTTCAGAAGTACCTCGCAGATGGAAGACAACGCGGCGCTAGGAAATAATTCGAACCACCATATACGCACAGGATTCGTGTTCCCGCCGACATAATTACATTATTAGGTAGTTGAACATTGTGTGGTTGACGACCGGTGCTGCTGCAAGAATTCTCTCCGGCCTTGCTCCACCGGGTCCTAAGTTACCCGACGTAGGCGAAAGACGAGACACGACGCATAGACACGAGACCTCAATCAGTTACAAGTTCGTCTCGTGATCTCGTGATTGCCGGTTCGAACATGCTGAGTGGACTTCAACGACTTTTGGCAAGTTGTTCACGCATGATTGCTTCTGTCACCAGGCACCAATTTTAGATTTGATGTCGGTATCTGAACGGAGGTCAAACACCAATATGAGGATGCAGGAACTTTGGCAAAGGCTGTGCTCGTAGAAGTCGATATTGGGGTCAATCGCCAGATGGGGACTGCTGCATTGCTTGGCTCCTGCGGTAGTCTGTACATGTACCATTGTGGAGCGCGTGCAGGTCATTACAAGACATGAACACTTCCATAGAAACAAGAAGACGGTGTTTACTTTGAGACACCTCTACAGATTACATTCACAAGGAGGTTGCAGCCTTGTGTTTCTCATAGCCATATTAACCGAAGCTGCGAGTCCACACTGTCGTATGCGATTCAACTGTCCTTTGTAGGTATAGATTCTTGCCTCACTTGGCCTAATGATCCAGTGATTCCCAAACTGTTTCAGAGCAAGACATTCGGTCAACTGCACCTGGCCTTAATTTCATTTATATTTCTTCCAGTTGGTTCTTTATTTTGATGACGATCAACGTTCCTTATATTCAACCGAAGTGTTGCGGCTATTTCTGCTACGCTACTTTACATTTTACGAAATAGCCATAGGCCTATATGCAAGTAGTGATAACAAGTAGATTTCACATCTTTTGATCCATTGAGTATCGGCACTCCTAGAGCAGGTTCACGGTACCCATTAGTATCGCGGCACCCAGGTTGGGAAACAGTGGCCTAATCTATTACGTAATTCATTCATTCATTCATTGCAGAGATTTATATAGCACCACTTCAAGGCTACTACACAGAAGTGTTCCCTACCACAGAACTGCTAAAGAGGGTATGATTTGAATAGAACGTGTCAGAATGGACCCGAGGGAGCAGAGGAGCGTCAATGGAAACCCATTCCAGACCAAGGGTCAACGACAGAGAAGGCACGGTTCTGTCTAGTAAAAGTACGGGCAAAATGAACGAGAAGCACGCCCCGCTCCGCAGAGCCGAGGGAGCACGCAGCGCCCAGAGCATCCAGGGTAGGACAATAGGGCACTCGCAAGTATACGCAGACGGGAGGCACAGGAGGCACAGCCACGCTGTATTTGCCTTAGCCTTTTTTCTACTTATAAATATCTTCTTAATGGCAGTTGTAGGTGTTAATGCACCCGTCCAAAGCTCCATCGTCGTCGATCTACACTGCCTTGACAATAATTATACGCTCAGAGAATCCTTGCAAGAAGGAAAGGCATTCCATCTGCCCGCAGTCGACAGCATTCGAAGACACTCATCCCATGCAAAGGCGTAATTATGGGGGTTACGAGTGGTACCCATACCCCGCTTTTTGAATTGGGTGGTACCTACCCCTATGTTTCATACCCAGAAGAAACAATGCCATTATTATTTTTTCGGAGGAATGCCTTCATTTAAGCCCTCAAGACTCAAAACAATTACCGAGCATCATCATTGTGGTCACCGTCATGTTCGTCATATTCATCGTCACTATTATTATCATAATTATCAGTTCTGTTCCTGCTGTAAAGCTCCGGAACGGCGTTCCGGCACCTTTTCCCCGCTATTAAAAATGATTTTATTATATTAATTAAAGAATAATTGAGTTGTTTTAATTTAATGTGACGTGAAAA
>OY744604.1:44670276-44717776 GCA_963556255.1 Allolobophora icterica
TAATATTTAAAATCATTCAGAAATGTTAATGCTAAGTCGAAAATGACAGTTGAACCCTTTCAATTTACACACGGTAAACGCCTGCAGTTGTACGTTGTTGCAGGGATCAGGAATTGTCATGTGTCGAAAACTGTCAGTCTATTCGTGTACATGCAGGCCCGGCTCAAGACATTTTGCGCCCTTGGGCAAATAGGCGGCCCTAGGCAAATCGGCGGCCCTAAGCACAAAAAAGTGATATTTTTTAGTCATTCACCTCTTTTTACGAATAATAATTAAATCATTTTTGAAAAATGGAAAATTGGCGGCCCCTAAAAATCGGCGGCCCTGGGCGGCTGCCCAGTTGCCCATATGGACGAACCGGGCCTGTGTACATGGGCGCATAAACATATATATATAATTATATATATATATATATATTTATTTATTTATGTATGTGTATTTATATATTATACATAATTTTTATGTATGATTTATCCGTTTATTGCGTCGCCAACAACAATAAATTATATGCAATTTCAATACATTCGGCCTATATAATCACATAATCATATAGGTTACGCCTATATAAACGAGAACATATATGCGAGTATGTAGCTTATATATAGGCCTGCACATGTACGCTACCGGTATATGTTTGTGAATACATGGGCAGATATGCCTATATATGCATATACATAGATGTACATATATTTATGAAATTGGATACATTAGCAGGTAAATGTATGCAATATAGGGCCTACATACATACATATAGAGTTATAGACGCTATATCAAAAACGATTGATGTTAGCCAACCAGCGGCTTTTAGTTAGAGTATTGTACTCTGCTAGTCTCTAACTAAACAGCATCCTTGGTTTCTTTTTGTTAACTAGCGACATACAGATACAACAATTATGACATTTCTAGTTACCCTATATTCATAACAAACCCTCGCGCATAACAGTCAGGGCGCAATTTTTGGGGAGAGGAACTTCTATCTGACGACAATTAACCATTGGAATCCTTTTTCTTGAAATAGCTCTCTTTGGTTTCCCTCTTACTTCCGCCAAGTACAAGCCATGCCCTGATATAAAAAGTAATTTAGTAGGCCGTATTGTGTTTGCCATGTTAACAATAACACCTGTAAACCAATTGAATTGTTGATGGTTTACGTTTCCATGTAAACTCTACACGGTTACCGTAAAAGCTAATAGGAGGGTTCCCTGGCAACCGATTGGGTTTGCATATGAACCAGAGTTTGATCCTATGCGATTGATCCTGTAGGAGAGAGAGACATTTTGTCCGTGATGTCCAAGTGGTCAGCTACAGGCCAAACGACACCATGGTGATGATGAGGACCAAGAGATGAACGATCCCTTCTGTGGACGGCAGTCTCCGATCTGCGTTGAAGAAAACGGACCGGAAGTGTCATGTTTGACCGGAATTTTAGCGAATCTGAGGAGAGGGACAGAGGATTATTGTCACCAGAGACATCTGCCGAACGACCTACATCAGGAGAAACACGATCAGACAATTAGACATAGCTCCTCCACCTACATACATCCACCCACCCATGGAGCTATACCCATCCATCGGTTCATCCATCTGTCCCATTACATTCATTCATCATCTGAATCTATCTATCTATCCATCTATCGGTGCATTCATTAGTCAATCAGTCACTCATCCATCCACCTATTCACTCATTTATTCATGCATCCATCACAGTCCATCCATTCCAATTCATCCGTCCATCCGTCCATAAATCCATCCAATAGTCAGTCACTCAACCCATCCACCCATTCACTCGTGCACAGCGTGTGTATTCACACATCTCATTCCATCCCTCCATCCCAATACATTTATCCATCTATCAGTCCATCCATCCATTCATTCGACCACCCATATCCTCGCATACATCTGATCTGCCGACGGGGGAACGGGGGGGATAGCCGGATGGCTTACCTGGAAGCGAACTTTTCTCCCATTGTCGCTGGTCTTTGACGAAGACAATGACTGGTTTGTGAGATCCATCGACCGACTGAAGATAAAAAACACAGACATTCACTCGTTTCGACTCATCCGTTTCTTTCGCGAATGTCCTTCATCGCCTTCATCTAATCAAAATCTCCTTCATCCAACTCAAATCTAGGTTCTGTTGCATTCTTGACTAAGATATCAATATTGTTACTATTGTTATATTTATTTTATAGGCCTATTGCTATGTTACGTGGAAGATTTCTGGCACTAAATGAAAGAGGGAAGTTAGTTACAGTTGAAAGAAATTATTTTACCTGCTCTATGCATAAATGCAGAGAGACACAGGCAGAGCATTCGGCACGAGTAGGTCTAGATGGTATATAACCTATTTTCCTTTTGTTCCGTGACCCTGATTTTCATTCATGAAGTCAATAGGATTAGATCAATTTCGGACTTATCAGATATAAAACTACATCAAAAGAAACAGCTGTAGGATTTTAGCATCGCATATATGAATACTTCATTTCATCATCGCATATGCACGGATGAGTACGTATTACGACTACATCTTTTTGAATGCAGGCTAATTGCAATTTGTCTATCACACATTGCTTTTAGCTTAAACGCCTTGCATATATATATATATGTGTATGTATGCATACATGTATGTATTAGGACGCTTAATATTTTAAGGACATCGTAAGTGCCTCACAAAATTGCAGCGCTGTGTACGATAGGCATCGCGTAACGTTTATCAAGGCTTTGCATAAGCATTACGAGATGGCAATGCAATTAGTATTCGTGGCAATATACATGCGCGGCAAATCAGATTCGTCGCCATTAAGTACCTCTGGACGGCACAGCACCGGCTTCCACGGTGATTTCCCGGCGGATAACTGCTCATCCTCTTCTTCTCCTTCTTCGATGGTACTTTGCATGAACTCTTGGTCGTCCTTCCGCGGCCAATCCGTCGAAAAGCCTGGACTCCCGAGGTGGACACTTTTCATGCCGTGTTCCAGTCGCACCTCGGCTCCTCTCTCCATCCAATAGACGGCCGTTGCAGCCGCAGAAGCAGGAGGAGGAGGAGACGCTGCAGATGATGACGACGATGGACGAATATCGATCTGGAGATATAAGACGATGCAATCCAATGCCACTTACTCCAGTTCGGTGTAATTCAATATCATGCGATGTTGTGCGATATCAAATGATTTAATGTGATGATGTCGTTTAAATGTCATGCGATGTCAGATGATTTATTGAGATATAATTTTACTGTGATGTAATTTTAAAGTCATGCAATGTCCTATGATTTCTTGAGATATAATTTTAATGTCATGCGATGTCAGATTATTTATTGTAATGAACTTTTAATGTTATGCGATGCCAGATTATATAATGTGATGCAATCAAATATCATGCGATATCAAATGATTTACTGTGATGTCAGATAATTTTTGTTATGTAATTCATTTCATATGATGTCAGATGATATAATCAAATGTAGTTTCACTTTGTGTTGTAATCTGATCAAAGTAAATGTGACTTAAGGAAAAGCAATGTCTTGCCAAAGGAGAAGCAGCGTGACCTAAGGAGAAGCAGGGTGATGTCAAGATAAGCAGCGTGACCTAAGAAGAAGCAGCGTGACCTAAGGAGAAGCAACGTGACCTATAATGAGAATCAGCGCGACCTAAGGAGAAGCAGGGAGATGTAAGGATAAGCAGCGTGACCTAAGAAGAAGCAGCGTGATTTCAGGAGAAGCAGCGTGACCTAAGAAAAGCAGCGTGACCTAAGGAGAAGCAGCACGACCTAAGGAGAAGCAGCATAACGTAAGCAGCATTAGGTCACCTAAGGAGAGGCAGCATAACGTAAGAAAAAGCAGCGTGATGTAAGGATAGGCAACGTGACCTACGGAGAAGCATCGTTTCTTCAAGGAGAAGCACCGTGACTTCAAGAGAAGCAATACGGCCTAAGGAGAAACAAAATGACCTAAGGAGAAGCAGCGTGACTTCAAGGAGAGGCAGCGTGACTTCATAAAAAGCAGCGTGACCTAAGCAGAAGCCGCGTGATATAAGGTTAAGCAGAGTGTCCTAAGGAGCAGCGGCGTGACCTAAGGAGAAGCAACGTGACTTCACAAGAAGCAGCGTGACCTAAGAAGAAGCAGCGTGATCTAATGGTTAAGCAGCGTGACCTAAGGAGCAGCGGTCTTTCCTGAGGAAAAGCAGCGTGACCTGAGCTGACGTCTTGCTATGTAAAGAGTGTAATGTAAGAGACCGAGGCATTGTAAAGTCTTTTTATGATCCAAGTGTTTTTTTAGAATTTCGGAATGTCCAGTCTTTCCGAAAACTCAGAATCATCAACGCACAGAGATTAGTGTTGGTATGACGAGAAAGTTGTCAGTGGTTGCTTTTGATGCTGTATTCCGAATGAAGTGGCATTTTATGGGCCGCAGTTGCAACAGCATTACCCCACGGAGAGAGATAATGTACGGAAAGGAGCATTTGAGTAATCCTGTAGGAGAGCTCGAAATCTGAAGTTATAACGATACTGTCACATTCCTTGATGGTCGCTTAATCGCGCTGAAGCTTGAGAATAACGCATTTCGCGGAAAATCGCCGAACCCGATAATGCCCACCGCGAGAATTTCCTTGTGATTTTACAGAAACTGCACAGCATTCAGATGATGTAGGCCTACCTAGTTTACAATTGTGATTGTACATCAATACACCGCAGCCGGAGTGATGCAACCTTTGACGGGTTAAGAGTCGGCACTGTCGGCGTATTGCATGGTGTATCTTGAACAGTCTTTACCACACCCTGAGACGACTCTCGATCCATGTGTGGAATTCCACGTATCTTAAAATTCTCTAGCATCTGTTAAGAATCATTCAATGGCTCCCCTCGCTAGGCTAAATGTTTGTGAATGAACAAGAAATTCCTATGTAGCCCTAAACTGGAGAAAGTCTCAAAATGAAGCATCTCGCAAACATGGAGACGGTCTACCGTAATTCCATCCAGAGTTGACAGGGTTAATGACCGTTACTGAGGGCTTGTAGGCCAGTTAAACTCAAAGCGTCATCACAACAGGACTTGCAAATATTCAAGTACACTTCACGTTGTGTTTATTGGGATAAATTCTGCTAGATTGACAGAATCTCAGTGCGTTAGGACTCTTGTATAAGTTTTCCATCTGATTCAGTCGCTATAACTCAATAACTGTTGGTTTAAGTATAGGCCTATTTAGAGTCCTGCAGGAGATTACTCCACGGGTTTAATCGTACATACTCTTACATATCTCAAGTGTCTGATTAATATAATTAATATTAGTGTCTGTGAATTGTTAACAGATGCCCGTGAAATTGGTAATACTTACCTGTGAATTGGTAACAGTGAGTTACCTGTTATTTAATAATGGTTACCTGCGACCGATTAGGCACAAAGTCTTTATCCGAAACGACATCCGGCATCTTGTTACCGATTCTTCGTATTGACCGGATGTTTGGACAAGACTGTCCACCCAATCGATTGACCGCTGGTCCCTTTCTTTCAGGCGTCGAACCCCTAGCGCTGTGCGGGGAGCATGCTCGGGTCAGAGTGTCCAGGTGGTTCTGATCAAGGCGTGCCCTCACCTCGGCGCGAAAGTTCTCTCGAATGACAACGGAAGAGGATGAATTCTTAAAGAGGTCACGGGTCATATTTCGCGGATGACCTCGCTTGCGAATGACGCAGACGATGACGACAACGACGGCGACCATCGAAACCATGGCAACGGAAAGCGTCATCGCCATAACGACGGCCAGCACACCATCGGTTTCCATAGTGACGTCCCTGTCAACGAAGCCGCCGCCTTGGGCAACGACGATTCTGAGCTCCGCTGTGTCAGTTAGAGGTGGATCACCGCCGTCCTTGACGGACACTCGTAAGAGGTATCCTGTCTGATCGACGAGCAAGGAACCAAGGTCAGCCTTGACTGTGACGATTCCAGTCGATGGGTCAACGGCGAAGAGATTCTGAGCGCTTCCGCCAGAAATATAGTAGGTCAGGGTCGAGTTCTCTCCGATGTCCGCGTCGATGGCTTTCAATCGGGTCACGCGGTGACCCACCCCAACCCCACCGGATATGACGACCATCTCCTCGTCACCGGAAGGCAACACAAACGCCGGTGGGTTGTCGTTCATGTCCATCACGTGAACGGTCACGTGAGTCCGCGCCGTAAAGTTCCCGGATGTTGCGAGGATATTGAAGCGATGATTGGCGGTTGCTTCACGGTCCAGGGCGTCTCTGACGAAGACATCGCCCGTGAATGCATCCACCTGGAACAGTTCGAAAGCACCAGACTGGTAATCCATGGCATAGAGGAACTGGTTGAATGGGGCCAAGTCCATGTCATAGGCCATCACCTGTCCGATCTGGGACCCTCCCGGATGATTCTCTCGGACCTGGAACGTGTAACGCTCTCTTTCAAACTCAGGCATTTCGTCGTCAACGTCAGACACCATGACTCGCACAAGGACCTCCGACGATCTGACCGGAAGTCCCTGGTCTACACCAACCACCACGAACTCCACATGGTCTCTTTCCTCACGATCAAATGCCACCAGGTTTCGAACCTGTCCAGTTTCACGATCGATTTCAAACCATTTGGTCACGTTTGTATCGGTAATCCAGTAGTTAACAGCCCCATTTGGGCCAAGGTCACGGTCCGTAGCAGACACCCGTACAACATTGAGCCCTATTGGAGAATTCTCCTCGAGCGTCGCCTCGTAGAGATCCTTCGAGAACTTCGGAACGTTGTCGTTGACATCGAGTATTCGAACCGACAATTCAGACACAGAGGATCGCGGAGGTACGCCATAATCAGCGCAGGTCACCGTCAACAAGTACGAATCTCGTTCCTCACGGTCGAAAGGTGCAGCGGATGAGATACGAAACTCCGAGGCTTGGACGCTTCTCGGGGCGAAACTGGCGCTATCGAGGAAACAGTAGACCCTTCCGTTGTCCCAGGTATCGAGGTCAACGACCGACACGTAGGCCACGAATGCCCCTATTTCCGCGTTCTCGGCCACTTCCGCTTGTCCGTCGAGCGACAGGGTGCGGGTCGTAATTCGAGGGGCGTTATCGTTGACGTCCTCCACCCGTACAAGGACGGATGCGTGCGACTGGAGGGAATCTGGGCCTCGATCCGCGGCCACGACCGATAACAGGAAGACGTTCGTTGTCTCGTAGTCCAGCTCCTTCTTCAGGAAGATCTTGCCCGACTCGGAGCGGATTCCGAAAAGATGGCCGTACTCGAAGAGGGTGTGGCGAGAGAAGTGGTACGTTACTAATCCGTTGAGTCCGAAGTCGCGGTCCGTGGCCTGGACCTTCAAGATAACTGACCCAGACGGAGAGCTCTCCGGAACCCGGACCTCGTAGGTGGTGTTGTCGAATATGGGGTTGTTGTCATTGGCGTCGAGGACGACAATCTCAACAACGATTGAACCGGACTTCGGAGGTTCTCCGCCGTCGATTGCCACAACAGTCACCTTCATTTCAAACACAGGATGGAATTTGTCAAATGAAAAATTCCAAGTCGCACATCACAAAATTCAGCTAAACGTAGCGCCTACTTGGCTCTTGTCAATATGGAAATTGTTAAGTCTCAGATGTTTCTTGACACCGGTCTATACCGCTGCGACTCTCATGTTATATTGGACTTGGAACAACCAGTTTTCGAAATTTATCAAAATGTATTTGGTATGCGCTTAATGCTAGTCCCATAAGAATTCTAAAAAAATTATTATATTTTCCGCATTCTAGGCCCTAACAAAACTCACTTTAAAATCTGCATTAACATCAAAGTATTCTACTCTAATTTATTTGTAAGCATGTACGACATATCTGAATATATTTATATAGCACCATAGAAGTTTGTCTCGCTGTGCCTACCTCGTATCTGTCCTCTTCCTCTCTGTCCAGCCTCTCTTTGAGTACAAGCTTCAAGTCCGTGCTTCCATCCAGTCTTTCCTTAGCGACCAGTTCGAACTTGGTGGACTCAACGAGAAGTTCATACATCCTAATGCCATAGTCGCCGCTATCGAGGTCCTCGGCCGCCGGAAGCACCAATCCAGTTCCGAGGTCAGACGATTCGAGGATCTCTCGACTTATCCGTTGCTCGGGAAACTGCGGAGCGTTGTCGTTCACGTCAAGTATCTCGACCTTGACCTTGACGATGCGGAAGAACGGAATTGGTCGAACAGCAATATCGAATTGGGAGACGCAGTCAGCCTCTGAAGGGCAGATCTTCTCCCGGTCGATGGGAAAGGTCGTGTGCAGGATCCCACTGACTTCGTCAATGGCAAAGAACCGTCGATCTGGACGCGGCTTCGTCAGGAAGCTGAACCGCAGAGAACTGACGACGGAGGGCTCGTACTTCCGGTCGAGTCTCTCGTCTGCGATGAGGTCTCCGACGAAGGTGTTGGCCGGAAGTTCCTCTTTAATGCGGTACTCTAGGAAATGCTCTGTTGGATCCATTGAGGCAAGAGGCAGCTGGCTCAGGAACCACACCATCCCAAACAATCCTCCAAGGCTAGCATCCATGAAGAAGTCGGAAATTCTTCTATGGTGCTACGAAAGACAGTTCTTGACATGAAGTGTGAACCTGGAAACACAAATAAACTCTAAACTCTGTAACCAAAGCAGCTGGATTGATACCTCTGTAATCGATATCCAGTTGTTTGATTTCGATCAAGTAATCAAGCAGTAAGCATTCATTCATTCAGTCAATCAATCAATCAATCAATTTTCGTTTATTCGTGATACAGTTGTCACAGACGCAACTATAACAAATGATGTCTAGAACAATTTATGCCGGCTATAGCAAATACCAAATACAGTGAGCAATCAATTAAAACGTCAGTCAATCAATCAGTCAAGCAGCCAATTAATCAGTCAATCGAAATAGACAAAGAGATTAACATAATATGTCTTTCGAACTAGTGTGCTGTGTTCATGCAAGATACAATAGAGGCCATAAAGGTTCCAACCTTGTGAGGACTTGATGGAGATTGGTAGCAGGCTAATCGAACATTTCAACCAACTTAGAGCTTACCTAAAACCTCGCCGCAGCAGACCATAACTGATTTACGTCTGTAACGATTGCAATATAATTACTATTATAATTACGGTTACGTTTGTAATTAGACCTACAACAATTATTGCATTTACAATTATTATTATATTTGATCCGTCAGGTCTAGAAAAATTATGGACGCGTTGTTCTGAAATGGCTGGTCCTCAGTGATGGTTTTTACGGTGGGAAAGGTGCTGCAAAAGCGAGTGCATTGAAGTGCTGGATGATATAGATAAGCGTTGACGAAGGAAAATAGTTTCACTATTCTCTCCCGATACCTGTGCCAGGCGATGGACAAGGTGGTTGATGACAGCACGGCCATCTTGAGTTGTGGACCCAGAGTTTCAAAGACCAAAGGCACATAGCACTATGAGGACAGAATGGCTGTGTATTTTGACATTACTATCACTGGTACAACTAGTACTACCACTATAACACTACCACCTCTACTACTATTACCACCACTACCACTACCACACTACCATCACTACTACTACTACTGCCACCACCCCCAACACCGCCGCCCCCGACGTCACCACCACCACCACTAGCAGTAGTGGTAGTGGAAGTAGCAGTAGTAGCAGTAAAAATAGTAATAATACGATTGCATCTACCATTACTGTTACAATTAAGGCTAATATTAGTATTATGAATTGTACTGTTTTGTATTCTTATTAGTCAGCTGCAGGTCTGCTGTTTACAAACGCTGCTTATAATGCCAGAATGCAGATTAATCGTATTCCTTGATTCTTCTTCTTCTTTCGCCAATGACTCAGTGTGATTCTCGTTAACATTAACGATAACGAAAATGTTCGTTAACGAACAAAAAAATGATTTCGTTAACGATAACTATAACTATAACTAAAAAATATCATTAACTATAACTATAACTATAACGAAAATAACACTAACGAAAATTCATTGCTATTATCGTTAATACGAATAAAAAAAGTGCAATATCAACTAACGTGAGAACGTGAAAATACAGCCGTTAACGAAAGCAAAATGATTCCTATGTTCGCCTTGGATGTCGGTGAATATGGAGCGCTGTGTATTCATGAAGCTGAATGGACCCATTCGTCAAAGCTCTAAGCAAATTATTGTGTAACACGTCTTCATAATTCAGTGTGATTTTCATTAACGATAACGGTAACGAAAATGTTTTCGTTAACGAAAGCAAAATGATTTCGTTAACGATAACTATAACTGTAACTAAAAAATAATATTAATTATAACTGTAACTATAACTAAAATGAAAAACCATTAACTATAACTGTAACTGTAACTAAAATAAAATCTGTAAGGAGAATCACACTGCAATGACTGCTGACAGTGCTGAGTCCAGGGACCCGGTTCATTCACCATCTAAGACATGTTTACCACATTCGTCAGCCTCGTAACTTACTTGCTTACTTAGCATTTGTTCCTCTGTTTATTTTACTCGTAGTCGGAGTAAGACTGACGGACGGACGGTCGGAAGACGCTGCAGAGTGTTAATTGGCTGGCGGCTATCGTTTCATCTGCGATCAAAGACGCGCCGCCAGTCTTTGACACGAGCCGAAGCCGCCTTTCACCTCGACTGCCGCTGAGATTGTCATCTCCTTCTCCGGTGCTTCCTGCGTCCGTCCGTCCATCCGTTCGACGGTTATCATCGACTTCTGCGTGAATCCTACAGGGTGCAGTAAGTCACCTGCTAATAATTCCGCAAAATCAATCCCATTATTCCGCATTCAAAGCGACCGCCCTCTTTCTCCGTCTCTCTCTCTCCCTCCCTCTCTGTCTGTCTGTCTGTCTGTCTGTCTGTGTTTCTCTCTGTCTGTCTCTCTCTTTCTCTCTCTAATTCCCTGTTGTCGTTCCTCTCTGTCTGTTTGTCTATTTGTCTTTTCCGTTCTCTTTACATCTTTACCGCTCTCCTTTTCTCTATGCATGCTTCCCTCCCTGCTTATCTGTTACTCTCTGTTTCTCTTTCTTTCTCTATCTTTCCTTCGCTAAGTCTCTCTGTCTCTCTATGTTAGCATGTCTATTTCGTCTCTTTCCGTCTCTTCCCATCTCTCTCCTTCTTCCTTCCCTTTCTTCCTTACTAACTCTTTCATTCGCTCCCTCCCTTCCTCATCACTTTCTCCGTCGCCTTTCTTTCCTTCTTCCTCCAGTGACCTTGGCGTTGGATGGTGGCGCATATGATACCATGATACAGTCGATCAATTCACAGCCAAGCTGTGGAGATAAACAGACGCACGGACAGACGACCGGACGATATGAAGCACAAGAACAGACACACGCACACACAGGTACACAGAAACACAGACACACAGACGCACACACAGACAGGCAGAAAGAGAGGCAGATGTAGAGTGAGACTTGGGCCTGATATGTATGCGTGGTGTCCTTGGATCCAATCCTCCTCTTCCGCCTCCCAACACGTCACCGGTTTCCTTGAGCTTTGGAGCGCAGGAAGTCAGTGGGGAGTGGCGTGGTGGCAGACGAAGCTAACTCTCTCTCTCCCTGTCTCTCTGTGTCTCTCTCTCTCTCTTTCTATCTCTGTCTCTCTATGTCTCTCTCTTTCTCTCCTTCTTTCTCTTGGCCATTGGTCTATACCAACAACAAATGGACGAAGGTTAATTAAGAACTGTTCGGTTTATAATAATTGGTTTCTAATCAGAAGCTATGGCATCGCGAGACCTGGAAGTCTTAGCGGGTGCTTCGTATTATAGCCTACATAGTTATTGTTCTGTGATTAATGTATGAAGCAGAACATTGCAATATATCGCTCTTTCCATAGCATTAAGAAACAGCAAATGACTACATTTCCTACGATAGCTTAGCCTACATTCATAAAGGCTTATGAAAAGTTGATTGAGTAACTTTGCGACAAATCGTTTATTCCTCGGATGATTACTGATGATGATGATGTTGTTGTTGTTGATGATGATGATGATGATGATGATGATGATGATGATGATGATGATGATGATGATGATGATGATGATGAGATGATGATAGCCTAATGATGATGATGATGACGATGATGATGATGATTATGATGATGATGATGATGATAATAATAATAATAATAATAATAATAATAATAATAATAATAATAATAATAATAATAATAATAATAGATAGTGACACCAAGCATATATAGCAGCTTCTAATTCCAAAACAAAACGCTCTCTCTGATTGTTTACCCGTTAGAGATCATAAGGGGTCGTCCATTAATTATGTCAACAAAATGGGGGAGGGAGGGGTTTGAAAAAGTTTGACAATTCTTGACAAGGGGAGGGGGCGTTCAAGACAAATTGACGTCAACAATAATTTAATTGAAACGCAACCGTAGATTCGGAAAGTCTTTGAGTGACCTATAACTTTTTGTCTGTAAGCTTAATTCAATCAAACGCGATATTTTCTTCATTTTAAATTATCTGATTCATTTTTCGAAGATTAATGAGAAAATGCGCTGCGTAATCTCTTAATTGCGAATATCCTGGGTTCTTTTTGAAAATCTAATATTTTGAGTTTCTTTTTCGATGGAAAGATTATTTCTTTTGTCGAAGGGGGGGGGGGTAAATTTAGTTTGACATAATTTTATTAGGGGATCCTGGTCTTTGACAGTTGTCGACAAGGGTGAGGGAGGGGGTCAAAAACTGCCTAAAATTGGTTGACATAATTAATGGACGACCCCTAATCACATACATCATACTGAGGTCAGCCCATAAAACAAGGTAAACATAACGATAACGTGGACCAATCAGTCTCCGATAAATAATAAATCAATGATCAAATGGATGATGATGGAAATAGTCAAACGCTATCTTAGAAAGAAGACATTTGTTCGCCTAACCTTTGAGATGCAGCGTTCCTTTGAGCTTGGTAGAATAATTCTAATTATAATCAAAGTCCCTTCGTCATGGTGATGACTGATGACATCTCGTGGGCTACAGCATCGTCACCTGAGATTGCCGAATATCGTCTTTTGGACATCTATCTCCCACCGTTGGTCGGTCGATCAGTGGGTCCAACGTTAGCGCCGAAGATACTGCTGCTGGTGGTGATGGAGGTGGTAGTGGTGGTGGAGGTGGAGGTGGAGGTGGTGGAGGTGGTGGAGGAGTTGACTGTTGCTGGTCGCGTGCAGTCTCTTCTTCCGTGGAAGTAATGCTGTTCGTGTGAATGGGAAATGTGTCGCGGTAACATCTGCAGCCTTCGTTTCTGCACGCACCATGCCTATTATGCACGTATCCCGCATGCAGGCAGAGGTATCTATCCCATCTCCCCCCTTCCACCGCAAGGCACCACTTACGCGGTTGCCCCTCGTTTCGCCGTCCTTCTCCTTCGTTGGGAGGATTACCACAAATTTACATTAAAATATAAACTGTAAATGTACACCTTTGATAGAATTGATCGGGTGAGATTCTTCACCACCGCTGCCAGTCTGCATGAGCATCACACCATTTAAGGGTTCCCTTGTACTAGCCAGAGATTCAAATCTCTGAAATAAGGCACCAACAGTATGCAAACAGTGATATATATATATATAGATATATATATACACATATATATATATATATAGCGAATATGCAACAAAATTCATAGCAGAAACAGCTTATATATATACATAGACCCTATCGTATATACCGCGCTTTCAATCGGTCTGTTGCAGACTGTGTTACAATGGATAGGGCCTACAGGATTTTACATAGGCCTATAAGCCTTATGTCTACGTTAAAAACTTATGGGTTAATATATGTCTGCGACTTACGATTGAATACAATCTGCTATAATTATCCTAACATTACAAAGTAGGAAGCAAGCAGACCTGTAGCTGGTTGGCATAGTTAGATTGGTATAAACTGATAGGCATAAGCTTACTAGTGTAGGCCTACAAGGACCAAATTATTAATAAGGCCCTATTTCTAGCATTACGTAACATTAATAAGTGGGCGGGTGTGGTCTATTATAGGCTTAAATACTGGCATAGACCAACATAACACAAAGGACAGGGACCTTAGGCTTTTATATATGCAACTCTATATACTTAACGCCAAACAGTATTATTGTCGCAATCGGAGGTCGCCCTGTCGTGTGTTTGCCGTGTGTTGATGTCGACCCTCGATTGCTTGTTCTTTTACTTGCACTTTTATTTAACGTGCCTAACTTTTCTATAGAAGATTCACGACGAACTTTGTTTAATTAATAAATGAATTTAATTAAAGAAACAAATATATATATACACTAACTCTACGGGAACTTCCACGCAGTATTAAAGCGTTTAGATATTAAATCGGACTATCTCAAATGTTGCTTCGTACAGCCTAACTACAGATCGTTCTTTCGCGTCAGTCTCTGAATCTGACGGACTATACTCTGCCGCCCCGCTGGTCGTTCCTCCCGATGTTTCTCGCTCGACCGATGTTCACACGTCGCGTTCGTCAGCAGTACAAGTCCCGTGTTCTCCTTTTCCTTCCGTTAAGTAGGAACTTCAGCGTGCATCGGTCAGCCCCCTCCCCACGTCAAGCTATCGTCAATTAGTGTCAGATTGCTCCTCGCGACGCGGGTCGTCGCTCGCCTGCAGCGCGGGCGGTGTCTGGTTACATCATAGCCGCGAGGTGTCCTATTACACCTTGGCTGTGTGGTGTCCGATTACACCTCGGCCTCGCTGCCTTCATTGTTGACCCAGTGGAGACTGGCTTTCGTCCGTCATCATCCTATCTCGACCGGCAACGACGCTTACATCATGATGATGATGCCATCTCGTCGTTGTCGTCGATCTCCTCACGCGACACCTCCCTTCCCGGGGGAGGACAAAGCCAGTCATTGGTTCGCCTCCCGGCTGAGAATGATGTCGTTCCCTCCATCGATTTCCTCCAGACCATGTCCTCGTCGTTCCCATGAAAATACAAAATATCAGCACAGTTAGAAATATATTTACAGTTGTCGCGGTGCCTTACATGGTAGTCCGCCTTCTTCCTCAATCATAGTCTGGACAAAAGATCAGCGGGAATATTCAGCGCCCCAGGTCGATATTCAAAAGACATATCGAAGTCCTGGAGGGCCAGAGCCCCTCTCGCAAGTTTAGCACTTGTGGGCGTAGAAGCAGTTAGGAAAGTCAAGGGGTGGTGGTCAGAGTAGAGGGTGGTCCTTGACATACAGATCAAATTCCTAAATTTCTTCAACGCAAAGATTACAGCGTACGCTTCGCGTTCCACAGTGGCCCAACGCGCTTGCGTAGCATCTAATTTAGAACTGGCGCAACATATTGGCCGTTCTGTACCATCGTCTTGAATTTGGTATACGCAGCAATCGACTGCTTTGTCTGAAGCGTCAGTCGATAGACCAAACTCTCTGCCGTAGTCAATTGTCTGCAAACATACAGCGTTATTCAAATCGTGCGTAAGTTTATCTAGCGCATTTTGATGTTCAATTCGCCAGGGTATCTTAGCAGGCACCGATTTCTGGGTCCAGTCAATGAGAATTCTGGCTGTCACTGTTCTGGCATGATTATCTAGACAGGTCAAGAGAAAACTGCTTCGAAGGTCGTCTGGGACAACGCAAGAGTCGAATAACTTTTCATCATGCACGAATAAACCAGAGATTTGAGCATGGCCGCTTGGGAACCTCGATAAGAGTCCTCGCAAGCTTTCGCTATACGTTTCCATTCGTCCTACGACCGAATGCCTTAAGTTATAGTCCCTTTCGTCTCTGAGTCTCCTCTCTGCGTCCCTTTCCTCTCGGACTTCCTTCTCTCTCTTCTCTGCCTCCTCCTTTTCTTCTCTCCTCCGCTTCTCCTCCTGAAGTCTTAATTTTTCTGCTTCCTCTTTCCCTTCTCTCCTCTGCTTCTCCTCCTGAAGCCTGAGCTTCTCAGCCTGCTTTTCCTCTAGCATTCTGAGTCTCTCTGTTTCCTCCTTTTCTTCTCTCCTCCGTTTCTCCTCCTGAAGCCTTAATTTCTCTGCTTCCTCTTTCTCTTCTCTCCTCTGCTTCTCCTCCTGAAGCCTGAGCTTCTCAGCCTGCTTTTCCTCTAGCATTCTGAGTCTCTCTGTTTCCTCCTTTTCTTCTCTCCTCCGTTTCTCCTCAAGAATCCATAGTCTCTCAGCCCGCTTCTCCTCAAGCAGCCTGCTCTCCTCCCCAATTATCCTGAGCTTCTCAGCCTGCGTCTCCCCAAGGAGCCTTCGTCTCTCTCTTTTCTCTTTTAGTCTCCTCTCTCTCTTCTTCGATCCTTCTCTGCCTTTCCTTCTTCTCTTCCATTCTCCTCTCCGCTCTCTCCTCAAGTAGCCTGAGTCTCTTCTCCGCTTCCTCTCTCTCTTCTCTCCTCAGTTTCTCCGCTTCCTCTCTCTCTGCTCTTCTCTGCCTTTCTTCTTCCTCTTCTAGTTTCCTCTCTCTCTCTTCTTCGATCCTTCTCTGCCTTTCCTCCTCCTCTTCTTTTCTCCTCTCCTCTCTCTCCGCTTCCTTTCTCTCGCACTCTAATCGTCTGAGCTCGACTAGCTGCCTCTGCACTGTTGAGCTCATAATGCTATCTGTGCTTACTTCCTCACTTACTTCTGGTGGGGCCTCCCGTCCAGAAACAATTATTTCAGCGCTAGCCTCTCGGAGCTGGTTCATATTCATGGGATCCAATTCCTCCTCTCCTAGTCCCATCTTTCTCAGATATGCGACTAGTCTGTGATGGGGTATGTTCCGCACCATCATTCTTTTCCATGCCGACAACTTATCCATATCCAACAGTCCGCTCACTAATAGAAAAGGATAAGTAAGTTAGAGGAGAGTCACCGCTGGTCAGAAATCAAAGAAAACAACGTCCTAAAATTCTACCACAAATACAACAAGAACAGAACTGAGCAAAAGGAGCTACGCAAAAGCCTCGGCTATTCGCACACCAATCCTCATCCAGACCTCAACCGCAACCTCACAGATTACCACGACTACCAGTAAGGACTTACCCTCTGATACGTCGAGCGTGTTCCGTCTTTTGGTATCTTGGCTGATCCGCTGTCCTCCGTTGCCACTCCCGTCCGTCGTTGCTAGCGATGGTCGGTCGTCCGTTGGCGCTCTTGTTCCTCGTCCTTGCCTGTTGCTGTCGGTTCCTTCGAGTCCTTCGTCCTCAGGAGTCCGGCACTCGATTTCTCCAGTTGCGAAGGGTTGTATTCGCCGCTGGTCCCGATCTGTTGAGATTCCTCTTTCCGTTTCCGGTTCCGCTTTTCGTCGTGACGTCTTCAGTTGAAAATCCTGTCGACTGCGCCAATGTCGCAATCGGAGGTCGCCCTGTCGTGTGTTTGCCGTGTGTTGATGTCGACCCTCGATTGCTTGTTCTTTTACTTGCACTTTTATTTAACGTGCCTAACTTTTCTATAGAAGATTCACGACGAACTTTGTTTAATTAATAAATGAATTTAATTAAAGAAACAAATATATATACACTAACTCTACGGGAACTTCCACGCAGTATTAAAGCGTTTAGATATTAAATCGGACTATCTCAAATGTTGCTTCGTACAGCCTAACTACAGATCGTTCTTTCGCGTCAGTCTCTGAATCTGACGGACTATACTCTGCCGCCCCGCTGGTCGTTCCTCCCGATGTTTCTCGCTCGACCGATGTTCACACGTCGCGTTCGTCAGCAGTACAAGTCCCGTGTTCTCCTTTTCCTTCCGTTAAGTAGGAACTTCAGCGTGCATCGGTCAGCCCCCTCCCCACGTCAAGCTATCGTCAATTAGTGTCAGATTGCTCCTCGCGACGCGGGTCGTCGCTCGCCTGCAGCGCGGGCGGTGTCTGGTTACATCATAGCCGCGAGGTGTCCTATTACACCTTGGCTGTGTGGTGTCCGATTACACCTCGGCCTCGCTGCCTTCATTGTTGACCCAGTGGAGACTGGCTTTCGTCCGTCATCATCCTATCTCGACCGGCAACGACGCTTACATCATGATGATGATGCCATCTCGTCGTTGTCGTCGATCTCCTCACGCGACAATTATTAAGTGTAAGGACGTATCTTTGCATGTGTGTAAGCTATGAGGATGACTCAGCCTCGTTGAGTAAATGAATCGCAACTCATCTCCGCCATCGCTTTCGTCATCACTCTTATCGTTGAAGGCATACATGATAATCGTCAGGGGCGTAACTTTAGTCTAAAAAGTGGGGGGTACCAATACTTTGGTATAAAAAGTGGGGGCTACCAATTTCTTCTCCACTTTAGCTTTTCGCATGGCGCCCATTTTCAACATAGGCCCTATTCCCTGCCTGTATTCTCATTAATTTTGGCTCTCGGTTTACCTGTGTATCTAAGTATTTTCGTACTTTTGGTGGTGACTACGTTTTCTGAGAAGGCACAATAATAAAATATTAATTGGCATTGTTTAAAAAGTGGGGGGTACAGTACCCCGTCCACAAATTACGCCTATGATAATCGTAACGATGATTATAGCCAAGTGCTGTGCAGAATGATGATAAAGGACTACGTTGTAAGTAGACCTGAATCGCCCGGTTAGCTACATTGGTTAGAGGCTTAGAGCTCACGTCCCTAGCACCTCTGCAAGCGAAAATGCCGGTTCACATACTTATGGTGGCTTTTTCAGAGATGTGAATCTCCGGCTAGTACGGTCTGTGCACGGGAATCATAAACGGCGTGGCGCCCATTCAAACGGGCAGTGGTGGTTAAGTAGCCGATCTGCCCGATCAATTCATTGAAAAATGTGCAAGGTCATAGGTCGCTATAGAAAAACGCGTGCAGTTGCATTGAGTTCGTATACATTGTTCACTTGGCGAAGATGTCCAGAAATGTCTAACCAGTTAATGGCGAAGTCGTTAAGTCCATCTTCATCGTTCCTTATTCTTGGAGATTGCAATCGGCCTCGAAGAACAGAGATGACTATGTTTCAGAACCAAAACTATCAATTTTACTTTCTCCAGTTCCTGATTATCTCTAGATTTTATAAACTATTAATTAAAAACGTAACATATGGTGCATAGCGCAATCATAATATTAAACGAGTATATTCCTGAAATGCATTATATGGAGGCCATGAAATATAAAGACATAAAAATCTGATAACATAAACAACTCGAAAAAATTCGGTCATATAGACTTACCGCGCACAGAGCCATGATAAACCGAAATGTATTGCGTCGGTCTGCAGGTGCAAAGGCAGAGGGCGTTTTAGAAGTCATCGGAACTAATCATAATTGTGAACTGAGTTTTGTGTACAGTCTTGCAGTGCGATATATTTAGCGTATATATTAAGTGCGCTTACTTTAGTTTCACGTGTATATGTATATATGATAGATGTATAACGTTTAGTCTTAGTGACACGCGCGGCCGGCCGATATCGGCAGCGGCGCGCTATATGTATATTATTAGAGTTCGTTTATGCGCACAGAAGACAGGTGTGTCAAGAGGCGCGAAGAATTATGCTGACTAGAGAAGTTTGAATTCGAGTATGTTCGCTGTAGTAGTGTGGCTGACTAGTTGAGTTGTAATCGAATTGAGTTCTGTCTGTTTGTTTCTTATTAAACTGAAAAGATATTAAACTGTGTTGCTGATTAGTTCAGGTTATACTTATACGTAGAATTAGTGTTCAAAAGGTGAACGTTAAATAGGCGTTAAGTATAAAGAGAACAAGGATTTAGCAAGAAGGATTGTCAACGGAAGGATTGGGTTGACATTATTGGTGGCAGCTACGGTGTGGATAAATACTCACGGTGGAATAAATACTCACGGTGGAATAAATACTCACGGTGGATATAAACTCACAGTGGATAAAAATTCACGTTATCACCTCTTCGAAGGCGATAGAAGAATCTACGAAGGTGATTGAAGAATTTACAACGGTGTTAGAAGAATTTACGCGTTGTGTGCTGTGTGACGAGTTTACGATATCAACGACGGTGGAACACGAGAAACGGTATAAAAATTTCGTTGTTTTCCACGAACAAATATAAAAGAAATCCCGTTTGTTTATCGATTCACACAACAAGAAAAACTGTGACTTCTTTGAAAAGAGAAATCACCAAAGTAAACAAGTAAGATGGAGAAACTAAGTGCTGAAAGACAAGCAGATATTAAGAAGATGTCTACGGAAAGGCTAAAACAGCGTTTGTTGAAAGCTGGTTTTAAAGAAGAACAATTAGAAGGTATGTCACGTGGTGACATGATGCAGGAACTCGCTGATGTGTGGGTTAAAGAAGAAGTCGAAGAAGAAGGTGCCGTTGGCGGTGCCGTAGAAAAGGCTATTGAAAAACCTCCTGCGCCTATGTCTATGGAGATGTTGATGCAGTGGATGATGATGAAAGAAGATAGAGAGGAGAAACGGAGACAAGAAGAGAAAGATAGGGAGGAGAAACGGAGACAAGAAGAGAAAGAAAGAGAGGAGAAACGGAGACAAGAAGAGAAAGAACTGAGACAAGAAGAGAAAGAAAGAGAAGATAGACGAAGACAAGAAGAGAAAGAGTTGAGACAAGAAGCAGAACTTGTAAGGCAAGAAGAATTGCGCTTGCAGCGAGAGAAAGAAGAGAAAGCGGAACTTGTAAGGCAAGAAGAATTGCGCTTGCAGAGAGAGAGAGAAGATAAAGCAGAACAAGTGCGTAAGGCAGAACTTGAATTGCAAAAGCATCAGTTTGAGATTCAGTTAGAACAGTTGAAAAGAGATAGGGAAGATGCTGAAAGAAGAAGACTGGAGCAGATGATTGAATTTGAAAGAGCTAGAAAAAGTGATGAAGAAGTACGTCAGCAACAGATTGAAGCAAAGAGAATGCGTGAAGAAGAAAAAGAAAAAGCGCGAACGTTAGAGTTGGAACGCGCAGAACAGATCAGACAGGAAGAACTCAAATTTCAGAAAGAAAGTTTGGAAAAGGCAGAGACAGAAAGACAAGAACGTCTGAAACTGGAGAAATCAAAATTGACATTGAAAGAAACGCAAATGAGAGAAGAACGGGAAGCTGAAAGAAGGAAACAGCAAGAAAGTGAAACTTTGGTGTCAAAAATTAAGAAAATAGGTGATGCAATGAAGCATGTATTGCCTCAAATGCCAACTGATATGATGGAGGTGCCATTATATTTTGAAACAGTCGAGAACGCGTTTCGTAGCTTTGCTGTGGAGAAGCCGTTTTGGGTTAAATTATTACTACCATTGATGACGCCGAAAGCTCGAACTGTTCTGAATAGATTGTCATTCGATGATCTAGACAATTACGATAAAGTCAAGCAGCACTTATTAAAAGAATTTAAATTGACTTCGAGAGAATACAGAGCCAGATTTGTGGATGCTAAGAAGACAACAGAAGAGACTTATACGATGTTTACGGCAAGACTGAAGAACTTGCTAAACTATTACGTGAGAAGTCGAAACGTGAACAAAGAGTACGATACGCTCTTTGATTTGCTGGTAGCGGATAAGCTAAAAGAATGTTTACCGCCAGGTCCACTACAGTTTGTATTGTCGAAGGAAGGAACTGACTGTCTCCAAGCTAGTGCAGTGGCAGACCTAGCAGACATTCATGTAAACAATCGAATTGGGTTTGCATTTCCAAATATAAACAGTTATCTTTCTCAACGTTCCGTAAACCAAAGCCAGAGTGGAAAGTGGAAAAGTAATCCAGGAACAGGGAATCAGTTCATAGGTAAAGAAGTCAAGGCTAGTGTCCCTGTACCCAATGAGACCAGAGAAGTGACGTTTGGTCGTCAGGGATTTAACAAATCGTCAGCGCCGTTTGCCAAGAGGGAAGGCAACACATCGTTTACGCAGTATAAGAGAAATGAAGGAAATGAACAACGAGGCATGGTTGTGAAGCGTTGTCACAACTGTGGTTCAGACAAACATTTGGTTAAATTTTGTCCAGTTCCAGTGGCAGCAGCTAGTTCTAGCAGAAATCAAGAACACACAAGGGTGAATTTGATTCAAGTGGTTAGTGATACAGATAATCAAACCGCGAGTCAAGAAAACCAAGAGACTGAAGTGAAGTCAGTAATGAAATGTGGTATTCAAAAAGAAATTCTATTGGATGCTGAAATTCAGAGAGAAGTCATAGGAAAAGATGACAGTCGAATATTGAAGAAATCGTTCTTGCAATATGTCGAGGTTGAAATTCGTGCAGTAGACGGTAAAGAGCCAGTGAAAGTCAAAGCACTGAGCGACTCGGGTGCAGAGATTCCGGTGATTAGTGAAGAATTACTGGAAGGCATGAAGGTGGAACAAATTGGAAAAGTGAATTTGCAATGTGTGGCAGGAGATGCCATTCCGGCGAAGTTAGTGAAAGTGGATGTTAGACTGTGTGGTAGTGACGTGAAAGAAGAAGGATTTCCGCGTAAAATCCAGTGTTCACTTACACCTTATGTCACTTTGATGTGTGCTAGTATTGCAAAGATGGGCAGTACAGAAAGATTCTTGTTGCATCCAGAGATAATTGCCGAATTAAAAGCCGTACCACAGATGAAAGTTAAAACGATACAAGGAGATGTGAGTGTACAAGCAAATGTAATGACGAGAGCGCAGAGTCGGAAACAGGAAATGGTAGATGTGGATGAGAAGAATGAAACTGAAAGTTCAAGTGATGAGGAAAACGAAAGTAATGAGCAACGAAGCTTATCGCGAGATGGTGTAACATTAGAGATGAACGAGCAAGAGATGGCTGCATGCGAGAATGGCACATTAAATGAAACTGAAGAAGACAATGAATGTGATGTGGGGATAGGAGACTTGTATAGAGATGAAGAGATGGATGAAGAACAAAAGGTGCAGATTGCCGATTCGAAGAAGTTCGAAGAGCAACAGAGAAAGGATGAATCGTTGAAGCCGTGGTGGAAGTTAGCACAAGAGAAAGAATCTGAATTCTGTGTGATCAACGGTTTATTGCATAAGAAATATCAGATATTAGACCAGACGATATATCAACTAGTGTTACCAAAAGAGAGACGAATTAAAGTGATGGAATTGGCGCATGAATCGGTATTTGGAGGACATCTAGGAGAAGAGAAAACAAGAGAACGAATAAAATTATCTTTTGTATGGCCAAAGATGAGAAGAGACATTGTGAAATTTTGTAAGTCTTGCGAGAAGTGTCAACTAAAGGCAAGGAGTCTGGTGATGGATAGAGTGCCTATCACTCCGGTCTCAAGAGAAGAGGTCGCCTTCAAGAGAATGACAATGGACCTAATAGACAACCCGAGGAAATGGCACAAGATAATTCCTTTTCACGAAAATCATTTGAAAGAACTCAAAGAAACTACGGAGAAAGCATTATTGTTTGCAGAATTTTACTCTCAAGAAAAGCAATTACAATACACAAATCAGTATTACAAGAGAGCAAGGCACAAAGGAATTTGCAGCATACCGAATTCCTTTGATTTATCGAGCAGAAGTGGAACGTCAGATCAAAGAAATGTTAAAAACAAACATTATCAAACCATCATCGAGCAGAATGGCAAGCCCTTTGGTTATTGTTAAAAAGAAAGACGGATCTTTGAGACTTGCCTGTGACTACAGATACATTAACTCATTCACAGTGGATTGTAAATATCCTATGCCGATTGTCAGAGACGTTTTGAACAAAGTTGGAAAGTCTAATGTGATTTCCATTTTGGACTGTCGAAGTGCTTATTGGACTTGTCCTGTAAAACAATCTGATCAATGGAAGACAGCTTTTGTAACACATAATGGACTGTATGAATTTACTCGTGTTCCTTTTGGAATGATAAATTCAGGACGAACTTTTGTTAAGGCGATAAATTTAGTTTTACAGCCTATAAATGACTTTGCAGAACCGTATGTTGATGACATTGCTGTGCATTCTGACAGTTGGAAAGTTCACTTGCAGCATCTAGATGCATTTTTGATGCAAATGAGATTGCATAACGTTACTTTGAATTTGAAAAAATGCATATTTGGTAAGAGTGAGGTAAGGTTTATCGGTCATGTGGTTGGGTCTGGTAAGATAAAGATGAATCCAGACAGAATTGAAAGTTTGACTAATTTGAAGATCCCAGAAACTAAGAAGCAAGTTAAGCAACTGCTTGGATTTTTTAATTATTACAGACAGTTTATTAAGGACTTTGCACAGATTGCGAAACCTTTATCTGATTTAACTAGTAAACGTGTTTCTGATAAGATTGATTGGACTGTTGAACATCAGCAAGCATTTGATTTACTTAAAGAGGCTGTGCGATCCAAAGTAGTGTTATATGTTTTTGAAGTGGGAAAACCATTCAATTTGTACTGCGATAGTAGTGACTTTGCAGTCGGTGCTGTTTTAACACAGATGGACGACAAGGGAATAGAACGCCCTGTGTCATTTATCAGTCAGAAGTTAACTGATACCCAGAAGAGATGGGCTACTGTGGAAAAGGAAGCCTATGCTATTGTTTGGGCTCTAAACAAGTTAAAAGAAATTATAATTGGATCAAAAATTTTCATTTTTACTGATCACAATCCTCTTACATATTTGACTGAGTCAATGTCTAAGTCTGCTAAACTTGTGCGTTGGGCGTTAGCCTTACAAACTTTTGATGTTGAGGTGAAGTACAAGAAGGGCAGATTGAATATTATTGCTGATTGTTTGTCAAGGTTATAAGTAATCGTAAGACTGTTTATTAATTAGTTAGATATATATATGTTTCATGTATTTTGGTAATTTCGCAAATTTTGAAATTTAATTTGCTCAATTCCAGAAAAAGGAAGGAGGTAATGTGAACTGAGTTTTGTGTACAGTCTTGCAGTGCGATATATTTAGCGTATATATTAAGTGCGCTTACTTTAGTTTCACGTGTATATGTATATATGATAGATGTATAACGTTTAGTCTTAGTGACACGCGCGGCCGGCCGATATCGGCAGCGGCGCGCTATATGTATATTATTAGAGTTCGTTTATGCGCACAGAAGACAGGTGTGTCAAGAGGCGCGAAGAATTATGCTGACTAGAGAAGTTTGAATTCGAGTATGTTCGCTGTAGTAGTGTGGCTGACTAGTTGAGTTGTAATCGAATTGAGTTCTGTCTGTTTGTTTCTTATTAAACTGAAAAGATATTAAACTGTGTTGCTGATTAGTTCAGGTTATACTTATACGTAGAATTAGTGTTCAAAAGGTGAACGTTAAATAGGCGTTAAGTATAAAGAGAACAAGGATTTAGCAAGAAGGATTGTCAACGGAAGGATTGGGTTGACAATAATAGAATGCACGGACGAGCGGCGTTAATGTTTCCTGATAAAAGCAAGATGTATCTAGAACTGTTCGTGAAGTTGCGCCGACCATTGCTCTAGCGCACATATCTCATCGCATATGCGCATAATATGTGCATCGTATAAATATAACACAGCCTGTGCATATAATGCATATATATGTGTGTGTGTGTGTGTGTGTGTGTGTGTGTGTGTGTGTGTGTGTGTGTGTGTGTGTGTGTGTGTGTGTGTGTGTATATATATATATATAATTATATATATATATATATATATATATATATATATATATATTACCCTACAGCGTGGACATCATCTAAGTCCATGGTGTGCATCGGTTTTATTGACTTATCGGAAAAACATCATTCCAATCGTCGACTCTAAGAAGAGATAAAAACAGATTGGCTCCCTCCCTCTCTCTGCTTACCTCCCTACCGTTCTCCCTCCCTCTTTCCTTCTTACCCTTTCTGCCCGCCCGTCAGTCGGTCTGCCTGATTGCGTGTCTGTCTGTCTGTCTGTCTGTCTGTCTGTCTGTCTGTCTGTCTGTCTGTCTGTCTGAATAGGCTATATTAATCTTTCTCTCTGTCTCTCCTTCATTATCACCTTTATGTACGGAGACTGCTTCTTTCTTATTTCTATTCTTCCCCCTTCTTCTCCTCCTCCTTCTCGTCCTCCTGCTCTGCCTCCTCCTCCTCCTCTCTTTCTGTTTTTCTTCCTACTCCTCTTTCTCTTTTTTTCTTTTTATTCATCTTCTTTCTTCTCATCCTCTTCATCGTCATCCTCCTCCCCGTCATCTCGTTCCCCTTCTCTGTTATATTGTTCCTTCTCCTCCTTCTCCTCCTTCTCCTCCACCTTCTCCTCCACCTTCTCCTCCACCTTCTCCTCCTCCTTCTCCTCCTTCTCCTCTTACTCTTCTTCTTCTGGCGCCCTCTGGCCATGCATCTTCTCGCCGTTTTCGATCAATCCGGAAGAGAGATCGAACGACCGACCGACCAAACACTGACTGTCTGAGCGTCTATTGCGCTGGATGATGCTATGTGCACCCCAACTCGTTATTCAACTACTACTACTACTACTACTACTACTACTACTACTACTACTACTACTACTACTACTACTACTACTACTGCTGCTACTGCTGCTGCTGCTGCCGCCGCCGCCGCCGCCGCCGCCACCACCACCACCACCACCACCACCACTGCTACAAACGAACAACTATTATTATTGTTAAAATAATGATAACTACTATTATTTTCAGATGATCAACAAGAAAATGTAGGCCTAGGTGACGGCAACGATGACGGCAAAGCCGATGATGACGACGACGATAATGATGATCGTCATCATAATTATGACGATTTTGTTCAGATGTAATGTTTACTCGAGACTTGTAAGAACGCTGCATAGTCAAAGAACCTCGGGACAATTAGGCTCGACAGCCTAGCTATTCCTCCAACTAGCCTCCCTCATCTGAGTAGATATAACTGAAAAGATCTTGGTGTTAGGACTTGACCCCAGCTGAGTTTTTTTCGTGACAACATAATAATAACATTAGATTTTGCCCTGCGTTCATGTTCTGTGGTTCTCTTTTGGCGACTAAAACACTGTTGTTGTCGTCTGGGGGATAGAGTAGTGGTAACACTCATGGCTCATGGCCAGGAGAGCATAAGGTACGCGGATCGACTCCCGTAACCCCCCCCCCCTCTAGGGCGGCGCCTTGCATGACTGCCAAACCGTGTGTTAATTAAGATCTTCATTGTACTTTCATGCTTCAATGTAATCTTACTGCGTTTGTCGGTTTGAAATAATAAAGAATATAATTATTGTATTATTATTATACGGAATGCATGGTTCCAGCGCATCGAGTTTTAAGCCTTGGACGAATGGACGGTGAAATAGTAAGAATCACTGGAGCTAAACGCGCAATACATGATATCTAAACCGATTTTGAAAGAGGCTTCGATCGAACGCACTGCAAAGCAGTCGGCGAATAGGGATAAATTATAAATTATTGAGGATGGATCGGGAAATGGGGAGAGACAGGAGGGATCGGGAGAAGGGAAGAAGTGGAGAGAAAGACAGACAGACCGAAAGACAGACATACATAAAGACAGAGAGAGAGACAGACAGACAGACAAACAGACGTATACGGGGGCGATTGAGCGATAATAGTTGAAACGGAAAGGGTTATGTAGGAATGATTTGTGTGATTAAGGTCTGCGTCGGGTGACACGATGGTGACTCTCTTTATCGAGATATCGACTCCGCGTTTCTGCAATACGGCAAAACATGAAGCATTGATCCTCACTGCCGTTTATGCATATGGGCCAATGTATGTCCCATTGACAGTCTGCGTATGCCTGGCGTACCTCTGAGTGCAAGTGCGCGCTATAGTGTTTTTCATCTTGTGGGTTTCCTGTCATTTCGTCTCTGTCTGTTTGTATGTCTGTCTGTCTGTCTGTCTGTCTGTTTGTGCCTTTTTGTATATTGTCCTTCCGTTGTGTGTGTGTGTGTTTGTTAGTTGTTGTCTGTTCGGATATAATAGGACAGACAGACAGAGACAACACACAGGCAGACAGACCGACTCTGCCTGCCGTGCCTCCAAGAGTAGGCTGCACGCGCGTGTCTTCCTTAGATTTCCTCAGTTTGTGAGTTATCCTATGTCATTTCGTCTGTTTTCATGTATGCCTGTCTGTACGTATGCCTGTACGTCTGACAGACAGACAGATGTATAATAGATAAACAGATAACATCAATGTTATGTCTGCGCGTGGCTGTTGCTTGCGGTCCCAGTCCTTTCGTTTGTCCGTCTCTGTGCGCTTCTGCCTCCCACGACATTGGCTTAAGTTACCTCGTCTACCACAGTGCATAGACAGCGCCGTCTTCTTCTTCTTCTTCCCCATGTCTCATCCTCCATCCTCTGTCAGATGATGATGATGCTATGACATCAGGACCCGATTGCCTACAGCGACAGCAACTGCATCAGTACGCATGCGTGTGTAAACAAATTTCCGGTGAAGAGGATTGACGCTGAAGCCCTCTCCGTCTCTTCTTTCCCTACGTCTCCTTCTTACCACTCATTCTTTAATTCCACCCTTCGGCAACTCAGCTTAATGGAAGTGGGTCTCAAACTGGGTTAGCAACTTCACATCTATTTAATACATACGTACATACATATGCGTATATATGTGTGTATATATCACGTGTGCATATACAATTACTCACATATACGAATACAGCTACATGTATTGATTTTCTTGTAATACTACGTTGTTCAATGCACCAGTATGTAATCTTTATTTATGTATATGACATTTGTACATATAAAATCACTCATATGTATATATATATATATATACATATATATATATATGTAAAAATCAAAGTATTTTGCATTGCATATATATATTGCAATAATTGCATATATATATATATATGGGTTAGCAACTATATATATATATATATATATATATATATATATATATATATATACCCATGTATTATATAGGCCTACGAATATTTCCTTGCTAATATGCGACTCCGCGGTCTTTAGTGATTGCTCCCAGTGCTCTCATTGTACGCATATGAGATGCAAATGCGCATAGCCCAGTGCACACCCACGTATTAGACAATGCTTGAACAGACCCAGGCAGTGGTGCTATTGTATGGTCATTTGTCCTGTACCTATGCCCCATGGGGGCTTCAGATATTATCTGCTAAATGCTTCTGGCATTCCTAAATCAAATATAACCAGGGACAAAGCGCTTTGAAGTCTGAAATGGTCTGGATCACTCACCCATTTTAAGCAGGGCATAAAATATAGACCCAGATTGTCAATAGGTGGGGTGGATAAATGTTTCTCTAAACATTCGGGTTGACAAGAACTTCAGTGGTAAATGGTAATGCTGTCCTCATAAGAACGACTCTCACTTGGACTGGAAATTGAAGACAATTACCCATCCCAACAACTTGAAAATAATGGCAACATACAACCATTTTCAGCATGGCTTTTAATGCCTGTGAAACGCAGGCAATTAGGGGCCACCCATATATTACGTACGCATGGAGGGGAGGGTAACCGAAATGCATGTGCTTGCGTACGCTTGCGTACGCTTGCGAATGGGGGAGGGGTGGGGTCTACTGATAATGTACGTACGCAAATTGATTGGCCTTCAAGTGAGCTAGAGTTAGTCTTTCCAGCTATCTGGTACTACCAGAGGAAGTACTAGAACTGTGGGAGAGGCGTCACCTGTATGCCACCTAACCTCTGAACGCTATTATTAAACTATCACACAACTCAACAGTGAGTCCATGGATTACTCATCCTTCAATCTGGCCTAAAGTGCAGACAGTCGCTGCCTGGACCTGTGGTACTGACACATTCTGCAGCTGGTCTTCGGGGGGTGCGTCAACTGTACGTACGCATGTGGGGGGGGGGGGGTGGAACAAGGAACGCGTGCGAACAGGGAGGGGTCCAATTTTCCCCGATTTTGCGTACGTAATATATGGATGGCCCCTTACGAAAATCGTCGAGGCAGAAATACATGTACTGGTATTTGAAAGCTTGTTGCCAAAGTTTACCTAGGCCTAACTGTAATCTTAAACTCAGAAATTCTAAGGTGCTACTCAAAAGCTAAGTGCAGGCATCAACTTATTCACGAGCGCCGTGTTGTTTCCACAGATACCAAGTGAAGTACAAGTGTACATGTACTCCGGTGCCTTTAACACATTAACAACGAGCTTTGGTTTCACATTCGCTTTTAGTACACTCTCGTCGTTGAACTGTTAAACTGCTATCTTTGGTTTACTTTGTCAAGAAATTGCCCTTGACCCTGGATTTTTATATGTCTAGCTTCAGTTTGGTGAATGGTGATACATACGGACACACCAAGAGGAGGGCGCAGGACAGAACAGAATGGAGGAGGTCAGAGGGGAACACGAGGTCGTCCATGTCACAAACCTGCTCAACAGCAGAAGACTGAGAAGAAGCTTCAGTTTCGAAAAGACTGCTGCCATTTGAACTCATAGTTGATATTCAGATCAAACTCATGTCATCCTGTCCTGTTGCATTTCTCTAACAAGGGGCCTATTCACAGAGTAGTCCATTAAAGATGCCAAACAAACACCTTCCTAAGACCCCGGCATCAACTGGTTGGGGCTGACACTAGAGGTTTTGCCATCATGCACGAATTCTCTGAATCGGTGAAATGCCTTTTAAAATTAGAAAAAATTGTACTCTGATGTTAATGCTGATAAAGTAGATGTCGAACAAAAAAACCAAAAACCATATAAATCATTAATTTTCAAAGAAATTCAACACTACAGTACTGTCTGAAATCAGGCTTTGCAAATCCACAGCAGTTCAAGTTTCACTGCTGAAACTCTGTAATTCAACAGCAAAACCAGTTTATAAAACAACAGAAACCTTTTCTTGCAAAGTTTTTGTAAGTTTTTCACTGGCGAAAAATGGTAGAAAGAAAGGTTCTCGATGTTCTGGATTGTAACTTCCCAGATCCACGAGAGAAGTCACAGACACAAAAGATCAATCTCGTACACATACAAACTTCGTTCCTCTAGCAAAGGCATATATGTTACGTTATTAAAAATGTTTTTGAATTTCCTATTTTAAACTAATGCTAATGTTTAATATCAAATATGACTTTAAAAACAAAATGTCAACATTTTATTAACATATTACATGCATTGGGAAATCGTCATACGAGGCTTTACAGTAATAAAACGTGATGATACCTAAGTGCATTATCTGTTGCACAGCTAAAAGGGAAAAATAAAACTCATGAAGAACAGATTGAAGTTTTTGCGATTACAAATGGCTGCAACTTACATGTGAAGCTGATCAAAAATTATTGCCTTGCACTATTGTGGATGGAGTTCAAATCCTGATGTGCAATTTGAAAATAAAAATTTAGTAGGTCACCCACCCCATAAGCAAAACCTTATGACTGGTTTTCTGTAGTTTCTGCATTTGCCAAAAGAACTCTAAACGCTTAAAGAGTTTTTGACCCAGACACATGTGACAAATCAGAAATAGCTCCTCTACCTTACCAGTTCTACCACGGTACCTGTAATTGCAAAGTTCTACAGCACCTCTTTAAAACGAACTCCTCACAGGCACATTTCACTCCAATACGCAGAGGACATGAAGTTCCAGGTAAAATGTCAACAATCCATGCAAAGCTTGTCCAATTTTCGGAATATAACCTATTTCGATGGTTATGAAGCCATAAGTTTCTGGCAAACCAAACCCTTAATTATTCCACATCAAACCTGGCCATCAGCAGGTCATCTAAGAAGCCATCTGTGAATTTCTGAGAAAACGTTTCAGAATCATCATAAAACATCAGTTTGTGCGCTGAATTTTTGTGCTAATGTCAGACCTCACTAGCTCTCATCAATCCATCTGTTCATTTAGTGTATGCTCACATTGTCTCCACGCATTTGAAGATGGTAGTTGCCATCAAAATGGGCGCTGTGTGCAACAGACGGATGTCCTAAGTCCGTCGAGGAATGAACGACACCCGGATTCAAAATCTGTGGCCCAGGAGGCAACTGATAGCGAGGGAACCGTCCTCCATTTACGCCTTCACCACCACCTAACGATGAAAAAATGACAATGATGAATGAACTACTGGCAAAACATTAAGGTAACAATAATTGCACAATTATTAGATGCCTACAAATTTTGTGAAGTATTCAATGGTTCTTGAGATTGCCGGCCTCTAAGCTCAAGTGCAAACAAGCAGTGTGCTATGCACATTCCAGACAATTCATTCATAATGTGAACACACAAGAATTGCTGAGTGAACTATACATAAGAGAGTTTAGATGCTCTGATGGATTAACTATAAAGCAATGACCAAAGTGGTTGTTCAGTCACCAGATGAGTGTTGTGATTCTTCACTTTGGTCATCGTGAAACAAGTGTTAACATTCGTTTTAATGAGTCTTGGCCCCAAACCATTTCCCAATGTCAAGCCAGAACTCACATCTTCTACATCTGGAAATATTTGATGAATGAAGATACATTCAGGTTAAACAAACACTTATTACAGAAAGGTTGCCATCAATCACAGATGGACTGGGCTGGCCACTGAAGAATGTCCTGTGCAGCACCGATCTGGTAGCACAGGAATGTCTGAAAAAACTACAACCCCAGAGAGTGCCAGCCAGACAACAAGTGTAATTATGTGGTGCAAACACCTTATGCGGTCTCTGTCGCTCATCATCCTCAATACAACACAGACCAAACTTCATAACATTGTCAACTGTCAGTCAGGGATAAATATCTATTGGCGTGGTACTACGTGCATGCAAGACACTGTCGTTGGAGACTCTGACCTATTGTTCTGTTCGACTTGGGATGAACCAGTCATCCTTAACAAACTCTAACCAAACCCCTCAGCAGATGTACAAATGCCCAGACATATTTGTCTAATAAACACAAACAACAGCAACTTTATATGAAAACACTGGCAGTTGCCAGCATGTCATTGCTCTGCAGGAAGTTTCATCGGATTACGATCACATGTTCAAACAATTTACCATATAAACACACAGAAAACTTACTAACCTCTACCAAAGCACCAGTTAAATAAATGAACTTACCAGTACCTTGAGAGAGGTATTCCTTGTTCACACAGTTTCGAAGGTTTTCTGGAATGCGTCCTATAACTGCTCGACGTATTTCACCGGCTGCCATCTCCCGCAACTCATTTATGCTCTGGTCACTGTAGAATGCAGAATGTGGCGTGCAAATGACATTCGGACAATCCTTCAGTGGACCTAAAACATCAGTTCATTCTCTTCAGTTTTCATTTCCATTAATTTAACAATCTTAGGCTTATGTCTTCATATCTAACTCACTTCAATAGTGACAAAGTACCCACTTGCTCCATTTCACTTGCACATTACTGTATCTCCCAGTCATTCCTTTCTCAGCCTCTTCTTTTCTCTTGACCTGTACACTTTTTCTTCTTTCTCTCTCATCCTCTTCTCCTTCTCACCCCTGTCTATTTCCTACTGTCTGTCTGACACGCAAAGCTATGTTTTAAAATCTTAACTGACTCTTGAAATACACTTGTTGGCTAGTGAAGTGAATCATTCAGCCTTCCTATCAGTTAGAAAACTATGAAGAGATTTTCTATAGCTTACTGGCGAGCAAAGAGAATGGTTCACTTTCATGGACATCGAGAGCAGCTGCTCGGATGCGACCGTCCTTCAGAGCAGCAGCCAGTGCAGATTCATCCACAAGTCCACCTCGCGCAGTGTTCACCAAGAAGGCACCTGCACAATAATGATTACAACATCACAACTCCACCACCAGCTATAGATAGCTTAATAAATTATCAAATGACAGGAGAAACGGTAATGACCAATAACAAGCATCAACAACAGAAAGTCAAAGTCACTCTCATTTCCTAAGCTTACATCTCATCCATTTCTAGCAACTTTGGCCATCGGTCTGTTGACCAACTCCAGGTTTATAATGAAAGGCATTGTGCATCTTAATAATAGCATCACACAAGAGACAGAAGCCATCTGTGGATGACAAAATAGATGCAATGTTGTGTGGAAACTGGCTAATTGAAGACCATGTTGCAAAGCATTTTAGGGTTACCATTCATTACATGGATGAAAAGCAGACATAATGTTGGCCAACTATGATTCAAGGAGCCACAAATGAAAGCTCCCGAGAGCACCGCAGTTTGCTGACACCAAGGAAGCTCTGTTAGAATGCTTTAAAAAGCCAGGAGAAAACTTGCTGCCATCAGTGGTCCCATCCTTATTTGAACGGTGCTAAACTTTAGAACCTTGTCATAACTGATGCTTGCAAAATCTCACCCCTCTGAATATAGGTGGATAGGGCATCAGTGACAGTCAGACAATAGTTCAAGTGCTATCAGAAACCATCCAAAGACATTTGAAAACATTGGCACAATAAATAACCTCAAAAATACAGATTTGGACAAAGTACAAGTCTGAAGATAAAAAAGAATTATCAAGCAAACTCCAACTAACATGAACCAATCGATCAAAGTTTCATGATCAGTAAAACGATTGTCGTAAAACGTAAAATGTTGGCCGTAGACAGGCACAGTCTAGAGTGAGATTAGCTAATTTATTAACTGACCTCCACATTCAGGGTTAGATTCCCAGAATGAAGTGAAACTGAAATACTGATGTTTAATCATAAGGAAGGTTGTCCAATTTTATGAATGATCATTCTCATTATGTTTAAACTTCAGCTAAAAGATTCCCCAGACTATCCTCCTGAGGACTAAAGTTAACTGATACATGCATTTGAGCACCAATCTCATCTGCCCTCATTATCAGTAAGACAAATTATTATGGAGCAATTACCTGGTCTCATTTGTTTAATTGTAAACTCGTTAATGAGGTGGTGATTATGCTCATTAAGGCTACAGTGGAGGGTGACACAGTCACTCTGAAACAGGAGATCTTGAAGTGTATAGACTCGATTTAGTCCTAAACAAAACAAAAACCGCAAAATTAAACAACTAGGAATAAAATGCAGCAAAGTGGAATGAATTGCGACAAATACTTGTTTAAAACAGTGAAAAGGTCATAAAACATAGAAAATTACTATCACAGAGAAATATTTTAAACACAAACATATTAACACGTTGCACCATCATCACTTCCATCACTTCGCTGTCACTTTCATCGTCATCGTCATCATCATCATCACTGGAGTGCCTCTGTTTGGAGCAAAGCCATATCCATGACTGTCATTTGTCCCAGTCTTGGGCAGGTCTCCAGGCTATGTGTAATAATGAAAAATAATAATTATAATAATGATGCTAATTTAGATAGCGCTGTAGCACAGCACAGGCCGATTCCGAGGAAAAAGAAAAGGGTGCTGTACACGAGTTCAAAGAGCCAATGACAGGCATATGATGCTTTAAAAGATAGGTCTTGAGCTGTGATTTCAATGGTCAGAAGACTGTTTCCACACAGTGGATCCAGCGACAGAGAAGGAACAGTCACCAGACCTTGTAGAACACCGTGGGACTTGTAGTTGATTTTTCTACTAGAATCATAGCCGACCTCTGTTTCAGTTGTCTGCTACCAAAAGCAGAAGTCAGAGATGTAGTCTGGCAAACTTTAATCATTCAGCACTTTGTAGGTAGGTGATCAAGAACAGTTTGCAGCTAATCTGCAGAACAACAGGCAACCGGTGTAGGTTGTCGTGCAGCAGATCAGTGACACGATCAGACGTTGTATGGCCATATGAGATGTGCAGCAGAGTTAAGCACCGACTGTATCCTATCTGGCTGACACCTTGGTAGACCCACCAGTAGGTTGTTGCACCCCGAAGTTCAGTGGGTAAAGATGCACCTCCATTGTCTGGGTCCAAGTGTGCTTTACTCATCTACCAGTCTCTTTCAGCTCCTTGACAGACTGGAAGCAACGTCTTGGAGCACCCTAGCAAGGTCCTGTCTGGCATTACAACATGTCAAGTAAGCAAACATCCAGAGTTTTCTCTTTTCAGTCGTAACCTAGACTAGGGTTTGTCTTGTGTGTCTGCAAATTTCCAAATTAGTGACGTGCACAGGTTATGAAGTAGTGAAGTAATGCACAATGATCAAATTATTAAAAAATACAAATGTTCAAAATTAGAAACCGCACTGACTATAACACAACATAAAGGAATGTTGTCACATAACCATCATAGAAGAGTTAGTGCTATAGAGAAGTAATCACATAACTGAGAATTACTATTACCCAGTGCCTTTTCTATTCCATCCTGAAGATATGGATCATAGAATGTGACAAGAAAACCAAAAGCCTTGGCTCGCAGTGCAACAGCTGTACCAGCTCGCCCTGAAAACATAGAAAACAGGTATCTGAAACTGACAAACTTCAAACAAGAACAGAAGCAAATAAGAATCACCTGACATGAATCAACAATAATTTTAAATAGATTTGAATCTGTGTAGAGACCTTGAGCAAGTCCTTCGCTCACAACTGCTCAGCACCATCAACTGATGGATGCTTGGTCATTAGATAGTGGTGCTAAATAATAGTCAACATATGCATAATAATAATGATAATAATAGAAGTAGTAGTAGCAACAAAAGTAATAAAGATGATGATGATAATAATAAAATCCAGAGTATAATCAGATTAGGCAGAATTAAATTATGCAGTAATCTGAAAAGGAAGAACTTGCTTATTTTCGATTCTCTGTATTACCAAAAGCCAATCCTGTAGCAGAACACTCTAGGTTAAGATAAGAACTTATTGTCTGCTTTGTCATTTCAAGCAATGGTACACTTGCTCTGTGATCCAACGACGGAAATTGCAAGTGTTCTACAAAAACTGCAACTTGTTTGTACACTTGGCACCAAACTTGGTTTAATGTTGGCCCAGAAGTAAATGGACAATTAATTCTGTGATATAATGACTCATGTCTACAGCATTGACATCAGCACATATTCCTCCTTTTTTAGGGGGTGTGGCTTGTTGACTGAAGGTCAGAGGAGGAATGTATGCATGCATGTCGCTGGAAAAGCGCCCACTACCTCTGAATAATTTGCCCGCATTTATAAATCACTCAAGTCTCTCCTTTTAGCTATGGCTGGACTGGGAGCGCTCCTGAGAAGGTATCTTGAAGGAGCGCCATATAAATTCTCAGAATGAATGAATGAAAATCTAAAAGCAGTTGGAATGTATACAAAGAAGGCCAGAAGAGATGTAGTATTTTGATCCAAACTGAGTGCCACGAAAATGTGTGTCAATCTCGCAGTTGGATAATGTGAAAGACAACGGACTAGTCCTCACATGCTTGTATTCCAAATTAAACATTCAAAGTTGAGACATACAATTCTTAATCGACCACATACAAAGGGATCAACCGTTATAGTGATCAGACCTAACGCACAAGGTATCACCACACAGTACCGTCACTGCCATCTATAAAAATGACAAGCACTTGAAAAATGTAGTCTCCCATGTCCCACAGTGACTCGCAGGGAAGTGAAATTCCCTATTACAAGGCTGTTTAGGTAGCAGTGGCCACATTCCAAGGTAAATGGATACAGAACCGGGTGTAGTAGAACTTGGCAGTTACTTGCCAACTGAAAACAGTACCAAACTATACTACTTTGTGACAGAGGAACCACATTTGTCAATGTTTGTTACATGGAGGCCCAATAGCAGGCTTAAACTTGCAATTGTTTGATTACAAACCAAATGCATAATTGAATAAATCACAGTGTAGCACAACACAACGATTCAGTTTAAATGCAAACATATTGCCAAAGCAGACCGACCGAGTCCAACAATGCCGAGAGTATCTCCTCGAATTCTTGCAGAACCAGTTGCTGCTTCTCGCAGAGACTCTGGGCCCGTTATCTTCTTTCCATCACGCACCATGTTAGCCAACCAGAATGTTCGTCGGTAAAGGTTCAAGATGAGGGACATAGTTGAGTCAGCTACCTCCTCCACTCCATAACCAGGAACATTAGAGACAGCAATGCCTGCAAACATAATTACTCTCTGTAAATAAACTGTACAGATCAAGAGTCCCTCTGAAACCTTTGAGTTTCAGGTTCAGCCTAAGCAGATATTGAATAATATTGTGAGTAAATTCGTTAACATCCTGAATGAGCAGACAATCCGTAGTCTGTCAGGCTGCCAAACCAGATAAAGGCACAAGATAAACCATTATAAATACTTTCAAGAGTATAAGTGACAAATCTGAAAATGAAGTTGGGGGTATAATGTATACATGAACCAAGGTCAGATGTCTTTTATCCAAACTGTCTTTTATCAAAGTCTTTTATCCAAAAGCACGACAGCAAACATCATTGTTAATAATTATTTATATCAGGCAACTAAAAACTGCCACTAGATCGGAAAATTATATAGATGTCGATAAAATAAAATGTTCTTGCTAAATAAAACATTTTATAATGAAATTAAGTGCCCATCAATGGTGAATCCCAATCTTATTTCTTATATTCTAATAACGGTACATTATATCGTTCTCAAAAGCTATAGCACATTTTTTACCGCATATCTAAATTTGAATTTATGCTGGGTTGATACAGTTTATAATAAATGAAAAAACTAGCTTTAAGATTTTATTGTATCACATCCATTTGCCAAACCATTTGCTAGAAGTAATTGTTAAAGGCTGTGGCCAAAATCACTGGATGACATAGATCACTATTGGGCTTTGGCATTACAAAACAACTTTTAAAAGGCTCAATTTAATTACGTTAGACTGCAGCATACATAGGGTAAATTTACAAATGTAGCTGAACGCCAATAACTATTGTCAGCATCATGCAATTTCAAGATTGCCTTAATATAAAAAAAGGTCAAGAAAAGTCATGTAAAATCATGTTTGCTACCCACCAAGCTCAGCTGCTGCTTTGATATCAACATTGTCGACCCCTGTGCCAAGTCGAACAATGATTTTGAGAGCTTTGAACTTTTTTAAATCCTCTCGTGATAATGTAATGTGATGATATAGAAGGGCTCCATAAGCCTCGTTCAAAACCTACAAAAGAATGATACAAAATTTTGTGACTCAATCATTCACAGTTATCAATAAGCCTACTAATAATTGGAGACTAAGACACGATTACAATTACTATAAAATTTTACTGTATACCAACATTGTATATAGAAACACCATACAGAACCATTCTGGATTATTACTAACTAGCTGGATTACCCGGCGTTGCCCGGGGTTATAAGTTTCAATCCCTGCACCCCCACCACCCCCACCCACCCCCACCACCACCCCCACCCACCACCACCCCTACCACCACCCCCACCCCACCACCACCACTCCCACCCACCACCACCACCCCACTCCCACCCACCACCACCACCCCACCCACCACCCCCACCCCCCATCCCCAACCCGCCCCCCACCACCCTCCACCCCCACCACCACCACCACCACCCGTGCACCCCCACCACCACCCCCCACTCCCACCCCACTCTGCACCCCCACCACCCCTACCACCACCCCCCCACCCACTACCCCTACCACCACCCCCCCCACCACCACCCCCCACCACCCCTACCACCACCCACCACCCCTACCACCACTCCCCACCCACTACCACCACCACCCACCCCCACCCCCCCCACCCCCAACCCGCCCCCACCACCCTCCACCCCCACCACCACCACCCCCACCACCACCCGTGCACCCCCACCACCACCACCCCCACTCACACCCCACCCCCCACCACCACCCCCCATCCCACCCCCCCAACCACCCCTACCACCACCCCCCACCCCCACCCCCGCCCCCTCCACCCCCACCCCCACCACCTCACCACCACCCCCACCCACCACCACCCCTACCACCACCCCCCACCCCACCACCACCACTCCCACCCACCACCACCACCCCACTCCCACCCACCACCACCACCCCACCCACCACCCCCACCCCCCATCCCCAACCCGCCCCCCCACCACCCTCCACCCGCCCCCACCACCCTCCACCCCCACCATCACCACCCCCACCACCACCCGTGCACCCCCACCACCACCACCCCCACTCACACCCCACCCCCCACCCCCCACCACCACCCCCCATCCCACCCCCCCAACCACCCCTACCACCACCCCCCACCCCCACCCCCGCCCCCTCCACCCCCACCCCCCACCCCGCCCCCTCCACCCCCACCCCCACCACCCCCACCACCACCCCCGCCCCCCACCGACCGCCCCCACCACCCGCCTCCCCACCCACGACCCCCACCCACCACCACCACCACCCCCCCACCACCACCACCCCCACCACCACCCCCAAATTGACTTACCAACAATAAATTTATCTTCGATGTTTGTTACACGTGCATGCATCCAATGCAGTAATCCTAATGTCTCTGCAGGGACTGCATCCAATGCAGTAAGCCTAATGTCACTGGAAGGAGGGTAATTTTCCTATCGCTTGGGGAGATGTTTTGACCGTTTTTCACCATGGTAGCGGTGAAAGGGGGGTAAGCGAACCCCTCCACTGGGTGTCCGATGCCGAGGCCGACACAGCAGTGAAGGTTTGGAGTGAAAAGGTGCAAAATTGTAGAAGTTAAGCCCGGTCAAACAGACAGACAGAGGGACACACACACAGAATTCTCGCTTTATTATATAGATTTTACAAAATGAAACCTTGATCTGATATACATACACTATATTGCAAGTATTTACTCATTGGTGTCTAATGGCAATTTGGAGGGTGTCTGGCTGGCACGTAGTTACTAAGTCTCAGTATAACAAACCATGACTGAAAAAAGGTGGATCTTCTGTCAAACACCTGTCAGTGATCATAACCATATGCTGTTGGCAGTATTAGCAGTTGCCTTCTTCACAACACGTCAGGAATTCTGACAAGGTTTGTTGATCAACAACTTCATACAATTTGCAAACACTTGAAGCACTACATAATACAGTGCATATTTTAACGGATTTGGACTACTGGGACAAAGTTGGCCACGACAATGCATTTTAGAGCATTTGCTACCAAATGGAGCCCGTTTTAGCCACTTTACCCAGGACAAATCACCCAAACTACTGGGACAAATCTTGAAACTGCTGGGACATTTGTCCCACTAGTTATACAGTTAAAATATGCACTGACGTAATATAGACTTTTGGATGGTTTTACTATTTTTGGATGAGTTCATCTCAAAGCATGCATGCACACATGCACGCACACAATGCGTTACATTATAATAAAAGTACGTATATCATAAATACAGACATTTTTTCACGTGACCTCTCACCTTTTCATGAATTTCCTGGGTCGACTGTGCATCACAGAATGCTACTGTGGCAACGTCCTTTAAAATTGGCATCTCCACTGAACAGTCACGTCCGTCAAGCAGTGCAATGAGTGGTCGCGGATGGATGGGTCCATTTTGAAGCTGTCCTCTGACTGCCACTGTAAGCAAAATTCAAATGAGATAAGATTATAATGGATGACTTACCAAGAACTTAACGCCACAGGTGTAGTTTATAAGAGTAACCAATCATCATTTTGAACTATTTTGTATGCCTTGCCTATGAATTCATGCCACAAGTACTCATAATTATTATTAGAAACCAACTTCTACGGCATTGGTGTCTAATGCACCACAACCAAGCCGTAGTCAGTTCAATACCAGAAAGGCAGTTCACAAAGACACGGCTACAATTGATAAGCCAGTTGAAAAAGTAGGCGTTGAAGCGGAAATGGGGTAAGAGACTGAGCAGAATGAACATATATGGCAATAGAGTTCCAAAATGTAGGTCCAGCAACTGAAAAACTTGTTCACCAAGAAAACTTTGTTACACTGAAGTTCAATGGACCATCATCAACAGTTCAGTACATCCGAGGTTCAAAAGAAACGGGATATTCACCTACAGCTCTATTGGACTCCTGGTAAAACTGATGTCATCATATACCTTTAATACAATTTCCAACGCATGAATTTATCGATAAAAAATAATGACTCATGTTATGTTTGCAACGATTGTGGCCAAGCCACTAACTGTAATTTGATACAAACAGAAATTTGAAGCACAATACACTGAAGTTACACTGTAGCTGAATAGTAATAACAATTGATTTTAAGTACTGTGATTGACCTTAATTAATTCAATGTATGTCAGTGTAAACATCATGTCCTGAACAGTAATTTAACCACAGGATCATTATATATTTGTCAGATAAAGTTCAGGAAAGTCCAGCCTTGAAATAAATGACTGCTTAGCCTCCTGACATTGAGACATGAAAAGTTAAAACAAAAGCAGTAGACATTCAATCCTCAATGCAAGCATTGTTCAAAAACAAAAGGCAAAAGTTACAAATATAACAGTGAACAGCAATAACCACCAGTCAACATGTCACCCCTTAATTTAACATTAACAGTTGTGTCTAGTGCTCACGTCCACCTTTGCAAAGCAATATGTAACATAAGGGCTATTTGGGCTTTTCAAATTAGCTTTAAAACATTTATTATTGAATATACCTACTTTTCTATTCTCAGCTGACTGATCCAGCAATCCGTGGATAAATGAAAGTATTCCAAAGTTTTCAAAATGTTTTCAGAATCTGAAACAGAACAATTATCATGGTTCAAAATGTACTAGAGGTCACCACAAACTTCTCCGACTCCTTTACAACCATCTACCTTAGATCACACCTGGCCCAGTTAGCAACATTGGCACGAGAGTACTCCTCTGTGTAAGAGACCATGTGGATCGAACTTCGCTTGGAAGATGGCTTATTTCAGAGTTTTAAATCTCGGGCTAGCACGATCCACACATGGGAACCTTAAATGGCGTGGCACCTATTCAAATGGTCAGCGATGGTGAAGGAGCTCAACCGATCAATTCGTTGAAAAATGTGCAGGGTCGAGGCCGAAAAGTCGCTATAGAAAATCACGTACATTTACATTTACTCAATTTACCAATGGCATCTACAGATTTAAAGCTTGATGAAGGCTACCATTCATAATCATGCAGAAGTACCACTGACGTATTCCTTATGTACCATTTTGCCCTACACAACTGGTGAACACATTACTCCAAAATCTTAAAACTGGAAAACGAAAAACTCATTTGCAATAAATTCGAAAGTCAAATTTCAAATAGACTACTGCATTTTGCAATTATTTCAACTGTCACCTATAGTAACTTTAACACAAAATGCATCCGAGTAAAATCATTGACTGACTTTCAGCAATAATTCTAATTATCAATATCAGTACTTACATGTCACTCCAATTGCTATCATAAAAGATGGGCAGCTACACCTAATTAACTTCTCACCTTCTACTTGAATTTGGATTACAGGGTAAAGAACAATTTGGATCCCTATGCTGTACATTTTAACATGATTTCTACTAAAAAAAACATAACACGAAATAGACAAAATGAAACTAGGTAAGCCATTGCTCCGTGTCCTCGCCGATTGCGATATCATGACAAGAACATGTCAAAAACTCACTGAAATTGAAAAAACATTTACAGGATTACAGCTAGTACAACGATATACATAAGTCGTGCAATTGCATTTGCATGCACTTACCACGAAAAAGCCAGGGCTGCTAAACAAAGGCCATGAACTTACCATAGTCGACTTCCTTCTCAGCGCCGCAGACGACATGCGGCCGTTAAGCATTAAATTTCTTCAAAGAAAGCAACTTCTTTTAGCAAATTTTCTCACAAAATTCTAAAAACAAATATGGTTTATGCAATCTGGGATGACCAAATGGTAGCATACCGTTAAACGGAAGATAAATTTTAAGAAACGAACAACTCACCCTCCCCGTTAAGAGACCGCAGTCAATGTGCCGTACTCACCGCTTTACTGTTTGAAGCGGCCAAATCCGAAATGATTCTATCGCACCTAATGGAATCATTTGGAGGCGTTATATAGAAACTGAACAGGTTCACTTATTAAAATCTTTGGTTTGCAGTCAAATTATTCACATTTTAATGATTTTAAGTTTATCTATCTAAACAAATAATGAATTTACATAAAGTATAATTTAGAGGAGACACTGAATTTGCTGGCTGCGATATTTGTATTACGCGTATGAAATTTGCTTAACACTTTTTTGCTTTACGTCAGAACTGATATAATTCGAAGCAGTCATGTTCGTTTTACACGTTTATAAAAGAGGTCAGTGGTAATTTTCCGGTCGCAGCAGACACTAGGTTAGCAAGTTTAGTGCAAAACTGAGCGTAGATTAGTAGCAACATGTCTGCGAGTAATTCTACTCGTCAAAGATTGTGCTTGGTAGCACAGTATAAATAATTACAATTATTTATACTGTGTTGGTAGGGCGAAACAGTTTGCATAAATCAGACTTACGGGCACATCTGCTTACTGTACCAAATGCGGTTTCATTGATACCGTCGATCACCAGAGGTCGCCGTCGAGGAAAAATTGTTCGCTAGATGTCTTATCATCTGTGCCTCTTAAGCATAGCTCGGACTTTTAATGAGGCCTTCAGTCAAGGTAAGGTGCGATTTGGGTAAGTTCCAGGCAGTTGATATGCTCAATTAAGGGCAAAGCGACAGGCTCGCAATCGACTAGAGCGAGTTAGAAGCTTATTAGGCTCTCCTGGCAATGAAGTGCGATTTTAGGCTTCAATTTAAAAATCGTATAATAATAATAACAATAACAATAATAATAATAATATTATAATAATATAATATAATAATAATAATAATAATAATAATGATAATAATAATAATAGTAGTAGTAGTATAGTAGTAGTAGTAGTAGTAGTAGTAGTAGTAGTAGTAGTAGTAGTAGTAGTAGTAGTAGTAGTAGTAGTAGTAGTAGTAGTAGTAGTAGTAGTAGTAGTAGTAGTAGTAGTAGTAGTAGTAGTAGTAGTAGTAGTAGTAGTAGTAATAATAATAATAATAATAATAATAATAATAATAATAATAATATCACCCACACTGCGTCAACTCTCGCACTCCAGTCCGCCATTCTAGACCGATGTCTGGTAGTAGCTGATCCTCACATGGAGGAGCTGCTGATTGTCCGCAGGGAGACACTTCCATCTTGTGTCGACCCAATGCCAACAAAACAGGCGATCTGGGACGGACCGGTGGTCGAAGTGGACAGATCGGCGGTTTGGGCGGATGCAGACACACAGTTAGAAAGGGCGCGATTGCTGGCGGTCGGATTTCCACATTCCGGGGACTGGCTGTCCGTTCTCCCGATTCCATCATGCGGCCTGTGCTTGAGTAACGAGGCTGTACGGGTCGCAGTCGGCCTCCGGCTAGGTCTCAATCTCTGTGGCCCCCACCGATGTGGCTGCGGCGACTTGGTAGGCCAGGACGGCCAACACGGCCTTGCCTGTCGATTGGCGTTCGGGCGAGCTCTTCGCCATCACGACATCAACGACATAGTCTGGCGAGCCCTTCGAAAGGCTGATGTCCCGAGTACGAAGGAGCCGTCAGGCTTGTTCCGTACAGATGGCAAGAGACCCGATGGGGCCACAATGATCCCGTGGGCGTCGGGTAAATACCTGGCCTGGGACGCCACGGTGATTCACACCTGCGCCGCATCGTATATCACCCACACAGCCAATGCTGGAGGAGCCGCGGCGGAGCAGGCTGCCATGCGCAAGTCTGAGAAGTATTCGGGGCTGCCCCCGTCCCACCTGTTCTTGCCCATTGCCTTCGAGACACTGGGGCCAGTTAACGCCGCCGGGACGAGTTTCCTTCGAGAGGTTGGTAGGCGACTCTCGGTCATCTCTGGGGAGCCGCGAGAGGTTACGTTCCTCTTCCAGCGCCTTTCCATCTGTATTCAGCGCTATAATGCCATCGCTTTTCGTGGCACGTTTAATGACTTAGCGGAGGACGAGGCCTGATTTTCCAGAAATAACAATAAATAGTCTAATATCTAAGTCCCGGAGGGATCACATGTACCTTGGGGCAAAAAAAAATAAAAAAAATAAAAAAAATTAATAATAATAATATTTTCCTTTATTAATTCAAACCGACAAGCGCAGTAAGATTACATTGAGACATGACCATGAGCGGCGATCATGGGGGCCGAGGGGGACAAGACCCCACCTTTAATAGTGGGGGGGGACACGCCATGCATAGGCGCCGACTTTTAGTAAAAGGTACTGGGGCAAGAATTTCGTGCCGTAATCCTGTGATCGGATGATCCCATCGCCTATCCTCAGGGCCGTTTATAAGGTTCCGCGAATGTCGGTGCAAAGAGAACAAATTTGCATAGAAAAAATAGAAAAAATAATGATCAAGTAAAGAGTTTGCACAAATATTTTCCTTACTCTATTTTCCCTCCCTCAAAGTAGGCCTACTACGAGCAAACCTACCTTCCCAGTCCAAGGTGGAATCGGTTTCGTTCAGGGACAGCAAGACGACACACGTGAAACGGCTACGTAGATAGACTTTGTTCAGCGCTCACTTTCAAGAGAAAGTTCTCGTAAAACCACGAAAGAAACTTAACCAAGCACGTCACGGTTATATTACAAGAACATTCGTCCCTTTTCTTCGGTAAAGTCTGACCGACTACAGAACACGTGTTCGAGCGAAAAACAAACGACTCTTGACATGTCTGTTCCGTTCCTACCAAGTTTTTCCGACCTTCAACGCAGTCGACCCTCACAGTTCCTACGAAATTGTCCTACTCAGATGTGTTCGTCTTCCCGTTCATGTAATACTGCCCGACTGACTCACAAAGCGTAGAACTAGAAGTTTCAGTTTAACGACCCGTGTGACAACAAAGATCAATGGATTCGCATTCCTCCTTCATCCAGGCTTTTAACTGGTTCCTAAGCTAGCGGGGTAGGCCTATATTTAAAAAGTCTGGCAGAACGTGTTCTAGTTGGCATCTAAGGGAAGAAGCTCATTACTTAGAGACTGTCGCTCCAGCCAGTGTCAATTACATATGTTAATATATATATATATTATATATATGTATATATTTGTGTGTATATATAAATATACATAATTATATATAACGTTCTAACTACGCGATTCACCAGCCAGACCTGTTATCTCGCAGCGATCGGCTAAAAACAACACAAGAGCCGCTGGAAAAGGGAATACGATATCAATTAGTCGACACGTCTGAATGCATTCCGTCTCGGGGTTGACAATAGGAATTTCAATATTACCAAGACAGAACTCTATACGTTAAATTTTCAATAATACGCGTACACAAAGACGCCCATGATAGTACCATATGTAGCAAACAGTGTAAGTGAATTAAATCAATATAATCACTAGACAACACTAGTGTCAATCACTAGTCTAGTCTAGACTAGTGATTGACACTAGTGTTACCTTACACTTAGGCCTACACTTACAGTTTTACAGAAATTTGAAGTGAGAGTGAAACTTGCAAACGACATTTAGCAAATAGCAACAAAACTGCTGTACACACTCGGCTCAGAGGCCCGCGGTGCGCCGCACCGTTTGCACCTGTGTTAAAAGCGGCCCTGACTGTGGTCGATTAAGGTTCAAATACCCCGACCTCGGCGACCCGGTGACATCGATAGACACCACAAGTACATCGTGTATCATATGAAGCATTCGTCATATATACAAGCTAGTTCAGACTGCAGGGATTCTGAGACACACACGGAAAAGTACATGAAATATCTTTAGTTAAAAGCTTTGGGCCCTTGGAAACAGTATATATGAAGGCAAAAAATGTACTGGGGCGAATATATATGCTTGCCCCAGAACCTTGGTGAGTACTGGGGCGAACGTCCCTGTTGCCCCT
>OY744604.1:44720276-44850276 GCA_963556255.1 Allolobophora icterica
CAAAGTTTCCCAAACTGTGGGTCGCGACCCAAAAGTGGGCCGCGTCGAAGCTCTGGCAAGTGGGTCGTCAAATGTTTTCGAGTAGCCTAACATTTATTTTTCTACAGCAACAATATTTGGCTTTGATTGGGCTATAACTAGCTGGATTGCAATAAATTGGAAACTGTTTTTACCTAAGTTTTTTTAATGCTTTAAATTTTTAAGCGCTGTAGTATGTGACATCAAAGAGACAAAGACTCATAGACCCGCAGCTGTAGCCTACCTTGGGTTCTCTGGGTTTTGTTAGGTCCTATATTTGACGTAAGTTCCAAGAAAGAAAATTATAGAATATAATATAGCTTTACAACATGGAGACTCCAGATATTTTCTTATTCATGCAGCTGATCTGCAGTTGTGAACCATTTCAAGCCATTTCAAGACGAATTGCAAGGTACATCGCCAGAGGATGTAGCCTACTAAATTTTTTATTGAAAATAAACTAGGCCTAACAGATATTGTCCCAAACACTGTTATTGCTCTGTGAATCTTCTTGACACTTCCAGTTTCTGTGGCTAGTGGTGACAGAAGCTTCTCGAAGCTCAAGTTGATAAAAACATATTTGCGAACCTTCATGTTTAAAGAAAGACTTGTTGGACTATATATTCTATATCTACCTTATGAATTGAACATCGATATTGCTGGAGACATTGAACTGATGGAACTCGTTTCTACATTTCCTAAACAGAAAGCGCGAACAAAAAATTTCGAAATCATCAACTTACATAATAACCGTTGTACGTCTGTCTGTCTGTCTGTCTGTCTGTCTGTCTGTCTGTCTGTCCCGTAAACAAACACTATTGTGACGTCACTATACTGCCGCCTTGGCGACGGTTGTCTTGACGGTTGTCTTGACGACGGCTATAGGCCTATAATATGACGTTATTGTTATCACTGCAATAATAATTGTTTTTTATATACCGTGATTTTTCACGAGTTAGGACAGCTAGTTACATTATATTTGTATAGACTTCGTATGTAGGTAGGACTAGGACTTAGTAGGCTACACGTAGCCGTATAGGAGTTACAAAATGTTTAAATGAAAATGTGCACTGTATTTCAAATTCACATTAAACGTGTTAGACCATACAGCACAGGCTGCATAGCTATAGGCCTAATGCACTTTCCAGACTATTACTCTCATTATGGCTAACTTTTAAATTTAAAGTTAGGGCCTATTAGGGGCCTATAGCCTAGTGCCATATTTTTGTTTTATTTACAAGTAATAATGATTCGTAGATGATCACTGGCGGCGATCATGTTTGACAGGTGGGGGACACGGGACACTTTTGAACTGATCTGGTCAAAAAAGGTGAAAAAAATTCGCGCGTGGGGGGACAACTCTATAGTGTGTCCCTTACTGTAAAAGGTGGGGTCTAGTCCCCCTCGACACTCCCCCAGGATCGCCCCCCATATGAACGACGATACAGATGCAGCATTTGGCTGCATTCGACCCTGTGTGAGGTTGTATTAACTTAGTTAATTTAATATTAATTAGTTATCGCACGTACCGGGGCCGCAGTGCGACAGGTTCGCCTAGGGCACCAAATAGGCCTACTCTGGCGCCGGCCCTGAGTGTGCCCCCAAAATTTAAAGAATAAAAGAGATAAAATTGTGTAAGAGAAGAAAACAAGGAAAAAAGGAAGAGGAACAAAAAATTTTTGGAGATGAATTCGGAAAAAAATAAGGTTGTTGACATAAGGAAGGGTGATTCAGGAAAAAGTCATGAAAGTAGGCTAAGGTTGAGGACTAAAAAAAGGTAATCAACTTTTTTCGAAGATGAGATGTGATTTTTTTTCGGTTGAGATCGTATAAAATTTTCTGAAAGGTTATGGAAAAATTTTTGAAAGTAGGAGAACTGAGGTCAATGATTAAAAAAAAGGTCATCAACTTTTTTTCGAAGATGAAAGGGAATATTTTTGGGAGATGAAATGGGAAAAAAAATTTTGGGGGGACAAGATTTAAAAAAGGTCGTCGACGAGATCGTCGCCGCGACTTCGTCCCCCCCACCTCTCAGACAAGATCGCCGCCACTGACTGTAGATAGCAGTGTAGTTTTTAAGCCACTCCATAAAAGTGACGACGGCGACGAATACATTTAACACGATTACGATTAAACAGTATCGTGGTTTCAAATATATGCATATTCTGGCAAAGAAATTAAAGGCAGAATGATCAAAGCATTTAACGATGAAGTGGTTTACAACTAGGCGTCTATATGCCTAAAAGACCGCCTTTCCGGCGGTCTTTTAGTTGTAAACCATTGCGGTATGGTAAACCGTACGTCATACCTACGAATTTAACGACTTAATCGCTAAAAAATAATATAGATAGTCACACGATAGATGGCGCTTCTCTGTTTGGTTTGTCAGAGCCAATGGTCAGTGCTGGTTTTGTGTGGAATCTGCGAATGGTAACCTCTATTTATTTAATATCTGTGGTAACATAGATATATCTATATATCTTTGCATTGAGCAAGCAATCTATGTTATTGGCCCTTGCTTGTCGAGGTTATTATAAAGTATATTGTATTTCAGCAAGTAGTCTATCTGGATGACTATTTCTACAATATGGTATAGTTTATGGATTTTAGTATGGATTTTTAAACTTTGTTTTAATTTGATATTAATTTTACATGAGATAGTTTTGCAAACTTCGTAAACAGTTACCGGCATCGGTAAGCCGTGTCTGTTTAATTATCGATCGATCTCTTAGGTTGATGGTTTCATTAGAAGAAAATTCATTGGGTGAAGTTTTAAAATGGCTTCATTTCACACTGTGATCGTGTAATGCCTAGTGACACTGATAGAGTGTATTATTCTTCATATGACATGAAATCCAGCGATAGCGGTGCAAGCCTGCTGAAGTTGTCACACTGGTATGACCTTGGACAAGTTTCATGAAGAACAATTAAGTTAATTACCAAGCAATACTATAGTAAACAGTCACGAAATTTTTACTTGGTTAAGCTGCTGAAATCTATAGTTCATCTCAGGGAAACTTTGACTAAATTTAATCTCTTTTGTTAAATACTGATTGGTGATAAAGGAATCTATTGGCACTGAATTAAATCCCATGGCAAACCCAAGTACTAATGCATCAATACTAGTACATTATTCACTCATAACGTATTATATGAAACATCTTGATTTGCTATGTCTGTACAGGAATTACTGTCTCTAATTAGCTCATTATTACCAATCGCTAGCTGTCAGTTTTTTCCCACCAATTCCAGCCCAGATAGTAAGAATTGTACTTACTCCATCAATTTACTGGACCAGCTTCAGTGTTAAACTTCATGAGTTAAATTATTCGTGAATAACTTACCTATATCTAATGTAAATTGCATTTTTGTAGATGCTGCAGCTAGGAAGTAATAGAACTGCCATCTGCATGAAAGAAAACTGAGTTTAACGAACTGCATCTGATTTGTCTTCGCTGTGGATGATCCTGTTCAATGTTCTATATAAATCGTCTGTGCACAAAGCCTGTGTTGTGTGCATCATTTATGATCCATTCTAGTTTTTTCAAAACTCTGTGGTACTGATGGGTTCCAAGTTGCTTATGGAACAGATTCTTTCGCACTTTCCTCGGAAGCACTTAAAGTATGCTTTTGCATATGGCTCTGGTGTCTTCCAGCAGCATGGCAATTTGGAGACATCTAAGAATATGATCGATTTTGTCTTCGCTGTGGATGATCCTGTTCAATGGCATAGCGAAAACATGATGAGAAATCGCAACCATTACTCAGTTCTTAGCAGATTTGGCCCAAAATACGTCTCTTACTTTCAGAATAAGTATGGTGCACGGGTTTACTATAACACTTTGGTGTCGTGTGAGGGACGACTGATCAAATATGGTGTTATTTCAACTCGCTCCCTAATCAATGATCTGTTAGACTGGGAGACATTATATATCAGTGGACGGCTACATAAACCCGTGACTGAACTGTTGCATGACCAATCAAATTCTGAGTTATCGAAAGCTCTTGTTACCAATTTTCAGAGTGCCATTCACACTGCGCTATTACTACTGCCTGAGCAGTTTTCAGAAGAGGAACTATTTGCCACAATAGCAGGGCTTTCATACACTGGTGACTTTCGTATGACAATCGGAGAGGACCGAAACAAAGTTATCAGCATCGTCCGGCCCAACGTGGAGAACTTTCGGAAGCTGTACGAGTTGCACATTGTGAACGGCGAACACATTCAATGGAACAAATCAAAGGGCATCTTGCAGCAAAGTGATGACCCTGCTTCAAGGTACCACCATCTGAACCTCCTTCCCAAGTGGCTGATGTTTGCTGTGGTCAACCAGTGCAATTCTGATGGCCGCCACCGAGACACGGAAGAGGTTCTGCGGAGCCTTGCCAAGGATTCTGAGTGTCGAGAAGTGGTGGAGGGCTGTGTATCTAGTATTGTTAAATATTCAAGCCTTAGTCAGAGTGCAAAGGGTATTTTGACTGCAGGTTTTCTGAAATCAGTAAAATACAGTTTGAACAAGCTAAAAAAAATGCTGAAGATATAAGCCAGGTTTTGATCTCAGCAAAACAGGATGTGATTTGTTTTGGGATTATTTAATCAATCAAGATGTTTTGATAAATTTTATGGTGTTCATTGTTCTGTAGTTTGAGGATTGATGCTTTTTGAGCTGGTCTGTGTATATACTTGAAGTTGCTCCCAAACATGCATAATATATTATATCGAAAGGAAGTCAGCTCTTGTGAATTGGCTTCTGCATGTATTTGTAAAATGGCTTTATTATCACACAGATTTAATTTAATGTAACAATCACCATTTTTCAATATCAGAGCTATTTCCATATACATGAACACCAAGCCAAAATATTTCAATTTTCTTTACATGTCTTTCTTGATTGGCAGAATTCATTTCCGCTAGATGTATATTACAGTTTCCAGTGACATTTAACAGATAGGTGTTTTATAGTTCTGTTCTACTAGCACCTCTGATCAAATTCAGATATGAAAGTACATGCTGTCAGTGGTGAGGTCACAAGTGTGGGATGATAATGCTGGGCAGTTGCTGAATGTAATATACACTAGAACCTGTTTATTAACACATTTCATTATAAGGTGACTTCTGATGTGATGTGGTTGAGAATATCTTCCCCAAATTTAAATTCAGAATTTAACTTAGAACATATAGACTCATTATACAGTAGTTGTGTTAATGTGTGATATCATATTGATATGGACTTGACAGTAATCATTAGGAGGATGATTCAATATTCTCAGTAGTCTCAGTATTCTCTTCACTAGTTCAGAACACCTGCACTATGTTTTTTGTATGGTGCTCAAAAATGCTTAGTCAAGGCAACCAGATTATTTACAGGCAGTTATAGTCAAGATCCACAGATCAGTTAAGCAGACAATCAGACTGTGTCTGGGACTCTTGTACCGAGACTATATAACACTTACTATTCATTCTGTACACTGGCTTCTGGTATGTGAGTATTATTTGCTTAAAGCTAGCACTCCTCAAGTACAGAGCATGTATAAATCATGTGCCATCCTACGTAGCTCTGTTAAAGGCCGATCCTCTCTTCTGTCACATCTGCTGGAAAATATGTTGTTACCTTTGGCTGGCATTGAATCACATTTGCTGGTTCCACAGTTTAGGCTAAGCAGCGCAACCTTTTGGAAGCCCATTGTTCATGACAGCTTAGTCAGATTGTTCACAAGTAAGCTGCCATCGAAGTATATCCATTAACACGGCCGAATAAGGTGCAGGCAAGATGCAAACCAACTGAGAGCCATGGGAGTCTGCAGGAATTTTTCTAGGGGGTGGGCAAAATTTTTGTTTGGGGGAGCAAAATGACGGTTTGCATAGCTATTCATGAACACAGAACACGTGATAACTTTAAAAATAAATGATGGTCAAAGATTTACCTAAATAATTGTTTTTTTGCAGTGAAATCGTGTTGGGACTGTTGTAATAATCCAGATTTTATTTTTTTTTATATTTGCAAAATCCCGGGGGCAAATGCCCCTCCGGATACCCATGCTGAGAGCAGGACCAGTAAGCCAAACAGTGTTCGATGCATCTCAGCTTAGGCGATGGTACTTCAATTGCTGTCTGGGGCAACGGCCTAGTCATCTTTGAGCGGTGGTTCAAATGCCGAACTGAATCGTCCATGATTGCGGTCAACCGAGTCTTCAACTCGTTCATATCCTTCAAACTAATCCACTCTGAATTTTCAGTCGATGTAGCGTTTTGAGTTTCCATAGCAACAACTATCTCGAGATCCGTCGTCCAATTAGTTAAAAACTGACTGCTTGAGCCTTGTATGCAGCTGCATAATTGCGTAGTTACATTGGTGACCATATGGTGCCGAATTATTGCTTTTAAAATTGCCGTTTTAATGTAATTAATTAATTAAATTAAGGAATTAACTACTTTATTAAACACAAAAGTAGGCTAGTAACAGTGCAATCGCTATATCTCACAACACACGTAGGCCCTACAGCTCATACGAATGGCTAAAGTGCGGGGTGGATAGGCCTATCTGAAGTGCGTAGGTCGAGACAAAAGTCTGTACGAAAAACTGAGGTATTCAGTCAAAAAACAACTGTAGGAAATTCTGTAAGTTGTAACTGTTCTGCAGTCTACGTTGCACGAACAATATAATAGTATCCATCCACCGTTGCCTCTCACACTGAGCTTGATCTATTCTATCTGGACTGCAGCCAGATAGAATAGATCGGCAAATAGAATGGATCTCTGCTGTAAAATTTTGTGACACGGATACTTTCGGTGATTTACATTACACCGCACATTAAGTGCACATGTCAGATGACCAACTTTACAGATGAACTGAACCACCGCCCAAAGTTATCAGTGGGATAGACCTACATGATGTTATTTAGTTTAATTGTTAACAACATGTCCGCGATAAAAAATACGATGCTCCAACGTTGGGCGGTTTTTTCATGATCTTGTGCAACGCTTCATTTTCGTCACGTGACTGTAAAACATGGAGTCTACAACACAGGAAGAACCAAAAATGGCTGGTAGAGATAAAATTTAATCATATTAACGAGTAAGATTAAAAGTCTTACCCAGAGAAATGTGCGTGAGGGTTGAAGAAAATAATAAATTAAGTGACTCCTTTGTCCTGAATTTTGTAGACGTAGTACATGTGCTGAATCCATCGTTGTTTAACCAGATTCGGATCACGCATGGGCGCGAATTTTCGTTGTTTGCAATACTGTTCTGATTGAAATTTGGGATTAGAACGTCTGTGTAGAATATAATTAACTCCTTGTTAGTGGTTTTATGGATAAGGTCATTTTCCGCTGCTGCCCACAGTTCATGATTAAATCACCTCTTTAGTGGTGATGGTTTAACTTTAGAGAAGATTTGTGAAAAAATTGAATTGAAGTTCTTCAAAGGCATCCAGTCACCCCAACACTGTCTTCACCAATTACTGCCTGCAGAGCACCTTCATAAATTCAACTTAAGAAAAAGGGGACATGCTTTTGAATTACCGCACTTTAATACATTGCTACATAAGAAATCCTTCATCATTCGCTCACTGTACAAGTATAAAAACTGGGTTAATGCTGGTTCTAGTACCTGTTCTGATATCTAAACTGGCTCTTTTTGTAGACCATAGTAATGCTTATGTTCCTTAGAATGTAAGGCTTAGATCATAACTTTAGTTATAGATAGGCCTATGTATGTAAATAAGACACTATCGTTTATTGTTTATAATACTGTATAATGTATATGTATGTAAATAAGACATTATATAGAATTGCTTGTGTTTAAACTGTCTTACAGTGTTACTGATATTGTGATCATTTTGTATGTATTGTTGTAAAGTATGAGCGTTTGTCTTATACTAATAAAAGATTACTTACTTACTTATTACTTATGAAGTTTGTATATCTTTTGCACCAAACTGAAACGTATAGCCTGTACCGCAACTTATGATGTATCAGGCGGTTAATTTAATTATCAGAAAGAGTTGGGGTCGTTCCGAATCCCCGAAAACGTTGAAAATACACAGCCCGATTTCCCGAAAACAGTTTTATATAAAGCGGTCGAAATCCAGAAAACTATTCAAAAATTCCCAAAATTAAATTCTAATGTTTTAAATATAACACCCTGTAGTAAATGTGAAGACTGAGTGCCTGTGTATATAAACAATATGGCTGCCACTAAGTTCGCTCCAATGGTTTAATGGATAAGGTCATTTTCCGCTGCTGCCCACAGTTCATGCACGTTTGTATATCTTTTGCACCAAACTGAAACGTATAGCCTGTCCCATAACTTATAATGTATCAGGCGGTTAATTTAAGTATCAGAAAGAGTTGGGGTCGTCCCGATTCCGCGAAAACGTTGAAAATACACCGCCCGATTTCCCGAAAACAGTTTTATATAAAGCGGTCGAAATCCCGAAAACTATTCAGATATTCCCAAAATTAAATTGCAATGTTTGAAATATAACACCTGTAGTAAATGTGAAGACTGAGTGCCTGTGTATATAAACAATATGGCTGCCACTAACTTCGCTCCAATAGAGCGCTGCTACGTACAAGCCCCATCCCATAATGCAATTTCCTAAGTGAGTAAGTAACGAACATGAACTTATATTACAAACAGAATTAGATGATTTTATTTAAAGCAGTATAGTGCAAAACAACCACAAGTGCTAAAATAGACTTCATATTCCCCCCAACACACAGTATAGCGCAAAACAACTGCAGAGGAAATTAAAGTTCATGTTACTGACGTAGCGAATTGCATTATGGGATAAGGCTGGTAGCTAGCAGCACTCTATTGTAGCGAAGTCAGTGGCGACCATGTTGTTTCTGTACACAGGCACTCCAACAGAAAAGTCTTCACATTTACCCACCCTGTTTAAAAATGAATTGTTAAAGTTTGAACTCTTATACATAACATACACTTAGAAAATCAATTTCGGGGATCCGGCTGAAATTCGTTTCGGGGATTTGCTATGCACCTGAAAGAGTTAGGGAGATGTTTTTGATCCAAAGGAGTTGATAGTGTTTTGTTTATGACAAAATTCATGCGAAATGATGTTTTCTTCAACTACATCGCTTGCTTTTGCCTGTCCTATTTTTTTATACAACCACCAACAAGTTACATATCCCAATATTTTATACTGTGCTACTGGGCACAGTTGTGATGTGCCAGTATAGTTTAATCAGATGGTAACTCTGATAATAAATGTTTCTGCATCCTTGGTCTATATACAGATAATAGTGTTGTAATGTTGCAGATTTTTGTATGTTTTATTTATTTATTCCGGATATTTCTATAGCGCCTCTCGAAGTCTACTACTACTCAGAGGCGCTCCCGACTACAGCATTTGATACTGTCCCGGAATTTTCATGCCAAAGCGCCACAAGCAATTGCGAGTGAAGGACTTGCCCAAGGTCCGTATGCAGCGGCTAGAGTGGGATTCGAACCTGCAACCCTCCGGTCACAAGGCGCCGAACTTACCACTGAGCCACCACGCCCCAAGTAGTGTAGTGACTAGTCACTTTTGCATTGGCTGCCCTGAGCAAAGGAATTTTGGGGAACCTAACAGGTAATAAATGGAGGAAAATGAGGGAAGTGATTGGGAAGAGGTCTAACGGAATCCCCAACATCTGTATCTCGAAAGTGATGAAAATACAAAAGTACACAATTTCCGAAAACAGCTTTTTTACCAAAGTGTTCTAAATCCCAAAACTACATTGGATTAGGCAAAGCTGCATAGAATGTATGGAAAATAGCCCAAAAGTGCGATTTTTAGTTTCACTTAGAAAATATATTTTGAAGATCCAGTGGAATTTCAGTTTCGGGAATTGGAGTTTTGAGGATTTCCTATGCACTGACTTGGAATAAAGATGGATTAATGAAATAGGAAGTGTGATTTATGGGGAACTGATGAGCAGAAGACTGGTAGACAAACAGTTGTATAGGCAGATGTATGTTAATTGAAGCAGAAAAATGGATAGATGGTTGTTGCTTGGTAATTTTATGAACTCTGGTTTTTTTGTTATGCTTCTGCGGCATGATTAGGGTATGAATTGTACATGTCCTACCAAACCAGCTGTAACGGTCATCAAATTGGTGTATAGGTGTAGATGGTAACTTATGTACTGGTGGATTAAATGAAAGTCTTACACTGCTATGTACAAGGAATTCTAGAGTTTTCGAGACACTTCAAATATTTGTACAGAATTTATCCAAAAATTTTTTGTCAATTTACAGTCCATTTATTATTATTTTCAGTTATTGACCTAAATAATGTCCAGTAGAGTTGTTTTATTTTAAAAATAATTTATCTTGTGGCCATGGTATGCACACTGTTGGCAATTACTGATTTTCAGTAATCGTAACTTAATGTAGGAATGTAGATTGGTCTTAACACTTTAACGACGAGCGTGTACTAAAATGTATGGAAAAACTAATCCCTCTCATTGTTAAAGGGTTAATCGTTTTCACATTATAATTTAATGCAGTACGAGGAAAATTCAGCAGTGTCTCCTACTTTGGTAAAACTGGACTGTGAGTTTGATATCATGAAATGGTGGCTTATTTTCTTAATATTAGTGTTGCACTTGCAAGTCTAGCAGAAAACATGAAACATGCACAATAGATTTTGGTTTTCAACTGAGATATCTCTTTGCTCAGATTTCTGGTTCAAGGTCTGGTGTGTGAGGCCTAATTCTCTCAATTCTTTGGCCATAGAAATGAAAAATTTGCAAGTTTGTTTTTGTTTGTAGATGACCAATCAGCTTGGCGTCCTACTGAGGATCAAAAGGCTCGATCACGTTCTAGATCAAGGTCAGGATCAAGATCAAGGTCTCACTCAAAAGATCGTAGATCTAGGTCGAGGTCAAGATCTAGAGATGGAGAACGTTAGTTACTGCTTGTTTATAGTTCATTCACTGAAAATGGATATTTCTACAGTGTCAATACATAGAATCTGTGCATCTTGTAACAACCTCAAGGCCAACACAGCATTCATGATGCTTTCAACATTTACAAATGACCTTTATCGAGCAACTTTTGAGCCCCAGCTCATAAAAGTTAATAGTTGCAGCCTTGGGTTTGATTGAGGAAAATAAAACCCAGTTGGCATTAATTGGTTGACAAATGGGAGCTATGGCATTTGAGAACGGCATTCTGCATTGAAAACTTGTGCCCTTTGAGACTCAGTTTTCAATCTAGCCATGCGGCATTTTCGTGTTTCAAGTTATTCTTGTTTGATTGCTTTAGTGCCTGCATTTGAGCTGCAACTCCAATAACCCCAAGACTTCACCTCCAATTGCGTGGAGTTAAACTGGCTAACAGGAGAGTGTATATCAGCATACTGAACTACTGTCACAATAAACATGTATCTTAGCTACGTGCATGCAAGTTGATGTTTTGTATAAATCAGCCCCTGATTTTCAAATGAGGAAAGTCTAAGACCCGCTTATAAGTCAATGTGCATTTTTATAGCTGGATTCTGTGCATTCACAGCACTGTTAAAGCAGCCAAAGATGCTAAGTTAGGTCCAGCAGTGGACATAACTTAGCTAACTAATAAAGTAGAACAGACCTGCTAATCAAGTGTAGCCTTTAGTCTGGTTGCCTAAAGAACACTGGATTCAAATTTCTGCTAAAAGTTCAGCTTAAAGCTCAGAAATGCTAATTAAACTGCAGGCACTTGCCGGCATCTGGCAAATAATTTGTGTATTTTCCTCTGGTTTGAAAAACAGAACTGAAGTTATCCAGGACAAGGAAATCTGAATACAGAACAGTGGAAAATCTTGTAGCACTTGCATTAGTTGAAAAGATGGTAACATTGCACTTAAGATGTGGAGCATGTCCATTGTCCATGCTATGCTAAAACTACAGATTTTGGGAATTACACAGAATATTAAAAGGGAAATCCAGCTATTGAAATTTTCGGACTTAGTAAATTAATTGTTTCTTGTCACTTTAGTTTACAGCAACTGTAAAACTGCTAGAGATGGAGATAAAGTATTTTTCTGATGCTTACTCTGAATGGATTGGTGGTTGAACTTATCAGAAGGAACTGAATATTTAATGAGTAAACATTTAAACATTTAAATTTTTTGGGAATAAATGAAGTTACTAAATAAACCAGTAAACTTTTAAGTTTGATGTCTGTAATTCAAACCTCATAAGATGCACATTAGGGTGGTGCGAAAAAACTAAAGTGCGAATTTACAAACGTAATAGTGTTTAAAAGTTGCATTTGGTAAAAGTAAATGACTGTACAAAATTTGGTTGAATTATTTTGAAGTTCAGAGGTGCCCCAACTGCGTCGTCGAAGTTTGATACTATACCTCTGTTGCTAGTGCATTAGAACCAATTCAGATTAAGGCAAACCTTCGTCCTTCAATGTCCTTCATTCCTTCAATCCTCCATATTAAGCGAACCGGTAGTGGGCCTACCACCATAGGCGTAATTTGGCGGGGGGGGGTACGATGGGTACCCGTACCCCCAATTTTTTGACTGGGGTACCGCACCCCCACTTTTTAAACAAAGCCAATCAATTTTTTTTATTATTGAGCCATCCCAGAAATCGCAGTCTTTGCCTTGCTTCGTGTATGTAAGAAATTGATATCCCCCCACTTTTTAGACCAAAGTTACGCCCTTGCCCACCACGTCATATGTCATATTCAGGGCACGATGTCAATTGTATAATATATATAAACAATGTCATGTACAAGAGTTTGTAGAAATCCGGTAATCGCAAAATATGTGTAAAAAGAGGTCTTTTCGATCAGTTACTAAGTCGTTATCCAAAATCAAAACAAGAACCGCTGGATAATGTACTGATTTTGGATATTCGTGCGAGTACCCGACAAATGTCTTGCCAACTTATAAAGACGTTACGAGGCACTGTAATTATGTTAAGCACAACCTCAACAGAGTCAACACGGAAAGAAATCAAAGAATCTATTGTCACTCAAACAGCAGAAATCGTAGCAAGACACATCGAAGCTATAATACGGAGAAAAGCTTCAATCATGGCAGTTTCACATACAAGAGTTCTGAAGATGATAAGAACATTCCACGATGAATTTCGATCGCCGACCTATAAAGGTCGAAAAAGTAGTAGTATATATCGTAAAAATTGCAAACTCTTAACTTAAATGTAGAGAAAAAGTTGATGACATCGAGGCTTGCAAATGTGCCATTGAGAATTGTAAGTGTCCCAACGCCAGAAAGGTGCCAAACTATGAACATGAGTTCCTACATGATAAGCGGACGATTAGAGTTATGATTATTGGCGGTGGTCAAGACTCAAGATAGGATTGCATCAAATAAACTAAAGAAGCGGCATGAATGAAAGCTGACCGAGCACCTAAGATGTCGCAAACATTTGGATTTCAGCAATGAACAAACATTAGTAACGATCAAACTTCCGTAGCGGAAAGAGAAATAGATCCAGTGCAGAGTCAAAGCTTAGCAGACGAAGAAGACATGGATGCGTCAGAAAACCAAGTACCTTCTAAGAAGTAAATAAAACTAAGCAAACGAGAAATGTGGTTGCTGTTTACCGCAGTTGTCAACAATCTGTCACCGATATGGAATATCGGACAGGGCAGGTGCGGTAATTGCCAATGCTGTACTAGAAGATTTTGGTATTGTTTCACAGACAGAACCAGCCATGTAATCGATGGATACACTCTTCACCGAGAAAGAAAAATTACTAGAAAGCGTACATCATTGCAAGCAGGTGAAACAAGGGATTCAATAGAAACCTTGTACTTTGATGGTTAGGCCTACTTTGCACACCCAAAAAGTATCTTATTAGCAATGATAACAGATGAACAAGCATATAAACGAACTGGGGTTGCGTCGATTTTTGAAAGCTCGCCAACAGCAACCGAGGGGTATAAGAAGGTTTGTAATACCGACATTGAACTTCAACGCCGAAAGTTACGTCGAGTTAATAAACTGTATGGATTTGATCGTTGCAGCCCCACCGCTGCTATCAAAGATTCCAGTTGATCCGGCAGAATATTTGGTTCCAACAACGCTATACTGCCATTCGTCAGGGTGCCTTGTCATACACAAGCTGTAAGAGAGGAGTGAAACAAGTAACCGAAGCATGTCAAGCGGTTTGCCTGGAAATTGCTCGAATTGGATTAATCAGACACCTGTTGTCCTGGCAACAGGTGGCTTCTTTTGATAACAAAAGAGATTAATATGTCTTCCATATGTGTGACAATCGTAATCTATGAGTTTTGGATAATTTAATCTGTTTCAAGCTTGTTCACGTTTTTAATTACTTTGACTGTTGGACAGCGTTTGTGTGTCCAGTGTTTACTGTCCAAACTGTCCATATTACTCCATAACAATGATCTTCAACTTCTTAAAATTTGTGTTCAGACATATTCAGTAACCAAATGTGAAAGATTGTTTAGCTATTAGTGACAGATATATTGGTAATAACTTGCATAACGTGTATTAATCGTTATGGTAAGTAATCGCAAATTTGTATTTTGCAAGCATCTGTTACGGCTCAATTTCAAAGTCGTTGGGGCAGTTCAAGAAATGGCACTAGCAACTAACAAATTTAGCCATGTATTCACCTCTTACAGGCACAACTTTTTCACGCTATTACAATTAATTATTCAGAAAATTTTTGTTCGACCATTACGTTCGCACCACCCTAATGCACATTGCTATTTGTATGTTTACATTTAAGAAGTAAATATCTGCAGAAACGTGTATTGCTTTTTTCAAACACAGGTAATCGAGATAGATCACCAAGGTCAACTCGAAGAAGCAGGTCACCACACAGAAAGTCGCCATCGCCCAAGAGGTAATGCTTGACAAATTGACATGAGTGTAGAGAAATGCTAGCTTTTTATATGCAGCTCAATGTTCCAGCTGTGCAAAGTAACATGCCTTCAGATCACTGGCGGTGATCTAGTTTGACAGGTGGGGGGACACTTTAGAACTGATCTGGTCAAAAAAGAGTTTTGAACTGCATGATCTGGTCAAAAAGAAGTCACAATTTTTTTTGCGCTTATGCACGAAAAACTGTTGATCTTTTTTTGGTGTCTCTTCAAAATGTGAAGGGGCAAGTGTAGGGTGTGTCCCCCCACTGCCAAAGGGTGGGGGTCTTGTCCTCCTCGACCCCCTCCCTCTGGATCGCCGCCCATGCTTCAGATGCAGAATTGTAAGATATGCTGTGGTTTTGATAAAAGCACCAGTTTCTAATGCACAAGGCATGATTTAGTGGCATAATGGGAAAGGATCTCAGATCAGAGGCTTCATCTTTTGATTCAGAAATGTAGCAGGAACGGAAATGTTGGATTAAAAAAAGTATTGAGACAGTTTTAGACAAACGTGTAATGATAAGTTCTTAACAGATACACTATGGAACATGGTAGCTGGTTGGTTAGAACACTTGCCTTGTATTGAACAAAGTATTGGTTCAAGTCTCCAATAAGACAGTTACTGTGTAAGGATCTTGAACAAGTCCTTCGCTCACAATTGCTTAGCACCATCAATTGATGTTTGGTCATTAGGTCTTCTTTGTTCTTTGTGCTGTCGGCTCTAGGAGCCCTAGCGATCGTCATGCTACACAGTCTCCGTTGCCGTCTTGCTACTTCTCCCAGTGGCCCTTGAGTCGCGCTTTGGCCTGGGAGTCCCACCTCAGCGCTCCGGCCTGGGAGTCCCTCCATCCGCGACCATCGGCGTGGTTTGGTGTGTCGCATGACGATTTTCTTGGCATGATTAACAGGGGTGGTTTGCCATTGCCTTCCCCTGGTTTTGCCTGCCGTGCCCGTTCGTTCCCCTTCCTAGGAAGGGTACCAACGGTCCGCACCACGAGAAGGTGGGCACGGAGGACTTTGGTTCACCAGCCCAGGTCGGATCCGAGTCTACGCTCATCAGAGTCGTCGGTCAGGTCGCCTCCCTGCTTTACTCTGTAACCGAGTGACTGGTGAACCTTTGCGGACCATTAGATCTAGCACTTCATAAATGCTTAAGAATAATAATTGAAAGCTGGTTACATACTAATTGTGTGACAAATTTGTTATAAAGATTTTATGTGACTTTAAAACTTTGATGTTTTGTTTCAGAGCAACAGATGGAGATAAAAAGCCTGAAGGTAATATACTCACCATTAACATGCTTGCTGCCAAGGACGAGTTATGTCGTTATTGAAAAAGCCTGCCTTCAACTAGAGCATTTTAAAATATATTAAGCATATATCTTGGCTCTGGGAAGATGGATCTGTGTAATGTTGCAACATCAAAATTTGAGTATTATTAAGTTAAGTTTATGTATATGACAAAATGATAACTAAACAAAGTACTATAAGTGGGGGCTAGGCTCATTTTCTTTGTTGTTTTTTACTATGTAACATTTTTACGTGTTTCAGTTTTAAAATCACAAAACAAGCTTTGCTGAGTTGATATATTCCATAGTTTATGCTTATCTGTCTTGCTGTGGACTAAATCTGTTTTGTTAGAGTCTTGAAGCAGTGACTTGAGGTGCATTTTCATTTATTTATAGGCGGAGACACCCTTGAATCGCGTCTCAAGACCATTTCCAGCGGTAATGCTGTTTACTTTTTCTACCAGTTGATACCAACCGTTCAATAGACCGCTACTTCTGTAATGGACCAGGTTACCAAAGAATAATGACTCATCAGTGGCAAGGGTTTACCTAAGCCCTGAGTATTATACCAGTATATTGTTTGAGTGGTGATGACCATGGCATGTTTGAGTTCAAATCGTGGCCAGCGCAGAAAGTCCTGTCTCATTACCCTGTTCTTTCTGGGAAGTTATAAAAGTCACACGAGGCCTTATTAATATTTTAAGCTGATATTTTGTTATTTATGAATATGTTATTCTTTTTTCTTTTTGGTCTCTAAGGTGTAAAAAATGAAAAAATGTAATAAATGAGTGCAGCAGTAACTGGGGAATTGAAGCCATCTTTGCAGATGTCCAGCGTTGCAGGGAGACTGCAACACTTGATTGCTTTAGGCTAAGTTTAAAGAGGGGATGCATTTTTTTATTTATAAGTTTACATGTATTTTTAAAGTTTTGTTATGCTTATGTACCTCACTGCAGTTGTCATGTGTTTGGCTATGTTTTCTGATCTTCTGTACATTTCAGAGCCAGCCGTGGAGCTGACGCCTGAAGAGCAAGAAATGATGAATGTTATGGGATTTGCGGCATTTAATACAACAAAGGTGAGTTGGACGTACCAATCAGGCTTCGATTGCTTATTGCTTCCACCATTGGTTTTCTACCTTTAGGAGCTTATTATGATTTTCATTATTGTTTTATATTAACTCATAGTCTTTAACTGTATAGTTTGTTTGTAGAACATATTTGTTGTCCATGATTACTCACAAATTTCCTCCAGGTACACTATATACCAGGTACTGCTCGCTCTCAGAAACAAAATGGTCAGGACCAATGCTGCTTAGCCTTGTCTTAGTTTGCTATGTAACCTGCTGCTAAAGAAGAGTCATTCATCTGTTCGAATTTGGGGGCCTCACTGTTGTAATTCACAAAGTGCAACACATTCTGTCAATGGTTGCTTGAAGACAAATGATAGTTGACAGCTATAATCCATAGTCCAGTCACATTTTTCGAAGTCAGGGAAGGTGGACTTTTTGGAGGGGTAAACTGTGCATAACTTTTGGTTATTCATGAAAGTTAAACTATCCTTAACTTCGCATGACTCTGCAGACCGCTAATAATAGTTAATAATTTTTGTAGAAACCCTTTGAAGAGAGGAATGCATTTGATGAAGATGATAGTGAAGGACAGGATCGAGGAGGTCGAGGAGGAGGCAGAGGAGGCGGTGGTTGGAGAGGAGGACGTGGTGGAAGAGGAGGAGGTGGATTTGGAAGCCGAGACTTTGGTGGAGACAGGAGTAGAGACAGTTATCGTGATAGAGGTGACAGTCACCGTGATCGTGGGGGTGATGGCTACCAAGATCGAGGAGACTATCGTCAGAGGTAAGGCCTATAAAAAAACTGGGTTAGCTGATAGCAGGGATATTTGCATATTCGATTGCTATTTTTTATCTGATTTCTATCTGTGGTTCAAATCTTAGTGCCTCTTGCCACAAATGAATTCACTGCTAATCCTTGCCGCCCTCAGTAAATACTTCTGTGAGCTCCAGGAAGACTTGTGCTGCTGTACATCAGCTCAAGTATGACTTCTCACACATTGAAACAAATTGCAATATTGTTATTTAAAGAATTGTTTGAATTTTAAAAATTTCTTATTTTGTATCTTTATCTTTATTTCTTCATAAAAGTAAACAAAATCATAAATAAATAAATTAAAATTAACTATTTTCAGTTAAGAGAACTTACAAACTGTCACTTAGGCGTGGCCTATCATCAGTCTCTTGATGGTTCCAATCCAAGGTGCCCTAAACAGAGGGGGAGTGCCTATTTGAAGGGCAACTGATAAATGCTGGAGCAGATGGTTAGTGTTGCATAGGCCATCTGTTGCAACTGAGGTCATGCTCCCCAGTTCCTGGATAAAGTCCAGTGACTTTGCTTCCTGCAGTTTTGACTGCAACAGGGACAAAAATGGTGTGACTGGAGATTGCAGTACATGTAATGGTCTTTTGTGCTGCTTTTTCTGTTGCCAACCATGCTTCTTGCAATGTTGTGTGCTCGTATGATGCTGCAAATGTGTTTGGCGCCTTGACATCCCATGCCAAGACACAACCTCTAACCCAAGGTATTATGGTGACCCACCAGGCCCTCGTATCTAGTGAGGCTGTTAGGCTCTTTGATGGCTGCTGTTTTGGCTCTAGTGAAAGCCCATCAAATTTCATTACTAATCATGCCATACCATTGTTACCTCCCTGCTCCTTTTATACATGAAAATCTGTGATGGCTATTGGGCTTCACTATCACACTGCATTTACATGTGTGGTACACATAATGCAGTTCCAAACCGCAAGCTGACTGCTATTCTTAGCACCTCTCTTGACATCTGTAATCCTGCCATTGTGACATCTGTAATCCTGCCATGTGGTGATTGCATATGCGGCTAACAATTGGGTCTTTGCTGTAGATTCGGTTGCTTTGTCTGAAGTATTTGCAAAATGAGTATGTTGTCCCGTTCTCTTGACATATGAGCCTGTTGCTTGATGGGAGGAGGTGCATTCAATCTTGAAGACCATGATCCAGAAGCCTCTTCCTCCAATGGATCTGTAACTGATGCAGGGACACTGTCGCAGAACAGGATGAAGATCCTCTGCATTTAACTTTAGCTGCATTGTATTAGTATACAACCTTGGATTAATATTATTATATGGAGACTTATAAAGTGCAAGTTAATGTAACTGAATACACTGCAAATGCACTAGGCAAGTGAAGTGCAGATATCTGGAATGGAGGAAGGAAACTGAAGTACAGAGAATGTTTTGAATGTCAAGAAATGGACTTCTTAAAAAGGTGTTGCTGGTGGCTGAGCATCATGCATTATGGCAATGTAAGACTGTCCTATTGCCCTAGCTGTCAAAGCTAACTTCTAGTCACAAATTGTCAAAAGGTTGTTGTTGGTGTTGTTGTTGCTGTTATTTGTTTTCTCGGTAAACAAGGAGCTGTCATCTTGTCTAGAGACCACTTCAGAATATTATTATTATTATTATTATTATTATTATTATTATTATTATTATTATTATTATTATTATTATTATTATTATTATTATTATGAGCTTTGGTTGGAAACAAGGACTTGGGAATCATGGAATGCATTTTAGCCACAACAGTTCTGCTCTAAGACCTGAGGTGCAAGACCTCTACACAAGGCAGTGGTGAGGGATAAAATGGAGTAACTAGCAGCCAGTGGTAGGAAGGAATAGCCATATTAAGCACTTTGCTAGTGGAGCAGGAACATTTAAGTAAAGTGAAAATTCTAGAGAAAGCCAATTCAATTACCAAAGTAAGGTTTCTTATAAGAAGCCTGCCCAAAATGATGCATGTAGAACTGCATTCCCAGCATTTTCAGGTGCAGGTTCTAAAAAGCTTGACACACCGACATATGGTCTATACTTCTCAGCAGCTTTTCAAAACATTCCAAGTCCCACTTTCAGAAAACCATATATACTATGTTTCTGTATGATTACAGTTAACTACATTTTAGCCACATATATTTATTATTTACAAGCTTGTAAGGCGCTAAGATCAATATTAGCACAAGACCGGCGGGGACTTTAGAAATAACTGATAGATCATGCATTGGACACCTACAGGCCTTTGGCCCACGTATCATGATGATGATGAAGACTCATAAATATATGTTCATGTAGTTATATTACATTTATGCTGTGAACCATGCCTTTGGTTCTTTCATTTCTCCTGCCTTTTACTCTGTGTGCATTGTGCAGTCTTTCTTAAATCGGTATGCCACATATCTTGCATTTTGTGATTAAGGGATTCAAGGGATTACAATGATCGTGACAGAGATAGAAGGTCAAGCAATGATTACGATAGAAGAGACAGACGAGATCGGGATGATGACAGAAGTTACAGCAGGCGTTAGCTGACATCATCTGGCATGGAGTTAAAAGACTGAGTGAGGTGCTTCTTTTGTTGATGGTTTTGCAAGAATTATTCAGATTTGTAGACTAGGATATTTCAGATTTTATTTGATATTCTTTTACTTTGAATTAATTTAATTAATTTTGTCTTGACTTGGCATTTTTTGAACTGAAGGTAAGTCCAGCAGGGAGAAGAATTCTAGGCTAAAGCAACAGATTGCCAGGATGTTTGTCTTGTACATCTGTAAAACCGGAGTAAAAAACTGACAACTTTCCAATGAAATCATATGAAATTGACAGTTTGTTGTCAAGCCAGGTAAAGATTGTCCAGCTGAATTGCTGTTCTGTTGGCTCTTCAGCCCAAATGTACTTCAGTCGCAGGACAATGCCTGCCTTGGAGAGTATTTTTGAGAGGTTTTAGCAGTTACCATATCCTACTTTCTCAATTGTAATCTGTACAAACACAATTCAGTGACAAGATGCCTTTGCAAACCTCTCAGGTTGCACAGGTACTCGTTTACCAACCACAAACCAGGAGGACTGAATAGGCATCAGCTCTATTGTGTGATTCACAAGGATAAGGGGTACCAAATTGCAGACAAAAGGGAAAGGAGGGTTATGCCCTGTGTGGATGTTTGTACACCAAAACTTGGTATTTAAAAACAGCCTGTGTCTTACACACTCCAACTAGAGTCAGACAGCAATCTCTACTGCTTGGATCTATCAGAGTCCCTTTGGTGGACATGGCTGTATCAAGGTGCACCAGCACCACCCTATAGCAGACAGTCAGCCCTGCAAGATCAACAGGGCAGCCTAATCTTTATACTTTTCCACAAAGAGAATGGAGATGGATAACGTCAAATGTGGACAATGATGATGGATAGTTTGTAGGTGATTGTGGAGATCCTCCACGGATGACCTCTAACGAGACTTGTTCGGATGAACTGACTGAACCTGGCAGCACCCAAAGCACAGTTTCACTGTGCAGCACTTATTCTGGGGTTCTGGTTCAGGGGCGATGGCTGGCTGAGGAAGTCATAGTACGAAACCTGATCAGTTTTTGTTTTTCTGCTTTAGAACCTTTTTGACCAAATGGACGAAAAAGGAGGACAGTTGCTGTGAAGGTTTACTGTATGTGACGGGAACAGTCTACTTGGACAATACTGTGAAACGGTTTTAACAGCTAGCAATGCCCATTAGGGTGTTAATCGTTTATTTTGCGAAATGATCATAATTATGATCGTGCAGGTGTCTAAAACTGTTTCATGTGTCAGTTTAGTTTGTTTTCTGCCCGTTTCTTTTTTTTATTAATTCTGTTTGTCTACATTTGTGTTGTACTTGTGTTGTCTTCTTTCATTTGTATGCTGCCAAATTCTGTTCATGTCTTACCATTTGTTTGCTTTATAGTTTTGTTTTATGTCTCACCGTTCATCTTTTTCTGTGTCTCCTTGATGCTGCACCCCTCACTAATACCTGTTCTATAAATGTTTTGTTTCATGTTGAGAAGTTGCTTTCTAGCAGGAAGCTTGTTGTGGTTACCAACATGTTTTGTAAATGCTACCATTGAGCATAAATATGTTGATTGCTAGCCTGATGCATTTGGATATCAGTTCATGTTATTTCAGAATTGAAGCTAAAACAAACTTGTCAGGGACCTTGAAACTAGAAACACTGACTGGAAATAGAAATTGGTGAAATATATCTGGCTAATGATTTGACAATATGTTGTGATGAATGAAAACTAAAAATAACTGACTGCAAAAACTGATTGAAGTTGTCCCAATGTGCAAAAGAGTAAAAGGCATCTCAGCACAACATGTGATTTGTAGTGACGAGTTTGGTTAGATGTCGGTGCTGTAGAAGTTCAGAAAACTGATGAAATGTTATATCATATTTAACATTTTAAATCTCTGGAGTGTGGTGTGTTACCTGTAGTAATATTGTGTGTGATGCTAATGTTTAGCATGGTCTGAAACTGTTGCCCTTGGGCCCACTTGGAGAATTTAAATCTGATGTTGATTTTATGTATCACCGGAATTCCATGATGACTGTCGTTTAGCTTGGAGTAAATCTTTAAACAACATCATGACAATTAAGTCTATCCTCTGTAAGCATAATTTGTATAGCATCGTTTCATGAGAAACTAATCCGAGGTAGTTTTAACGACGTTCAAGTTAGCTGGCAACAACAACATCAATAAGAGAAGATGTTTGGATAACTAGAAAATTTACCTGTGTTGGGCTTCACACATCAAGCCCAGCCAACAATCACCCATCCAGGTTAATAATATAATACGTAGTTGGTCAGAATCCTTTGGCATTAAGGATGATTAACGATGATTTATAATGTGGTCCGCCACAGAGGGCACATGGTTACCTTGCCATCCAGGAATTACAGATGGAGAAGACGTGATGTAAACAAGCTATGAATAATTGTCAGAAAATTATTCCAATTTTCGTGATGATAAAAGCATTGATATGGAACTCTGATCACCTTTTGGCAATTTGAGCAAACTCTGCAGGCATTAGTTATTTTTCTTGTTTTGCTTGTTTCTTCTGTCCAGAGCCATGCTGTATCTGATGGTTTTGGTGAGCTGCATGGGGGCTGTATATAGTTTTACTGATTATTTCAAGTTTTGTCCATTTTCCTCGTGAGACAATATTCGATCACAGGCATAACCTGCAAAACCTGAGGCTATATATATGCTCATGTGCATTTAATGTAGTAGGGTCTGTGGTTCTGAGAATTTTAGGGATGGAATTTGTGTGGAATCGGTTGCGGACAGCGGACTTGGAGAAGTTCTATTTCGGTGGTGCACTGCGTCATGCATCACAGAACATGGAACTTGTGGATTGTGCTTTGTAAATGATTCAGCTGGTTGTAATGTGATGTACCAAAAACCTATAGAACTCCATGCAAGAACTTCTCAGATGATCTTAGAAATGCATTTGGCCTTGCAGTCTGATTAACGGATTTATTATTGACATTGATCCTCTTATGTACATTAAGTTTGTTTTAGAACACTTCTTCATGTTCTTTGTGATTTTCACAATACATCACTCACAAAATTAAAAACCAGTTTAACTCGGTTTTGCTGTGGCAGATTGCTCTGAACACTCGCCATTCACAAACAGGTGATGAGATTTTGTCTTTGGCCTGCATGCTGTGGAACAGCCTTCTGCTGGCAGCTAATCAGGAAGCTAAGTGCATGTTTTGAAACAGCAATAGACAGTGATTGTCTATGAGAGAGAACTATTTACTTCAGTCTTACTGTAATAATAAAAAACTAAACACGTGAAGTAACAAAATACATGTAATAGTAGAACAGCTGGACAGATGAATTACAAGATAAACTGTCCAATAAATGTAGTCCAAGCATTGAGTATTGTCCACATAAGAATGATGTCCTAGTGAATGACTGCCATATAACGTAACCTAGTGGTGTGATGTACACTGCGAACTGAAGAGAGCCTATCGCTGAACCCTGATGGCTGTCACAGGGTAGCAAAGCTTTGGATGAAGAAATGCCATTTACGTATACTTACTCGGTGTGCAGACAGAGATAAGTGGCAAACCAATTCAGTGCAGGATAAGAAACCCCAAACCAATCAATGTCTGAGGTGATGCATAAGAAGTTACCCAGGTAATGGTCCACAGTATCCAAAGCAGCACACAGATCAAGAACAATGCATGCTGTCACCAGTCCTCCATATGGGTTATGATATAATAATAATAATAATAATAATCTTTTTCTTTAATTAAGCGCCAGCAAACGTACTGCGCTGTACAGTGAACATACATATAGTAGAAACGGCAGCCACACAGGGTGCCTTACATACATGTATACAGTAGAAGCACATGATAACAGTTTTACAGGAGTCGAATATAACTTTTAAGCAGCAGCCACTCGGCGCCAATCATGGCCTACTATTCATTTAACCACCGCTGCCACCTAGCGAGTGGAAGGCTAAATAAACCTTACGGGGTCTACTGGGTTCGATCATGGAACCTTCAGCTCTTCAAACCAGTGTGTTATCCATTACTCTACGGGCCCTCCTCCCCAATGAACGAGAGATATTAATTAAACTGGAAACTCAGAGCATGTGCAAGAAACACGAATGGTTTCCTGTTGATGGATTTGTCCATTTGTAGACACCCAGGTGAGCTCTGTCTTCCAGTTTCAAGTCTGATTGTTAAGTAATCGTGATTTGCTCTAGCTATGATATCCAGGTGGAGTGCTTCCTCACATAACTCAAGCCCATCTTGGCAGTCTGCTCTTGCTTATACATAGTTACATACATGTACAGTGTATAATGACATTTCATTAGCCTTGACCCATGCAGTTCGGGGTACCTTGCTCGGATAGCACTTTGTTAGATCAGTTAGATAGTCCTGTGCACCACGCTGTTGGGAGATATCTGAAGCCATTGTATTCATGTGTTTGATACAAATGTCTATAACTCTATTTACATACATAGCTTTTGTTTTCACTGCTTTACATGAAGAAAATTTTCTTTACAGCAGTAAATTTCAATCTAATGTAAGCTATTCCAGTGACTGCTTTGAAGTTACAAGTTGGGCCTAAAATTAGTTGGCAACTTTAAACTATTTTATTTTAGTTGAAAAATAGTTTAAGTTTAACTAAAAAAAATTAGTTTAGTGCCCATCACTGGATGCATCATCATTTGCATTAGCAACTGTCTTAATTATTTTCTGGTAGAAATGTAGTAGGATATTACATAGTACACATTACATAGTTTGAAAGTGAAATTCCTCTGTTACTGTGAAAATGTTTGTTATAAACAGTTGGAAAAAAGTTTAACTAACTATTTTTAGTTTAGTTAACCTATTTCCAAAATGATTGCCAACTTTAGTTGAACTATTTCATTCTAGTTGAAAAATAGTTTAACTACAAAAATTATAGTGCCCATATGGTGACTACATACATGTAATGTACCATAAAATAGGTAAGACAGTTTTCCATAGGATGTGGTAAAACAGGTTTTCCAAAGGTATTTGCACAAACACTTCAAGAAATGCTTTTGCTAAGGCAGTGTTTGTATTTGGGAGCAAAGCTCCAATTCCAGTTACCGACACATAGCTTACTGTTCTGATCGGTAGCAGTTCATTACTGCCAATGATAACCATTGTCCATGTCAAGTTTGGCTGCTTGTTTCTTTTGGAGTTCAGTTTATCCAAAACCCTCCCCTAATACATGATGACCTGTAGAATAGCTGCCATAGTTGGATCTCAGTGAGATCCAACTATGGCATCTCACCTGGTTGTAAGCAGGTATTTTCTGCACAACTGAATACTTCCTTGATTTTTGCATTCATTGCTACAGTTATATGTGGTTGATAATGTATGGTCATCTATCAACTCTATGTTGTCATTTGCAATGGTCAAATTAGCACAGTTTTGAGGCACGATTGTTGCTTCCTTTGTTTGACTTGCAAAATTAATTATTTGTCCTGATGTGTTTCCATCATCACTCATGAAGGTCGAATTAGCACAGTTCTGAGATGCTGTTTCTGCTTTGTCTGACTTGAAATACTAATTACTTGTCCTGGCATGTATACTCATACGGACACACCAAGAGGAAGGCGCAGGACAGAACAGGATGGAGGTGGTCGGGGGAGAACAAGAGGTCGTCCATGTCACAAACCTGCTCAACAGCAGAAGACTGAGAAGAAGGCATGTATACATCCATCATCACTTGTGAAGGTTGAATTAGCACAGTTTTAAGGCGCTGTTCCTGCTTTGTTTGTGTGACTTGCAAAAGTAATTACTTGTCCTGACTCCTGACGTGTATCCATCATCACTCATGAAGGTTGAATTAACACAGTTTTGAGGCGCTGTTTCTGCTTTGTTTGTGTGACTTGCAAAACTAATTACTTGTCCTGACTCCTGACGTGTATCCATCATCACTCATGAAGGTTGAATTAACACAGTTTTGAGGCGCTGTTTCTGCTTTGTTTGTGTGACTTGCAAAACTAATTACTTGTCCTGACTCCTGACGTGTATCCATCATCACTTGTGAAGGTTGAATTGACACAGTTTTGAGGCGCTGTTTCTGCTTTGTTTGTGTGACTTGCAAAACTAATTACTTGTCCTGGCGTGTATCCATCATCACTTGTGAAGGTTGAATTAGCACAGTTTTGATGTACCGTTGTTGCTTCATTTGCCGGACTAGAAATATTAATTTTTCCTGACGTGTATCCATCATCACTTGAATTCAAATTTGCCCATTTCTGAGGTACTGATTTTGCATCTTGTGTACTGCTTGTAATGGTTTCAAACTGTCGAAATGATGGTAGAATTGATACTTGTCCTTCAGGTGAAACAGTGGAAACACAGCCAGTTTGTAAAGGGTTCGTAACCTTCGTTAGCATTATATGTGTAGAAACGCCATTGTTCTCTGGTTTGGGCACTCTTCTCACAACTTCTACTCTTTGCACTCTGTTCTCTGGACTGTAGATATGTTTGGATGTTCTTGGCTGCTCTTCCATTACATCAGCTGAGCAAACCTCATAGGACATCTTCAGGATTGCTGAAGCGATGGTGTTTGCGTTAATTGCAGTTGGTTCGGAATTGGTCTTGTGTATGATTTTTGGCAGTATACGTGTTGAATGATGTGATTCACTCAGTGGGAAATCGTGTATCTGATAGACAAGTAAAAGCAATCTTAGATTAATGTAAAAAAAACAGTTTAAGAAAAAGTATTAACTCCAACACAACAGAAATGTTGTGTGAAAAACAGCAAAAGTTAAATACTTCTCAAACCTTCCTGTTTGACATCTTTCTCCTTGCTGAATGCTTTATTAGTTATTGGTGCTTAATCTGTGCTGTTTCATGTGTGTCATTTCATTGCAAGGTGTGATCCACACAGGGTCAATAGAAGTAGTTACCGTGAATATGTGGCACGTTGGTTAAGCTGTCGCCTTGTAAAAGTAGTGAGTGTGTAAAACTCGGGTTCAAAACTCCTCTGCGGTTAATTACAGTGTAGAGCGGTGAGCTCCTTGTGATTGGCTACATTGGGAGTTGACCAATGGACAGAAGCAGAGTATGAACATATATTCCTGAGTGGGAGAAAAATATATCCCAATGTTTAAAATATGTCTCTGAATTGTACCATGACTTTCAGATGGTGTTTGGATAATACTTAGTGACATGTGTTGATGCACTGTCATTAGATTATAGCTCTATGCAAACATGAGAAATTACTTTAAAACTACATGTATGTATGCCTAATCAGACATTCATTGCGTGCATATGCAACTATTTAGGCCAAAATGCCAAAGTTACACGTGCTTGCATTATGCGTACGAGGTCTTTCCTTAACTAAGCCCTTGCTGGGATTTTAACTAGGGCACACGTACAGATAAACACCACTTTTCAAATGCAACCATACCTTGACTGGCGAGTATTGTTCCTTAGCTCTTGTTGCTGCAGGTGGTTGGTTTTGCTGGTGAGATGGGGCAGAGGCGAATAGCATCTCGTCATTGTTATTATCGTCCAAGAAGTTGCTTTGCTGATTTTTAGAGGCATCACCATAGAATTCATGTCCACCATACATAGGCCTATGTCTGGCTTCCACATTAGGTGGCATCAGTGGGCTGGCTTCCACATCAGATGGTATCAATGGGCTGGCTTCCACATCAGATGGTATCAGTGGGCTGGCTTCCCCATCAGGTGGCTTCAAGATGACATGATCAACACGCCCACCAACATATAATGATAGCTGTGATGCGGATGTTTCTTGATAACATATAACCTGTCAATTAACGCATCAGCAAAATTTTTATGCACTTTAGGCCAGATTGAAGGATGAGTAATCCATGGACTCACTGCTGAGTTGTGTGATAGTTTAATAATAGCGTTCAGAGGTAAGGTGGCATACAAGTGACACCTCTCCCACAGTCCTACTTTATCTGGTAGTACCAGATAGCTGGAAAAAATGAACTTTAGCTCACTTGAAGGCCACTCAGTTTGAAGGCCCCGTTTCCTATGCGTACCTAAAAACTACCTACATTATCAGTAGACCCCCTCCCATAAGCAAGCATACGCAGGCACATGCATTTCGGTTCCCCCTCCCCTCCATGCGTACGTAATATATGGATAGCACCTAAATAGGTAACGAGGAATTAATGGAGCACTCACTATAAGAATACACATTTCAGCCGAACCATCGAGGTTAATTGCTAGTAGAACTTAGTTCCGATTTAAGGTAAAACTGAAGGCAAACCCCAGATTGTAATAATAATAATAATTTTCAATATTGTGTAAATGTTGGCTACAAGTGTTTCGTAGCATCCAAAGTTGTAGGAAGGTTCGGTGAGCTGTGACAAATGCTTGGACTTCTCACTTTTGCTACTGTCAGCAGTTGCTCGTCTCCAGTTTTCTTTTTTATTTATCGTTTGCAGAAGCATGGGATTTACAAAAAAAGCCAGTTAAAATCTTTACGCAGTTGCGTAATTGCGTAATGCTAGTTACGCGCCTGATTCTAGATCTATGTCAGCACAAGGATGGAGACAAAAGGTGGAGTGTTGAGATGAAACGTGCTAAGTTGTAAGATAGGGATAGTAGTAGATAAGTACAGCCTACATGTATACATATATTATGATAGTTTTAAGATATTTCCAAAATAAACGAATTTATTGAAGCTATGGACTGGAATTGATGGTGCATACCTTGGCAATGTCAGCAGTTGTGATGTCTGTAGAGAATTCATTCGCGTTTTGACAATCCAGTGCAGTGCGATGTTCCACCGCACCACTAAATTGTGGAATCCACAATCCAGGCAGTTCAATACTATATAAGCTTACTGTATCAGTAGGTCGATCTTCAAATTCTTCTGGCCAATTGAAATTCTCACTATTCTCACTACCGTTATCATTTCCCAACCATGACATTCTTGGGTTTGTTTCACTGTGTGGAAAGCATGCCTTCTCTTCCAGGATTTCCACCACAGTTGTGTAGTCGTCAATGAACTTGCTCTGTGAATATTGGAACATGACGCTCCTGAATTGGTTACCCTGACAAAATGTATGGGCACATCAGTGACTAATCCACACACACACATATCTGTACATGTGCATGTAAATGTATGGAAAGATGTATGTGAATGTGTGCTATATGAATGTGTAAGTGTATGTATGTATGTATGCCCTATCCCATTATTATTATTATTATTATTTATTATTATTATTAGTATTAGTATTAGTATTAGTATTTATTGAAAAATGAAAAGCGAACCGCACATTGGTGAACAAGTATAGAAAAAATATATAAAACAGAAGTAATAAGAACTTAGAAGATAATAATATTTGGAAAAAAGGAGTGTGAATTTTAAAAAATTTAAAATATTACTAATAACACTACATCAAAAGCATCATAATAATAGAGAAATTTAAAACTATAGCTATTATCTAAAATGGGTAGCAGTTTACTAATTAAACAACATCCAAAAGCATATCCTAATAATAAAGCTTTTTCTAACCAGATTATCAGAATGGGGTAAAGTTATAATGGCCTCTGGGGCGCAACAGATATCCTGTTAATTTAGAGGCAATAGACCATGAAGGACGTGACCATTAAAGCTTCTTATGGCTAAGAAGACACGGGTATAAGCTAGCTGACAGAGTTTACCAGGCTACCAGGATAATAGATGAACCACAGATGTACATTCCAGAATCGTCTGGAGAGATGAGCCATCCACATTGGAAAGAGTTTTCCATTGGTCAGTATAATAAGGTAAGGTTTGAGTGTGGCCTTCCATTAGCTTAGCTAATGTCATTCTAGGGATCTGAGGTAGAGGTTTTACAGCTGGACGAACCAATCACGATATACCTTTTCCACGGACATCCAAATAACTGAGGATATGTAGCCTAAGGTTGCAGAGGCAGTAAGTCGGTCAGAATGATGCAGTGACCATGAAGCTTAGACTGGGCATTCTGTATTAGACTGGCATGTCTAGTGCTAAGTAGTCCATAAAGGACGTCCGCAAAATATGACCTACTCTGGGCCTATCCCTCCCCTTGTCTGCATTTGTCCCCATTTGACCTTACCCTCCCTCTCCGTTGCGGACGTCCGCACGCCTATGCCAATTTCTGGTGTCATCACCATTATTTTTACAATTATTCCACAGTTCCTGTGCACGTTTAAGTGACAGTTCGGATTTCCTATCGCAGGATGTGCAGTAATAAAAGCCTCTTTAAAGTCGCAGTAAAGGTTATGCCATTCATGAGGTTTTAGGCAATCACTTCATTGACATTTTCGTCTTTTAGGGAAGGTTGAAACAAGGTGGTGTTTAAAAAACTATCAAATTTAAAATTTCAGATGCGGACGTCCGCACTTGTCATAACCCCCTCCTCTTGTCCGCATTTGTCCGCATTTCGATGACCCCTCATTGCGGACGTCCTTTATGGATGACCCCTAGCAGGGCTGTAGGCCTAGTGGCAAACTTAGAGGTGAGTAGGCCTATACGCTACCGGTTAGTTTTCCGAAACAAATTAGAGGTGAGTATACGCTAGGCCCCTACAGTATTTTGTGAGTATACGCTACAGTATTTTAATATAAATAAACATAAATATTTTGTGAGGTGAGTGTACGGTCTCTAGAGGTGAGTATACGCTGTATACCCGCGTATACCCTCGACTACAGCCCTGACCCCTAGGCGTTCATCTTGAGAAGTTTAGAATATATGAGTTCTTGTAGTTGTTGCAGTAATGTAGCTATATATATTTCACTATCAACAGCGTAACTGAACAATCGTGCGCAATTTAACTGCGTATTCATATAAAAGAGACATTCATAGAGAATGGCAATAAAGAAATTCCACAGACGAATCTCTCACCTCGTAGCTCGAATTGGTCCAATGATTACCTGCCTCCATATAGAAAGGCAGAGTAAACCCATTATGATATTATATGCTTGACGAATTTTTTTCAGAATTCCCATTTCTATATTTATGTGTATCGTTACCAGGTAACGATACACACTTCATACAGTGTGTCACTGTATGAAACTCTTTCAGATAAGTTTGTCTTTCCAATCACATGCAGAACCCATTAGGCAGAAGCTATAATTTAAGGCAATATATCTCTGGATCTGATAAAGGAGGATTTTAATTTTGAAAACTTACGAGTGGAAGAATTATATTTGGTTTAAAAGGTTTCTTCAAACATGGACCATCTCTGCAAGAAAAGGAGCAATCATTCATAAATGCTGATAATGAATGGTTTTACTGCAGCCAAGTAGTATGCATGTATGTAACTGAGTAGTCTATAGTGCTTTATGAACTTATCGTTATCTAACAGCTCTGAAAAGGTGTGATGTGATATGAGTTGAAAAGGGGTCACAAACTCTCTGTCATGTGTCAACATGTCCTGATCTTATACTAAAAAGTCACACAATAAGGGGATGCTGTCGATATCTTGGATAGGTATGCAACAATAAGTATGCCATTATATACATGTAACTGAACTCTTGCCATTCACTGAAATATTACATTCTAGTAACTGGCTACTGTTTACTTTACTGCAAATGTTATGTGTACTCAGTGATGGGCACTAAACTATATTTTTTTAGTTAAACTAAAACTATTTTCCAACTAAAAAAATATAGTTTTACTAAAGTTGGCAACTAATTTTGGAAATTAGTTAACTAAACTAAAAAAAGTAGTTAAACTTTTTTACAATTTTTTACGACAAACATTTTCACAATAACAGAGGTTAAGTGAACTGTAATAATGCAGAGTATCAATGACAATTTCACCGTCAAACTATGCAATGTGTACTGTTCTAGCATACAGTTACAGGCATACTGTAAGTAGTGTATGAATTTGAAAACACAGGCTGTAATGCTAAAACCGTGCAGTGTTAATCAATAAGTTTCACGTTGAGTTGTTGACAGTGTTCAATGTTCATTGTTGGGTATTACTGATTTTTTTAGTTAAACTTTTTAGTTAGCAACTAAATTTTTTTTAGTTAAACTGTGGTTTTAACTAAACTAATTTTTTTAGTTAAACTTCATCCTTAACTAAACTTTCTTAGTTAAACTAAAAGTTAGCAACTGTTTAGTTAACTAATGCCCATCACTGTGTACTGCAGAGGAGAATCGTAAGTCTTGCACTAATTGGCCATCTGTGCACCTGTAAGCTGTTTAAGAGTACCATTGGGATCAGTATATAAACAGTTAGTGATGCTCACCTGAATTTAGAAAGTAACACCAGTAGAATAATAACTCCTGCGGCAGTGAAGATGATGCAGCCAGCCACTAGTACAGGAATCAGTGCTAGAAAAGTCAACAGCACTGTTTCAACTCCTCGATTAGGCTATGTAGGCAAGCATGTGCCTGACACACTGCTTTTCTCATTAGCCGACAGGAACCGGTGTTAGAGGTCATTAAGAACAAGTTTACTTGAGCAAATAATAATAATAATTTTAGTTATAAATTTCAATTTTAAATCAAATAGTTTTAGTATAATAATATTAAATTTTAATAATAATATTTTTTAATCCTGAGGGAGCTTATTATGTACTTTGGGCAATATAATAGTAATAATAATAGAAATAATTTTCTTCAACCTGAGTGGTTACGTATACCATGGATTAAAAATAACCCTTGCAATATCGTCGACCAGTTCTTGACAGTTATAAGACAAAAACGGTTCTTGCTAATTAGTGCTCTATTGTTCTCCAAGGAAGTTCCTTCGGCTAGTCTTGAATATAGGTATAAGGAACTTTAGCAATCATTTGATTAGAAATCATCGTCAAACGTGATCGATACTCTAATACTTCTGAAGAGTTCGCTCGGTTCTCTGAAACTACAGCACACTCCAACGCTGTCCAATGTGCATGCATTGCAATCCTTTCCTGAATAGAGATGACTCTGCGGCTTAATTATGAATGCTATTTTTATTTGTCGACTGTTCTTGGTTTGGCGTCTCTGGCACTGCTCTACTCTGGTTCCAGTCCTAGGCTACTTGTCTTCCCGATCCTGCTCTGTTAAAGCCTTCAGCCACTGCTCGCAACCCTCCCTCTCTCCTCTGGTGTCCCTCAAGGCTCCATCCTGGGTCTACTCCTCTTCATCCTTTGTGCTTACACCTTTAAGCCATCATAAAATCCTCCTGTGTTGACCACCATCTTTACGCAGATGACACCCAACCCTACATATCCTTTTCCCCAAGAAATTTATCCACCTCCATCACACAATTACTCAACGTGGTTAACCTTATCTCACAGTGGATGTCATCCAAGGGGCCATCCATATATTACGTACACAAAAATCCGGGAAAATTGGACCCCTCTGTTCGCAAGCGTACTTTCTTCCACCACCCCCCCCCCTGCGTACGTACGCTTGACGCACACCCCCCCCCCCCGAAGACCAGCTGCAGAAAGTGTCTCAGCAGTGACTGTCTGCACTTTAGGCCAGATTATTGAAGGATGAGTGAGGGCCAATATAGACAAATTATAGGTGTCTCGTTCACAGCACAGAATAACTGCACTAGGCTTTTATATAATGTAATAAAATTCCATCGGACGACTATAGGACAATACAGAGTTATAAATAGGCTAATGTGGACGTCATAATTATAAATTTATTTTGTGTACGTACACATTTTGTCCCCCCCCTACCCCCCCCGTTCGCACCCGTACGCAAAATCGCCAAAATCCGACACCCCTCCCCCCTAATTGCGTACGTAATATGTGGATGGGCCCCCAATCTCTTCTGCCTTAACCCTTCCAAAACAGAATACATCATCCAAGACCTTCCTGACCAAATCAAGAAAATCCCTGACCATTCCATACACCTATCTACTGACTCGTCTTCCCTTACCTTCACCTCTGACTACCCCCGTCCGCAATCTTAATTTGGTATACTACTTTGATCCACATATCTCCTTCTCTAACCACATCTCCAACGTCTCGTGCTCCTGCTTCGTGCACATTCGTGACCTCAGACGCATCCGGCCCAGGCTTGACCTTTAAAACTGCCTCCACCATTGCTACCTCCATTATTCATTCAAAGCTTGATTACTGCAATTCCTCTTCCTCAACTTTGAATCCACCCAAATCAAGAGTCTGCAACTTATTCAAAACTCACTAGCCAGAGCTGTCACTAGAACGCCCAAATATCATCACTCCAATCCTCAAATCACTTCAAAGTCCTATCACTACCCTACAACCCCTACAATATTCCCAGCCCGAATACGTCCGTGATCTCTTCACCATCCAGGAAACGCGCTTAACCCAATCCTATTTCAGTCTTTCTCAACCTCCAGTTACTACTCATCTCAAGTTCTCCAACCGAGCCATATCCAACACAGCACCACGCCTCTGGAATGATCTCCCTCTGAATTCCGCAGATTCTCTGTTCCGCCATCGTCATTGCAACCCGTCCTCCATCCTCCTTCTTATGTTCCTCTATTTATCTATCACCACTCCGGCTTTCCAGTCAAAATTGAAGTCTTACCTTTTCAAGAACTCCTACCCTGACTCCTCTGATCCTCCCCCTTCCAATTATTCGCGCCCAAAAACGACACCCGCCTTGACAGCTGCTCTGCCTCCTGTCTTGATCTGGCCCCCTGGAAATCGGACTCGGAACTATTTTGGACTACACTTTGGAAAATCCCCTCTGATTTGATTTGGCCTTCTGGAAACTGGACAGTCTGGACTCGGACTTCTTTTGGATAACTGTCTGGAAGCACCCTCTGATTTGACGTAGCGCTTGTGAATAGGCTGGTGCACTGCGCTTGGCCTTCGAGTGGCGCTTTTAAGTTTGGAGATTACGATTACGATTCAGGCAGCTGTTCTAGTTAGTTGGGACCAGTCTTGTTGTCCTCGAGACCAAGGTCTTGGTCTCGAGTGCACTCGAGTTCGTTTTTAAAAGTCTTGGTCTTGGTCTTGGTCTTGAGACCAAAGGTCTTGGTCTTGAGGTTCAAGGTCTTGGTCTTGGTCTTGGTCTTGAGGTTCAAAGTCTTGGTCTTGGTTTTGCAAGACCAAGACCAAGACTTTTGTCAAAATGAACAGTCATTAATTTTAACAAACGGCAAGAATTTTTAAAAATTTATCCAATAATTACTCATATAGTTATTGCTTTAGTATTTACACGGTGTGAATGAAGCTTCACTGTTGTTTTGGACAATTATTTTGACTTCCGGTTATTTACCATGGAATGATTTCAAAACAGACTCATGATTAATTTGTACATTTACATCCGGTTCTTGAAAAGCTGCTTTATGTGCTAGCGATTTCAGCACTTGTAGACCGTGTTTTTTCACATGGTAGAATTTTTATGAGGCTCCACATGTGACATGTGGAGCCTCATAAAAATTCTGCCATGTGAAAAAACAGAAAATTCTGAGCAAATTGGTTTTTATAAAATTCAACAGGCATTTGGAATAACATTTCGCATGAAGGACATTATTTTGTAAATACGAATTCGGAAATCTCTGCAGTCTCCATTTAGAGTTGTTTTGCTTGAATAAAAGAAAAAACTCATGTTTTCATTAAAATAACGAGTAGTCCGACTGGACAATTTTTAGTAAGGAATAGAAGTCTGGATACGACTGCGATTTTTTTGGGTCTTGGTCTCGGTCTTGGTCTTGAGGTTCAAGGTCTTGGTCTTGGTCTTGGTCTTGAGGTTCAAGGTCTTGGTCTTGGTCTTGGTCTTGAGGTTCAAGGTCTTGGTCTTGGTCTTGGTCTTGAGGTTCAAGGTCTTGGTCTTGGTCTTGGTCTTGGTCTTGAGGTTTAAGGTCTTGACAACAAGACTGGTTGGGACATTCGTTGGGTGGCGTTGCTAGACTGCTTCCTGCCTTTCTGGCTTCTGCTGCGAACACACATATAGGCCCTACTCTCCAGTCCTCCATGCTGGGAAAATGCAGACCAACACTGACGCACAGTGCTGATAGCCAAATTTTACACTCCAGAAAGTAACCTCACCCGTAAACAGTTGGATAAGAGGCCACTAATTCAGAAAGTTGCAACCACTCGGCACGTAATATATGCTGATGCGGCCGTAGGGTGATGCGTAAACCATCAAGCTTCTTTCAAAGCAGTGTTTGAACCACATGCAGGCACGGTGGCACCTGCTGGCTCTTCGCCCCGACTATAAAACGGTTGCTTATACTTACATGGAGCCACGATGTCAGTTTACTGTGACATGCCCCAGACGAGGCTGTCTACAGTTGCAGAGGCAGCCTCTAGAAAAGTCAACAGCACTAATAATAATTTTGTCGCGAGCGTGGGGGAAGGCCTAGCGAGACACACCTCTAGCTCCGAGTCTGCTCCATAGTCACACAGGAAAGGCGCCTCTGCTCTCAACAACCTGGACGGAGAGGATCGCCTGTCGTCAACAATGCGTCTCGGCATATCTAATTCTTGACGAGAGCGACTGCGAAGTCGAATCTTGCTCAATACGACTGAACTCGTCCTTCGTCCTTGACTGACACGCAAACATCTCCTCAGCTGCGTCTTATACAGCGTAGAGAGCTGCGTCTGCTGCTTTGCGCACGTGCAGCAGCTACTATAGCAGTCTTTAGCAGCTGTCAGCAGCTGTCACAGCTTCAGGTGCTGTCGCTGACTCTATCTTGCTATAGCAGCTACAACTGAATGTCTGGGGATCAGTGAGTAATCTATACGTCTTTGGGGGGTAAATTTCCCCCCCAGGATTGATGTTCCCCCCCCAGAGGCCAGCAATATTGTAATGTAGACACGTGTTGGGGTGGAAAATCCCCCCAGGAAACTTGTTCCCACCCCCCACAAGAGGGGGACTAGATTACAGCCTGTCTGGGGATGACCAATTGAGGCTCTTTACAAACTCACAGAAATCTAAAAAATATCTGACAAATTTCTTTTTCAGTAATAAAACTTCTTGTAGCGAAGTTATAGGGTGCTACAATATTAATAGTAATAATAATGTAATCGGCCCTACTACTACTACTTCTACTACTACTACTACTACTACTACTACTACTACTACTACTACTACTACTACTACTACTACTACTACTACTACTACTACTACTACTACTACTACTACTACTACTACTATAATAATTATTATCATTATTCGTCTCTATTACTACTACTACTACTACTACTACTACTACTACTACTACTACTACTACTACTACTACTACAACTACTTCTATACTATTATTACCCGGTACTACTACTACTACTACTACTACTACTACTACTACTACTACTACTACTACTACTACTACTACTACTACTGCTACTAATAATAATAATAATAGTAATAATAATAATAATAATAATAATAATAATAATAATAATAATAATAATAATAATAATAATAATAATAACTTGGACGAGGGTTAGCCGTTCCGGAAAAAACAACTAATTTAATCTCTAAGACCCTGAGGGAACGAAGTACCTCAGGGCAAAAAAAAAATATAATAATAATAATAATAATAATAATAATAATAATAATAACATTGGTGATGTATATATTCGTTTATTGGGTAAACTGGTTGTCATACCGCAACCAGGAACAACAAAATTAAGAAAAGAAAGGGAAATGAACATTCAATCGGATCAACAAAGGGCAATGCTCAGAACTATCGTCTATAAAGTACTCTCGGGATGAAATTTCGATTGTCTTTCTTCGGTAGTTCGAAGTTATGTGGGCGCGTCCGTAGGTTGTAGCCTCGAACAATCATCGGTGGAAAGAGATCACGAAGGACATGGTACATGTTGCTGCTCACTGCCTGTAGCAACCTGATGATGACTCTCTGCTAAATAATTGTTTCTGAGAGATCATTTCTAGTTCAGGTAACAAGGTAATAATAATTGAAATGATAACAAAGTTATTGATAAAGTGTCGGGGCATGTGTGTCTTCTTCTTCTTCTGTTCGATATGCATATAATTATGACAAACCGTCACGTAATAATTAAACTGCTTTCACCTGGTTTGTGGATTGCGTTTGTTCTAGCCTTCTCCTTTGACGATGAACGAGATCGCCCACGCTGTGCTGAGTCACTGTTGATCCACACTTCGTACATGGAATTCTGCTCAAGACCCGTCAGTTTGTATTGCAGAGATGCAGACGAAACATTCACCTCTGAAAACACGACACCAACAGTGTTATGTTGCAGCAAACGTTATAGTTATGAGATTCAAACATCTATAGATATCCTGGCATAAGTTTACCCACGAGTTGTTAACCGGCCTGCTGTCAACCTGCTAGCTACTAACCTGCCTGCAGTTAACCAGCTGTTTATAACTTATGCATTACCGTTTACCGTTTATATATATATATATATATATATACACATACATACATACTTATATAGACACATGTGTGTGTGTTTCAAGTCATGGAATAAACTTTCAAAGGAATAGGCTATGTTAAACGTACGTCTGGAGAGAAACCGCCAAGAGGCCCAGGTTTATTGCAGAACAATATTTATTCAGCTATTTACATGCGAATTATACTTTCCTTAGTTTCCTAGAAGAAGCAGTTTACAAATGCCAACCATGCAGCATAGAACAAAAACCAGCAGAAATGTCTGATCTCAAAGATCAGAAAAAAGCCACAAGCACAAGGCGTGCAACCCACCATATACGCAACACCTGGTACAACACACGCCGACAGCCCGACATGCAACAATATATTATATATACACGTGTGTGATTTGTGTATGTGTGTGCGTGCGTGCGTGCGTTCGTATGTGTGCGTGCGTGCGTGCGTGCGTGCGTGCGTGCGTGCGTGCGTGCGTGCGTGTGTGTGTGTGTGTGTGTGTGTGTGTGTGTGTGTGTGTGTGTGTGTGTGTGTGTGTGTGTGTGTGTGTGTGTGTGTGTGTGTGTGATAGAATAAACTTTCTAACGCATAGACAAGTGACGGCTCAATAGTGACCATCCGAAGTAGTCCGGATCGAGATGTTTGAAATCATTTGTGTAACTCACCTTTTATTTCAGAGCAGTTGCCATTCTGGTAGAGGCAGTAAAAAAGTACGTAAGATCTTATATGTCTCTCTTCGTGACATTGACTTGAGTTCCACGTAACCAGGAGCCTATCAGTGAAGTCCATTGGTGCCTTGATTTCAACGATCTGCGGAGGCTCCAAGGCTAAGAAAACATTGTTATTTTTGGATATAGTTATATTAAAATTGCGTAAAATCTCTATGAACAAGAACAGGTCATATAATATTATTTACTTATGAATCTGTTTATCACTAATGGTAAAACGTCTTTAATCGGTAAACGCCCCCACAATATTCACCAATATTTTTAATCAGCATGTCGTATAGGCCTACACGCTGCCGGAGTCGAATTCAAAGTACATTGATGAGATCTACTTATAGTCTAATTGCACTCTAGAGCGCGACGCCTTTTGACTAGCTTTCATTAATGCTTGTAATCTATATAAATAAAGCAAATACTCTGTCTGTCTGTCCCTCTGTCACAGCGATCTTTGACCGGGATGCATTTCTACACCTTTCGACCTTTTCACTCCAAACCTTCACTACGGTCTCGGGGTGGGCATTACACACCCAGTGTGAGGCTTCGCGTCCCCCGTTTTCACCGCTTCCATGGTGAAAAGGGGCGAAAACCTCTCAAAAACCCAAACTTCTTAAAAATTCGAGTCGACCTATTTTCATTCGCCAGATGGCGCCACCCGAGAAGATTCTCTGTGTTTCACCGAAAATTCTCTGTCACCGGCACGCATTTCTAAAGATTCGCCAGATGGCGCAGCCGTAGAGATTTCACTTCACATTAACTGGTGGTGGTGGTGGTGGTGGTGGTGGTGGTGGTGGTGGTGGTGGTGGTGGTGGTGGTGGTGGTGGTGGTGGTGGTGGTGGTGGCGGCGGCGGCGCTTATAACCCTGGGCAACGACGGGTAAACCAGCTAGTACTTTCATAAAAGTCTAAATAGCATATGCGTGTGCTTGATGCTAGCGTTAGATCATCTTCATCTGGTCTTCTGGGTATTATTACAGCTTGGTTTGGTGCGTTGTCGACTGATGCTTTGTGCGTTAGGCCTAAACGCCAAATTACATGTACACTATAGGCCTAGATGTTTCTGCTAATTAGGCTTATACACCAATTCCCAAGTACCAATTCCATGTATCCATTCTTCAACTACAGCGTATACTCTATGACCTACCTTTTTCCATGTCATAGACGCATTTAAACCAATGAATGCCGCTCGTTCTACCGTTGTCCAAATTTACAGCCAATCCTATAAGGTACGAGGCAAAGTGACCGTCCAACGAGAGCTCGAATTGTCGATCAGTAGGTGGTCGATCTGACCACTGAATTTCATCCTGTCCCATCGAAAAAGAAAGTAAGGTAGGCTATGAAGACACGAGCTTCACAAAATGAAATACAGAAGAAACATTCACGTTTCAAGAAGTAAGATGGCCAAACACACCAACATGGGACCCATATATATGACTCATAGTCCCATATGGAACCCTTATATTCCCGCAAGGAACCCTTATAAATAGGCCTAGGACCCATCACCGCCGCTGTCATCATAATCACAATCATGATCATAATCATACTAATCGCAGCTAACACTATCACTGCGACCAATAGCATCGCAGCAACAGTTTATATATAAATTATATATATATATATATATATATATATATATATGTATAATTTATACAATCGTCGTCGTTATCATTATTTTCAAAGCATGATCATCATCGTCACTGTCATCATCCTATCATCGTGGGGGTCATCGTCACCTTGACCATGATCAGCATCACCACCACCACCACCACCAAGTTTGAATCTCTAACCATTCTGACAGTTTGAGTCCTCTACGTAGCCTACGCAGCCGACAAGTGATCGAAAGAAGCATTAAGAGCCACTTAACGCACCTGGCAGAGGTGATCGGCGTAAGGATGTTTCTGGCACCAGTAGATGACCACCTGATGGATGCAGTGATTCCAGTGAACCGTCACAGTTGATTGATTGCCTTCCATCTTCACTTGCAACGCTTCTTGAGTTTCTTCTAAAATCAGACAACAGTATAGGCCTACCTACAGCAACTATGCAGCCATGAGAAGCAGGCATATAGAGCCATCTGATATTCAAGAAGCCCTGCAAATCTCTTCTGGTGTTTCTGGCAACCGGACTCGGATCTTCACTGGAGTGACTGGACATCTCTGGACAACCTCCCTGACACGACGCAGCGCTCGTGAATAAGCTGGTGTCCTGCGCTTAGCCTTCGAGTAGCGCTTTAGAAATTTGGAATTTACGATTACGATTACGAACGAGATTTTAGTGTGAGATTTCTATTTGGAAATATTGATCCACACAATGCACTATTATATAGTCTGTCTACATCGTAACACATATTTAGACGTAGGCCTACAAGAAATATTTTCTAAAGATCTGAACCTATAGCTAGTGTAATATATGCGTAAAAGTAGGTAAGCCGACAATTATTTGAAGAGCTTATTTTTATTTACGTATGCGCCTGTGTTAGTATGTACGCACGCACACACGCCATTTAGGCCTATGTGTGCACGTTTCCATGCTGGTTCGGGCGCAGCATACCATTACTGTAAGTGCCGATGTATCAGTTTCTGTATAATCTAATCTATGGATTTCTATAGCGCTGTCATCGTAATATCAAGGATGTCGATGGTCATCTATTTAATCCGTAGAACTGACCTTGATTCACCGTTGAATCCAAAGTTGGAATAACGATCTGCTTCGATGGCTGAGAAGCTAAACCGAAGACGTTTTTAGTGAAGACTTGAACGGTGATTGCGCTGTTGCTAAGAACTGCGTCAACGGAAGTTTCTTCCTCGAGTTCGTAAGAAAAGCTTTCGCCATTCGTTGAGTTAGCGTGGACTTTGTAGTAGAAACCAGGACCACATTCGTCGCTCTTTGGAATGGCCTGAAAAGAAATAGATATCTATGTCCCAACACGGTTTCCACAACCAATGGAATCATATTGACTGCCAATTTGCGATCGCTTCAGAGCCTAGTAAGTCGATTCGCGACGACTAATCGATGAACGGACCTGAAGAAGAGCAGTCCCTTAAGCTAACTTGTGGCAGCCATGGGAAGTGTTAGCGACTTCATTTTCTTAGCCTCGGCATATTAGGGCGGGTGGCAAGTCCTCTCCCTCGCCGTCTCATCTTCCCGCCGACAGTGTACGGTCAGTGTCCTCATTATAGCTGAGTTGGCTAGTGGCGCAAGTGGAACAGAAGTCGCAAATCAAATTTCTGCCCTGGCGGGGATTTAACACCCCGACTTCTCGATTGAGGGTCCAAACACGATAATCACTACACTTTCAAGCACCCCAGACAGATAGACAAACAGATAGATATAGACATGTATGATGTAGACACAAAGATAGGCAACCTGACTGACTGACCGGCTGGCTGGCTGACTGACTGACTGACTGACTGACTGACTGACTGACTGACTGACTGGCTGAATAGACGGAGGAACGAACGAATGGGCTAATTAACGAAAGAACAGAAGAACGAATGAATGAATGAACGAATGATTCATTGACTGATCGTCGATTCATAAATCAATTTATTTGCAGCTGACCTTCCAATACAAAGTGACATTTCTATGAGTTTCATTTGAGGATCTGATGAAGAACCCACTCGATGAGACTTCCGGTTGACTACACGGAACTGAAACAGAACGAATCATCACACGCATCACTGTCACCGCCATTAGCACCATCACCACTATCACCACAACCATCACCACCCCCGCCACCACCGCCATCACCACCACCGTTGCCGACATCACTACCGTCGCTGCTGCCACCTCCACCAATACCAGCACCAATACCATCGTCATCATACTTGTCGTTAATATCTCGGTTCTATTTACAACATTCCATATTTACCATTATGGCGCATGAGACTGCAACTCTAGGTCTACCATCATCAGCCGTATGGAACAGAAAGATAACAGACATACAGTTAACCGAACATACAGGTACGTGCAGACATTCAGATGGACATACGCACAGACGTATACGAATGAAGATATAGCCTCATGGATAGGCGGATGTAGACGTATACATACGTACGGACCTTGGGCAAGTCCTTCACTCGCAATTGCTCGTGGCGCTTCGGCGTGAAAATTCCGGCACAGTATCAAATGCTGTAGTCGGGAGCGCCTCTGAGTAGTAGTTGACTTCGAGAGGCGCTATAGAAATATCCGGAATAAATAAATAAAAAAAGTAGATATAAAGACAATCATATACACTATACAGCCATACCCACGTATACAGGCATAGACATACAGACGGACATACAGGTAGACAGATGCTTTACCGGATGGTGAGGTGCGGAAGGATGCGGTGAGGTTTTGGCTCCATAGCTGTCCGACAGTGGTTGCTTGGATGCTGAGTCTGTAGACAGTGTTTGGATGAAGCGAATGAAGCACAACGTTTGAATCATTCGAGAAGATTTCCAACCATACAGACTTCACAGTTCAGACAAAACATTTTTAATTCATATGCAATAATAATTATGACGAATGTGACGATGACCGTGAAATATGCATAGGCCTAAGAATAGCCTTATCATATATATGTAGATATGCAGAAATTTAGACCCCTTTCTAGGGTGTTTTGTGAACCCCAAGGCACACTTACAACTGTCCGACCTGCAATGCATAAAATCTTATAGTTTGAGAACAAAAAAATCGTAGGCCTATGTGGACTCATAGCACTCGAGTGGTTGAAGTTGAAGAAAGCTTTTGCTTTTAATGGCACTCATCAACCCAAGGCCAAATGAGTTTAAAGCCGAACATATATGGCCTACAGGGCTGACTGCTTTTAAGTATGGCTAGAGGTTGAAACTTGGCTTTGGAGTCAATCCGTGAAAATAACTATAATAGTCCTAATTGTTCACGACAGCTTTTCTCACTGCACACGTGGCGGCCATCAAATGTGACGAAACTGCATGATGATGACGATGTTAATGACGATAATTGTGAAGATGCTGATGACGATGATGTCTGAGTGAATTAGCGTGACATCATAAGGCGCCTTTCCAATAAATTTTTAGTCGAACTTAAAATTGTTTATTTATTCATTTACATCATCTTGCCATTCTGAATGGTAGCGAACTTTGTAGAGGAGAGGATCTTTGTAGCCAGGATCCACGAAAGGAGAGAGCCACTGGAGACTCGCATCAGACGCCGTCACCACAACACTTACGTTAGTAGGCGGATCCAGTATTACTGGGAAATAGAAAACAGAAGACGTTGTCGTATTATTTTAATCATACAAGAGCCTCAAAGAGCATATATCCTTTCTAACTTCTACGTTGATTACACCATCATTTTTCTTCTCAGCCTCAATTCCACACCACAATATGTGTCCTAAGCTATATAAGGCTATAAGGCTATAAGGACAGGCATTGCCGTAGTTCCTGATTCTTTTAATACATTTATACGGGGTTGATCGGCAAGATATGGTACTAGAGGGAGAAAGGGAAACAACAGTGAATTTTCTTCAGAAGATCTATTTCGCTGAGCTAATACGTAGATGCTCTGTGCTATAGAGGCTATAGTAATGATTAAGCACAACACGGCATTAGATTCTAGAACTTACGAGACCATGCCAGGTGGTCACTGACAGCCCATGATGTAAGGACAGTGAAACTGAAATGCCTATCTGAAATTGCTTACCTATGTCTTCGACTGTGAAGCAGTATGGATCTGATATCACGGAGTTGTTGGGTAAGAATCCGTTCAAAGCGGTGACCTGGACGCATCTGCTCCGTCCAGCCGATGATCTAGCAGACTGGTCGTTGTCATGGTAACTGTCGTTGAGTAACCAGCCACAGGTTTCGCTACCAGAGTTACAGCACGCCAGATGCCACTGAGAAGAGTCCCTGTGCGTCACAAAATGTTCTGACGTGACCTTACGTGACAATATTTTGCTTTAAGTAAGATTCCAGTTAGCAGTGATTTGGAATTGTGTGTTATCTGTCTTGAACTTGTGGTCATTTGTGGTCAGTGAACTGTGACCTAGCCAACGAAGTGTACGTAGAGTGAGGAAAAGAAAGGAGTCCTAGGATTAGACGTGTGAGAGGAGTAAGAATAGACGAGTGAGAGATATAACTGTGATGTTAAACTTTTACGGCTAAGACCTTGAGGATGAAAAGGGTTGTTTATGATGGCTTTTCATTTTCAACCATTCAGGAAGATGCAGTGGCGCTTTAGAAGCTGTTTATATGAGTTTGATTCATTGCTGATAGTAAGCAGGAGGCTGGTACTTTATGGGCTGGTACTTCATGGGCTGGTACTTCATGGGCTGGTACTTCATGGGCTGGTACTTCATGGGCTGGTACTTCATGGGCTGGTACTTCATGGGCTGGTACTTCATGGGCCTGCCTGTTGAATGCCAGTTATTCGTACACAAGTTCGATGTGTTGCATTTTCTGGGATCAATAAAAATGATTGATTGAAATCTGAACTAGGCCCCACATTTTTCTGTTGTTTGGGGATTTTGACGGATACAGGTGCAGCTAGCTGTCAACGCAACGACTATTTAGCCTCAGTGAAAGGTGACAACGGCCATCGCTGAGCTCTAGCTAAAGCCACCATGCAGAGTTGACACTGCTTACACGTACAGTGCACGCCAACTTTGGTGACAGCTAACCCGGATGTCTGCAGGCGAGGAGGTGCTAAATAATTCTCAATAATGAATTGTGAGTTACTGGCCGTTGCTCACTCGTGCGACTGAAGAGAGAGCGACTGATGAAGAAACCGCGTGTTGTTGAGGTAGCAATGTGCAAGCTGCCCCTGTTGCGTAGGACTCCACCAACACTGCACTCGCGTCCAGTTGTGAACTACGCAGTGGCTGATCACTGGCTTTAGAGGCCGTCCTTCAAATAATAAATATTATGATATGTATTTGGTTTTCTATGCTTACACACAGGAAACATAGTTAACGACAAGCAGCAAACGATGGCGCTAGACAACTGTGCATTTATTTGTGGAACAATGAGCAAAATGGTTAAAGAAGCAGGACTTCCATAAGACAGAATGCAGCAATGTCTATACTTAGCCTAAACTTAATAAAAGTATGAAATTCCTGTCGTTCACTGTTAGCAGTGATTGTCAGCACCAAAAAGCCACTACAAGCTGTTTACAGTTCCTCTTTGTAGAGGTAGAGGGCTCAGGTAGAGAGGACGAGGTCACTGCTTGTGGTGAGTGAAGTTAATCGACGAATTACCAATCACGTGAAACCAGTAAGGTGAGGTATAGTAAGATAAGGTTATAAGCTATGGTAAGGTAAGGTGAGGGAAGGATAGGCAAGGTAAAGTAAATCAAGATAGCGTTGTTGTCCATTTGCTCAATGTCCATTCAACAACAGTCCCGGAAGAGTCGCCACGGTCTTGAGAATAAAGACATACACGACCTCAGTAACTGGAAAAACAGGGAAATCCAATGTTTCTCATAAATAACATATGATGCCACTTACTATGAACTCTAACACGTCCGTGTATAGTAAATGAACTGTTGTCACAGCGACTCAGATTATTTCGATTTTCCTTCGGAATCCAACAGATAAAACCACCGCTTTTGTTACGCGTCGCAATCTGAAGCCAAAGTTGGACGGTTCCTTGGGAAAGAACGAGCACCTTGTCCATTATTCTGAACGTGGATCCTTTGAGCCTACATCGAATGTCAGAGACGCTGAAGCATTCGAGCGCAGTCGACGGTAAAGTGCGGTGGAGAAAAAATGTTTCTCCTTCTTCGATGTCAAAGATGCCAGGTACCGCTAAGAAAAACAAAGTTTGTAATCACCAATTCCAGATCGCAATTAAATCATAAATAACAATTGAATGCGTTATTTAATTTAATGTGTTAAATTTCACCCGAGGTAGACATAAATTTTCAGGAGGTAAAAATCTGGAAAAAACGAAAAAGTTGCCTTATAAATAATTACTTAGCCTAATCAATCATTAATTTAAGGTGTGCAACCTAGTAAAACCAAATTTATCGAGACATGGTAAGGAATAACAGAGACAGACAGATAGACAGACAGACAGAGAGAGACAGACAGACAGACAGACAGACAGACAGACAGACACTTGATAAAGGCCCCTACGTAAGGCCAGACGGAGCAACACAGACGCACACAGTAATAGACTGATAGGCCTACAGTAAGATGGAACGACATATAGACAGACACATGAAGTGATGGAAAGAGAGATTGAAAAAACAGAGACTTCAGAAAGGTAAATTTATGTATCGGCACAGTATCACTTACTATTTTTCAATAGGCCGCAGGCAGCAGTCGGATGCGGCGCGATCAATGCAGTATAAATCAGAAGCAGAATGGTCCGAACTGTCATATTTTCGCTCTGTCTTAATATCCGTTCACCAGAAAAACACCATCAGAATATTCAACTGCGCACAATCTAAAGTAAGACATGGAAATGTGATATATTATTAAAATGCAGAACTGTAGCATTGCAAAATCTGATTTAAATCAGAGACAAATTTAATAATCTGCCGCTGGTAGCCCGAATTTTTTGTCGGCCCTAATATACTTTAACTAATATATATTTTCGTTTCCCTCGAAGATTTAGAAGAAATTCGATGTTCAATTTTTTATATTTAAAGCTTAAAGTCTGCTGCCCTCTGGAATGTGCCCCCTAGGTTATGGTGTCGTTTGTTGCAATGGTAAATCCACTAGACCTACTGACTTAAAAAATTAAATCCAGTGCAAAATCTACCAAAACACTTGCAACAAGCATTCTACATCGTAAATTAGTAACTCAAAATATAACTATGCTGAAAACTGAAAATCACTCATGTTATAAGATGCAGATTAAAAAATTACTTTACCCATTATTATATTTTACACACAGGTCAAACTAAAGCAAAAATTTGCCCACAAATGCGTGTTTGTGCATTTGAATTCTCTAATATTTTCAAATATTTCCTTTTTAAACAAAACAAGCGAAATAAATCCCTATGACTATTTTATTCCGCTTTGGCTTGCTGTGACTGAGTTTTGAACCTGAAATCTATAATCATAATGTCGCGCCTGCGTGTTCGTTAAGTTTCACGTCACTTCTAGGACCAATTGTCACACCACTTCCGGTGCTAATTGTCACACGCGCAAACTCCAAAGACGACCCGGCGCATCGCTGTGGAGCCCGAAATGTAGGCCAGTCAGAACTATCCATGTCATTGGCTAGACTGAGATCAGAGGCGTGTCTTAACTGTGTATTATCATACTTATTTACCAGGCTGATGGTCGAGTGGATTGGCGCGGTTGCCGGATGGGCAACAGCCCCAGCAATATTGCTGGAACCAGGGTTCGCTTGTGACTCCACAGCGAATTTACTATTAGGCATTTGCTCGAGGCGCTCTAAGCGTGATACCAGCAATTCTAAAATAGCACACTGTCTTTCTGAGGCTTGCCCTTGAGCAACACTTAAACTTTCCAGGATAGCATTCTGTCTTTCAGAGGCTTGCTCCTGGATCACACTCATTCTTTCCAGGCCTCGCTCTTGACTTACTCGCAAACTTTCTAACACAACACTTTGTCGGTCTAAGGCCTGTTCTACTATCGAGCTAGAACCCGACTGGCGCGATACAGATCTTTCTGTATCTGTGATTTCCATGTTAATCAATTTGTCACAAGTTTTATAAGTTTATTATTAATCGAAAATAATACGTACTATCGTACTGACAAACTAAAAAGGTTCAACTGTATTATTTATAATCTTATTTCTATGTTTAACACGTTTAGCCTACTATCTTACTTGTAGTTGTAAACACTTATAGTCAAGTTAGAGATACAAGCTAATCTATGCAAGTTTTAATCCTTATCTTACTTACAATCTAACAATACAACAGTTTTATACAACCTATCTTACTTATAATCTAGCAATATAATTATTCTAGACAAGTTATAATGGTTATCTTACTTATCAGAAACAAGCTAATATTATAGCCTTCTATTGACTTGGAGTAAAAAGGGAATTTATACTAAGAGTTTCCCCGGCTGAAATAAAGATCACCGGCCAACGAATCTACAAGGCCTGAAGAACGATTCAATTTCTCGGCCTACCGTCGTTCGACAAGATATTTTATACTCCAAACACTTCCAATATGTGAGAACTTATCTCCGTGAATCGATAAGATATGTATACTCCAGATATTCCCAATATGTGAGAACTTATCTCCCTGCCAATACGACGTGTAAATCACGTATTTCCACAAATCGCCGAATTATCGAATTTATATTTATATCCACAGAGAAGACGAAATATATTCCAGAATTTCCGCTCAGAAATAAATTGAAAACACGATATATCCGACTCCAGAAAAGGCGCACATCAAATTCGCTCAATTTGATACATATATTCCAATTGATATTTCAAACACCAGCCGACCACATCGGCGAAAACTAGCGTGCCATACACGCTTCTCAAAGGCGTACAAACGCCGAATATCAAGAATTTCCGCGTGCCAACACGCGCTATCCACCGTACGTGCTCCTCCTAGGCAGTCGAAATACGAGTGTTTTTGAGAAATTCAAAGCGAAATCTTATATAGTAAAGCCGTTGCTAAGGGCCTCAACCCCTCCGCAATTTGGACGGATGTCACCGAGTTATTTTTAGATTCTCCAACTCGACTTGAAAGGACGCCGCTTACAAAATGAACTCACATGAACTGCGCTCGCCTTTCAAGTCAAACCCCCCTCCAATTTCTGTGTGTCTGGGCTCAAATGCGGGAGGTCATAATCCTTTGATCGGCCTCGACCGTCTGCCTGACCTACGCCGTCGCGCGGTTGGCCGTGCCGATGTCCCTCTAACTATCGCTAAGGCGGCATATCGAAATTCCTTAGAACCTACATCTATGCGCATTTTACCCGTCGACTCTGTCTCTCTGTATCGCTAGGTCTGTGCGGCGGTCTCCCTTTGAAGCTACCCTCGGCCGTCGAGCGGTTCACCCCTTAGCAACCTATTATGTGACGTAGCCAAAGCGCGCGAATAACAGACGCGAAGCTAGTTGAAACGGCAATACGGCTTAGGCGCTATATAATCAAACTGTATTATCAACGGACACAAGGCCATACACACTGGCGCTAAATAATTCTAGTAACGAGGGTTAGACCGTCGTTACAATAATAAGTAGCGTCCGCAATCCACAGTAACACCACCGCCCAGGGGTCTCTCGTAGATTGAATATGACGCACTTCCAAGTTCCAGCTATCCATCAAACCACCGGGTGCAGATAAGACAGGCATTCACCGCCTGCCCGTCGGTAGATCTATCAAAGCCCCATCAGGGAATGACGGCTGAGGTCACTCCAAAGACCTCTGTCGCTCCTCTCCCGCCGAGACGTAGGCCTATGCCCGGCTACAGACGGAGTACGTGGCCTATAGTCCCTGACCCGACCTTAGGCCTACACTAGAAAGCCCATTTTGGAACCCTCGAAGCGAAACATATAGTAAATGATTGGTTTATTTATGGTTTGGACAGACAAAAAAGACCAGTAAAACATCTCAGACAGTTGCAGATGAGTTGAAACGAAAGGGGTTCAGTGAAGAGAAAACGTGCAATTTGTGTGACGGTTTTCTTTTCTAACGTTTCGCTCACTGTTGAGCTCCAAGTTTTCACGAACGACTAAAGGAAGAATTGGCTGTCTATGAAAAGCCACCCGTTGTCCGTAGAGCTAAACAACCTGTCAAAAAGTCAATTTGTTTTCTCTTGCCGCTTAACATTATTTCCTTCATCTCTAATAATACTCTGTAATTATAATTGTTGTTTATATTGTTCACTATTCACCAAGCTTAGCCTACGTGATCAGTTTAATTTTGGACCAAATACGGGACAATGATATACGGTGTAACGCAGCTGTCACAACAGAATGCATAGGCCTAGGCCTACTTCTTTACAAACTGACACAGTCTCATCTAATCTGATCTTATCTAAACTAAATAGGGCCTACGATAGACCAAAGTACGACCTTGCGTTACTTTCCGGAATAACGTACGCAACAGCACGTAAATGCAATGGAAGGCTGTTCCACGAAGATGGGCCAATCTAATTATTATGAGAGCGTAAGAGCCCAAAACGCTGGTTCGGGAGCCGAAAAGCAGCTCGTAATATTAGAAGGCATGCACATGTATATGCTGCTATATCGCAGTCAAACCATTTCGACATAAAGTCAAGTTGTGATAAATTAGGTGAGGCATTTTTAGCGAGGCTTGCAACTTTCTGACTGTGACTGGAGGTATGGTACAGAATTCATCGTCAAACTTCAGGCTACAATTCCGGTGATCGATAATTCGAACTGCATTCGAAGACGGTGATCGATATTATTCGCCCTGCTTTCGTATACACGCAGGGGTCCAGAGTTGAGTTCGACGCTTCCACAGGCTATCAGTTGGAGATAAAACGGACAGACGGAATAGGTACCCAGGTCAAACCATCGGAACGCTATAAAAGACGGTAAACGACCTCTAACCTTTGCGTAGTCTGCGTTTTATGAAACCAACAAACCATTTACCTCGTAAGGAAAGGTTGTTGCACTACTGTTGTCATATCTGTGCATCAGTCGATAAAGCCTTTGCCCCCATGACCTCGGCTGTGACAACGGCTGTTGAAAGGTACTATTATTATTATAGTTTATAAAGTGCAATTATCTTATGAAAAAGCATCAATCGATGGCGCTGACAATTGTGAGCGAAGGACTTTTTCAATGTCCCTGCACAGTATACTCGTCTCAGTGGAGTCTCGAACTCGTGCTATCCGCGTAACAAGGCAAGCTCTCTAACAAATCGGCTACCGTGTCCTAGGAAGAACCGTGTACGTGTAATGAACGAGCGATTGCCTTACCTTACTCTGTGCAGGATGAAGAGCAGCAGCGTGACGGCGTCATGATGACATGAACTGGTAGAAGATTAAGACTCTGCCACAATTGACTTGATGTGGTAGACTCCTCTGAGTCTGACAGCTCATGACACACCAGCATGGAGGCCAGGGACAAAATGTTTACATCGATGGCGCTACAGGCTCTGCTTATAAAACTACACACGCGCACACACACAATGATGACGACTATTGACTCACAACGAACAAATCAACAGACGATGGTTGCCTATTATTACAACTGACTAAAAATTGAAACTTCAGGATCGTTTTGGTAGAATTCCAACATTTTCAATTACTACACGGAAATATCTCAATTTCACGCGAACAACTCGCTTATATAGGTAGGGTATACCATTGTTATAATTTCACAGACTACATGTAGCTAAACATGTAGGCAAATAATAGTTGACCTGTATGAAGTTTTGTTGTGACCTTGCTGTATCATCCTAGCCAGACTAATGAGAGCGGAAGTCAACGCATAACCTTTGTTTCTCCTAAATGGTTCATATCCGCCGCGCTCATTTATTTCTCTGCTAATTGCCTCATTCATTCGATAGACCGTGCAAGCGGGAAAAGCATTTTGAAAAGGTGATAATGCCTTTTTGTTTCGCCTGCGCCACGAACCCGACTGGTATTTATCTAATGGCATTGCATTGTTTTGTATTAAACTGTATTGTATTGAATTGTATTGTACTCCACTGTCGTGTGTTGTATTGCATTGTTCATTCATTTAGCGTCTTTGTAAGTCTTAAAACTGTCAGTTCAATGCATTGCACAACTTGAATGTATATTATAGGCCCTACACGTTTTTCTATAGCGACCGTATGGTCTCAAACCTGCTAATTTTTAGATGAATTGATTGAGTGAGATCCTTCATCACCGCTGCACTTTCGAATGGGTGCCACCACTGCCACGCCATGTTCAAGAGCATCAGGTTCATGTGGTAGGCCAATTATGAAGGGCGGGCAAATAGTTCACTTCTAACTTTTTCGATGTTCACAAATGCTGCGCCAGATTTAGACAAAAGGACAACGCTCTGCTTCAACCAAGCGAGTCCACGGAAGGTCTCGTCTTCACTTCATCCGAAGAAATACATCGAGGTTTTATTAAGCCCACTGTTCTGACAGACATATTTCGTCAATAAACTACCGGTAATTATTCAGCTCGTAAATAAAGTTTTCCAGAAATAATAAGCTAGTCATTAAAAACCGTTCTCCTTACTGCACATAATGAATGATGATATTCGCTTTTGTTTCGTGCCAGTGGTAGTCATTAAAAGAGAGCTAAGTTATATCAACATAAATACCCATCACGCCTGAAAAATTATAGTCTCTGGGACAGCACTCTCATGAACACCTACATTATATGTTGCATATTTACATGCGACAGGCAACAACGTGACACATTGTGTACGCAGATAGTTTCGTTGACTTACCGTTAAATTCGCGAGAATTTGTAGCCACGCGATTATCCTAAGTCTATGGCTGTTTGATTGGCTCAAATCAATTCTGCGAATAGAATCTCCTGATCTGTAAGACGTCCTGGAACCTGAATATTTTATACCAGAATTCCACACTGATTCACGGATTTGTCCACGATTACGGCACCAAGGCTGTAACTCGGCATGGAGCCTATAGTTTGTAATGTAAGCGTAACTAAGGTTTACAACGTCCAAAATAGGCTAATTTCTAATAGTCCAAGGAATTTCGTGAGAACTTGTGAAGCACTGTGAGAAAGTCCGACGTAAAATTTCAAAGTTTTACTCCCAATAACGTCACTTTCTGATGGTTTCTGCAAGCCAGTAAAGATGATAATAACTCTTTTGTAGGCCTAGGCCTATAATGTAACTCAACGCCACACATGGGCAGCGTTTGGGAAAACCCGCACAGCCTTAGTAGGTCTAATAGTGATTGACTCATAGCCTATGTCTGACTGAGGGTATGGGCTTTTACCCTTTGTATTGAAATGTTTTTGGTATTTTGCGCGAACCTTCTTCCTCTTTTATGGTCATGCTCTGGTTGTTGTTGTTCTGTTGTTGATGCGTGAGTACATGAACGTATGCACGCATACGTAGGAACGTGTATGTTTGTTTGTAGTTATATACATACAGTGCATACATACATACATACATGATAACATCATTATGTACACGTATACATATATATATATATATATATATATATATATATATATATATACGTATACATATGTACATACATACATGCATACATACTTGCAAACTTACAAAAGTATATACGTACATCAATGCATACATACATACATAGATACATTCAAACACACATATATACATGAATGCATGAATGCATACATACATACATTGTTTGTATTACATATACCACTGCTTAGAACACGTCCCACAACTTATACACTGGAAACAAGTTTATGCATATGCATATATGTGCATATGCATAAGTATATACATACGCATAAGTATACACACATGCATATGTATATACATATATATATACATAATAGGGTCCATATGCATAATAATTATATGCACACATACGTTGACTATACAGCAGTGGTTTTCCTATTATAACAGTAAGATTGACAGCAGACATTTTAACATTGGCACACTGGCGTAAACTTGTCCAAAATATTGGGGGGGGGGGGGATGGGGTCTAGACCAGATGTCCAAAAAACAAAGTTTTTTAAAGATGAAAAGTTGTTTTTTTGTGTTTTTTTTGGTTTTTATGGTTTTTGCTGTTTTGGTAATTGTTTTAAAGATTTTCGGATTTCGGACCATAAAAATCATGAAAAATGGCATGAACAAGAGCTCTAACTCAGTTTAGGCCTAATTCAGTTGCAATTTCCGAAAATTTAAAATTATTAAATCAATGTTATTAAAATAATTTCTACAGGAATAAGAAATTTATTTTTCTTAAATTTTTGTTTTTTTATTTCTTGTGTTTTTAAAGTCAAAAACCGAAAAAAACAACTTTTATCACCTATGGTCTGGACAATCAGCGAGCCTCAGAGGCCTCCGGTGTTACGTAATGCGTATGAAATGGGTGCGTTTTGTTTACATGTAAATTTGTTTCATATCGAAGATATTGAAGATAAAAATAAATTTGTTTTGTTATGAATTTCTGATAGTATTTCAGTTCTGTGTCTCTGTGTTTCTGTTTTTGATTAAATTTGTGTATACTGAAACATAATATTTTAATATTTGAAGAAATTTTCCTATCGATTTTTGTGGGGCATTGCCTCTCCTCAATTATTGGGGGCAAGTGCCCCGGCTTCCCCCACCAGAGTCTACGCCTATTCATTGGCATAAGTATAATGATGCTAACTTAAAGGCCTAACGCCATTTCCATTCCAGAACCGATTCAGTTCAGTTCAAACGTAACCCACAGTGGGCTTTAAAGTAATTTTTCATGGCGAGAAGAACTTGCTGTTGCAATGCATGGAAGCAACCATGCATTACGGTGAAAACGCGTGAAATCCATGAATCAAAGTGCGTAATAAACACGTTGAAGAGCCTTATGAGATACATAAAGGCGCCATAACAATGATAACATAAAAACATATATATATATATACATATATATGGCTACGTGTCTATATCTGCATATATGTATGCTGTATACAGTATAAAGCGTTAGTCCGCAAATATAGGTCTACAATAGAGACGGCTCTAAGAATTTAAGCGTGAGGTTTAGCAATGCCGAGCGTAGTTATAACTTGACGTACAATGAAGAGCAGTTCATTATGAGCATGCACTGACTGAGCGGTTCTTTAACGATCGAGTAACATCTAGTGGAATATTTATTGACATTTGCGAGTCAGTAGAAAGATTCTACAACCAATCGAAGACGCCTCTGATTATAGTTTCTAATAACACGTATAGTCCTAAATATTAGTGTGTTAGGCTACAGTGCTTTTATACATGTGTCTGGTAAACGTTATGTTCTTTGTGGGTATTTCAAGACGCTATTAGGCTCTCGTATCACCCTTACCTCAAATCACTCAAATCACTCCATTGGCTAAAAATTCCAGAGCGAATCCACTTCAAAGTCCTATCACTCTCTCTCTCTCTCTCTCTCTCTCTCTCTCTCTCTCTCTCTCTCTCTCTCTCTCTCTCTCTCTCTCTCTCTCTCTCTCTCTCTCTCTCTCTCTCTCTCTCTCTCTCTCTCTCTCTCTCTCTCTCTTTAACCGTCCTCGATACGAGGGTTGGTCGCATTGTAGACGATTCTTCTCCATCCTTTCCTGTCCTCGGCTACTCGCAGCAACCTCTCTGTTGATAATCCCAACCATTCGCCAATGTTGTCCATCCACCTCTTCCTTGGTCTTCCTCTTGTTCTTGTTCCCGGTACCGTTCCCTGCATAATTTCTTTCTCTAGGCAATCTCCCTGTTTCCTCATTATGTGCCCAAAGTATGACATCTTTCTTCTTTTGATTGATTCCAATAGGTTCCTTCCCGCCCCGCCGTCTCCAGTACCCATTCATTTGTTTTCTGCTCTGTCCATGATATTCCAAGGATTTTTCGTATGCATTTCATTTCAAATGCCTTTATTCTATCCTCCTCCCTCTCTTTGATTGTCCAACTCTCACAGCCATACATCATCACTGGCCATATAAGTGTCCTCATTAACTTTAACTTTGTGATAATTTTTATGTTATGGTTTTTCCACAATTTATTCAGATCTGCTCCTATTCCAAGTCCTCTTGCAGTTCTTATACTTATCTCCCTGCTACACTCCGCGTCTTCTGTTATGAGTGAGCCTAAGTACACGAAAGTTCCCACTATCACTATATATCTATAATCTACATCTCTCTACAATATTCCCAGCCCAAGCAGCGTGGGAAACCGGGATCACTTCGAACTTCTTGGGTGCCGAGTGGTCCAAATGTCGGCAACCAGTCCTGTCCGGGTGGTTCCGGTTCCCGAGGTACAGCAGGAGGCTCAAAAGTTAGGCCTAATATTTCAACAGAGTCAACGTCTTTATTACTTTCGACTTGGTAAGTTCGAATAAAACAGGCTGCATATACGTCCGAATCAATTTATTTCAACTAACTGCCAAGCGAGCAGTGAAACTATCCACGATGACTAACGCTTAAACATCCCTGACTAAACACGACTTAACGAGAGTTCTCTCCTTCTTGCTAGTCGTATCGTGTTCGGTCTCTCGTCTCTCTTCCCTCTCTCGTCTCTCTCTCTCGTCTCTCTCTCTCACTCTCTCTGTCTCTTCTCTCTGTCTCTCTCTCTCTCTTTCTGTCTCTCTCTCTGTCTCTCTCGTCTCTCTCTCTCTGTGTGTCTCTCTCTCTGTGTCTCTCCCCATCTCTCTCTTGTCTCTCTCTCTCGCTGTCTCTCTCGTCTCTCTCTGTCTCTCTCTGTGTCTCTCTGTGTCTCTCTCTCCATCTCTCTGTCTCTCTCTGTCTCTCTCTCTCTGTCTCTCTCTCTCCCTCTCTCTCTCTCTGTCCGAGTGACGGTCGGTCCTTTTATGCCCAGAAAGTGTTACAAAATCGAAAGGGTGATAGGATCTTAACTGAAGTGTTGCCAAAAGTCACTGCCTGCAATTCTTATGGTAATAACCGGTGTCAATTCTCTAAATCTTCACGAGCCAAATAAATGGCAGAAGCCTAGAGTTAACTCCAAATCTGCACCGGTTCAATTCATAATACACCGCTGTGCAATTTTTCCCAACGTCAGCCGCAAATCTCCATCGGTTCAGTTTATAAGTCGACGAGCAACAATAACAAGGCAATTTTTTGCCACAGTAGCTCCTTGAATTCTTCACCATCCATCCAACCCGCTCCACCCGATCATCCTCTTTTTTCAGTCTTTCTCGACCCCCGATCATTACATAATCATCTCCAGTTCTCCGACCGAGCCAAATCCAACAGTGCTGCATCACGACTCTGGAACGATCTCCCTCCCGAATCCCGCTGATTCTCTGTTCCTCCATCATCATTGCCACTCGCCCTCCATCATCCGCCTCAGGCTCTATCACCTATCACCCCAGGCTTTCAACTCAAACTTAAAGTCTCATCTTTTAAAGGAGTTGAACTCCTACCCTGACTGACTCCGTCTTCCAATTCTTGGGACCTAAACTACACCCGCCTTAGCAGCTGCTCTGCCTCCTTCTTGAACTGGACCCCTGGAAACAAGACTCTGTCGACCTCCTTTAGGCAACTCTTTGGAAACCGTTCTGACTTGACGCAGCGCTCTAAAGAAGCTGGTGCCTGCGCTTGGTTTTCGAGTGGCGCTTTAGAAGTTTGGAGTTTACGATTACGATTATGTAACTCAATATCTTCTCTACCATTACTTCTCGTTTCTTTCACGCTGTTGGCCCATTTTACGCCAAACTATTCATACAGTCCAACAATTATAGCCCTATAGTGTATGACGGGAACTCCGCATACAGCAACGTACGTGTCGAGAAGAATGCATTTTCTATGTAGACCTTCTAAAACCGTCGCAGGCCTCTTTCCTCATTCGCTGGATAGGGTGACACTATGAACAACAGTTAAACGCCCTGCTTTTGGCATTATCCAACCACGCGTAGCTACACAGACATTGTAGACGATGACGTCGGATAGAATAGCCTACATGTTACAAATGCCTCCTTACAATGAACAGCTCAGTCTTTCTCAGTTAGGCAGTCTAAATTATAGTAAACGCTCGCAGTTTACGAATGCCACATAAATAACACACAAAGCAGCTCGAACTTATAAGCCCCTACATTATTGTAGTGACTCCGAGGGTTCGAAACATTGTCCCGTTGACTTTTGAGACTCTCGGTCCAATTAACAGCAATGCATCACAGACTTTGGGACGCTTCTTGACTTTCTCGGTCAAACAGATTCTCGAGAGAAACCATGCAGTTAACCTGTCCAGCGCATTGCTGTGCAATCGAAACGCTTTAACGCCTTCCACGGTCCGCCGGGTCCTGACGGGTTCTAGCCGTGCCAGAATATTTTCATTCCTTGGAGAATTTTTTTATTGCTGATGATGTACCTGAGGCTAACTAACAATAACAACTAAGGCCTCATTTTATCCATAAAGTATAATCTATTAAATAATCAACATTAGTGGCTGTCAAACATTAAATAAGGAAATCTGTAATATGCTCAGGATCAGTAATAATTTTATGGTTAGGCATGAATTGCTGTGCAAGATTGATTCATTGTATAAATGTATATAGCCTACTAATTCTAGCCTATGTTGTACGGTAGAGTCAATTTTCATTTTCATTTCAGGCAATCTGTCAAATTTTCGTCTTCTGATTTCAGGGATTTTACAAAATCCCTGGTTTTTTCAGGGATTTTGTAAAGTGCCTGTGTGAATCAGGGATTTTACAAAGTACCTAAAAATTTCAGGGATTTTACAAAATCCCTGGTTTTACGAATTGCCTGTAACATATATAGGCCTACGTGTTGGGGCTGGACTACAAGCATGGGCGCCCGCAGGAATTTTTGCAGGGGGGCACAACCATGGAGTAAAAAATTTGTTTGAAGGGGGCAAAAATCTTGTTGGCATGCCCATACTTCCATGTGGGACCCACAAGGGCCCATATGGAACTATGGACGAACGTTAATGGGCATACTTTGTAAGAAGTCTTAATGGTAAACTCCAAATTTCTATAGCTATAGGCCTATATAGGCTAGAGAGCTTAAATTGTAAAGCTAAAAGAAAGGAACCAGCTTATTCATGAGTGCTGAGAGAACGGATTGGCGCAGACAGTAGATTTATCCATTTCCAATTAGGCCGTATTTTGATCTCGGCCATTGCAATTAAATTCTGGACATTCTACCGATATTAATTTAATCAATTGTCTGGAAATTTGAATTCTTTCTTCGAATTTCTGACACAAATTCGTCAAACAAACAAAGAGCTATGAAATGTAAGAATAAAATCTAAACAAAATTTACTCGAGTTTTTTTATACTAAATTTCAGTGGTAAATAGAGGATGTGCATTATTCAAAATTGTAACTCACCATTAAAAACGTTGCTGTTGCCGGTAGCCTAAATGTAGGCCTACTGGTAATATCACAAAGCATGGTGCCCACAAATTATGTCTATGAACCCTCCAGTGTTCGGGTGTTGAGACTTCCAGCAAAGATTAATGACTTTCGCGGTTACAGAATACTTTTACAGTAAATGTAACAAGTCAACGGTATGATGAATATAGTGTATCGCCTACATTCAACTGTCCTTCCAATAGCACGTCACTAAAGGCACGCTAAGTGCCATGGTTCTGTGTTCACCTTGTAATTGGCCCAGTGGAGAACGGAGAACAAAGAAAGGAGCCACCACACTGTTTCCCTCCCCACTTGTCCTATCTTATCAGCATATTAAAATGCCAAGTCTGTTGAAGTGTCCAAATATTCAACTGGATTTCAACCCCAAATGTGTATGTCATTGATGTACCATATATACATGTATACACATGTGCAAATATTCTCCTTCCCAACAGCTTAAACACGCATACCCTTATGCTCTCAGTCACTCCCGGTTACCTATGGACCCCTGATATTAGGACCAGATGTCGAGTTGGCTTTCCCCGCTATATGGTCAGCCTTTATGCCCCGGTTTCTCGGGTCAGCAGTGTCAAACCACGGCCTTCTAAATAGAGCCATCTAGAAGGCCGTGGTAAAGCGGCCGTCACTACACGCTGCAATTAATCAATGTCATGTTGTTTAACTTATGATCCGATGTCTTTACTTCAATGTACAAGAGCACCTTTGTATAAGTCACCAAGCAAGCAAACAAAATGCCAGAATAACTATATTTATTTATTTAAAATTAATAATATTCTTAATTTGACATATTTTGATTCAAAATTCAGGGGGGCAAGTGCCCCCCTTGCCCCAACGTGCGGGCGCCCATGACTACAAGTAAGAATTAAGTGTTCTTTGGCTCATTAGCCTTATGGCTAACGCAGACATTGTGATGTACTATGACAATAGTCAACAATAAATAATACCGATCTCATCGCCTAAATTAGGCGCTCAATGGACTAAACAGAATCTGAAGACCTATTATATAGGCTAGTAGGCGGGTTGGGATCTATATATGCTACTTAATTATTTGGTGATAGGCCTAAGAGGAAGTGGGGTTAGTGGGTCATTTAACGATGACATGCATCTATACAATGTTCACTTGGTTACTTGACAACAGCAGTTGAGTGAGCCATTTATGGACAACAGATGTAAATGTAAATGTAAATCTCCGAAATTTCTCAGCGCCACACAAAAGCCACGTCAGGGAGACCAGCTTATTCACCGGCGCTATATCAAATCAAGTCCGCAATAGCCATGTCCGCCTTATCCGTTCCGGTGCCAGGCCAGAGTCCGGAGAGGTCAAGCCGAGGAGACAGCAGGGTGCTACGGTGGTAATCGGTGATGATGGCGATTGTGTGGTGGCGCAGGAATGGATGTTAGCCTATGCCGCACTTGGCCGAATGCACATGCGCTTGTTTGACTTAATTGTAGCTATCGTAATGAAACCAGAGCGTAATTAAACCGTTGACAGTGAAACGAGGTCAATAGTAATCGTAAACTCAAAATTTATAAAACGCTAGGCCTTCTCAAGCAAAGTGTAGGGCACCAGCTTATTCACGAGCGTTGCGTCGAGGTCAAATTAACTCAATCGTGCCACCTAATAGGCCTATAGTGATATCATAATCGTAATCTCGAGATTTCTACAGCGCCCAAAAACGCTAATTCGCTGGAACCAGCTTATTCACAGGCGCTCAGTCAAAACAAAATCTATAGGCACACAGGGTAACAATCGTTTCCATGTCAAGGTCTAAATGGGTCAGGCAGGCAGATGAAAGGTGTTTAGAACTGAAGGGCCGATCGAGGCCTCTAAGGGGAAGGGGAGATATCGGGATAGGATTTGTGAAAGAGCAGTGTTTTCAGTTTTCAGTGAAAAATCTGTGGATAGCGAAAGACTATAGGGGGCTGAACCCCCAAACTCCCCGACAATTCCCACTCTGGTTTCGACGTCGTATGGTGAATAGCGCGGGTGCCGTATAAGCTTACTTACACTCGTATTATAATGCATAGGCCTAATTTGGTATATACGCTATACAAACTGTTATTGTTCTGCTCTCGTGTGAAAGGAGTTGACTCAATCAATCAGTCAATCTTGCAATCTTGATAGCAGTTTGTTTTAAACAGCTGTCATCTTTCAGACAATTTTAGTTTCAGATATAAGTAGGAATAGGCCTACACTGAATATTCTAACAGGATGTTTTTAATATAATAATTCTTCTGTGGTCGAGAGGCGATCGATCTTTCATCAGAAAGGCGTAGGCCTAACCATATAGAGGCCTATAGGCCATACTTATCAACTCAACTTGATTGCCGTTTCGCATTTATAGGGGGTTGCAAGGATCCTTCATACAGACCGGCTCCGAAGAAATCACCACATACCAGGTAAGTTATTTATAATAATATGAACACTTCTGCTAAAATCTGCAATGAACATTGATTGTTGCCTGTTTATCGTGATCGTTTGTTGATTAATAGCCTTTTTGTAACAATACCTGCGACTCCAATTGTCTAATCGTCTTTTCAACGCTTTTTCTGTCTGCAACAATAGTATATTCATACATGCAGGAATGCATGCATGCATAGGGCATGGTATACATACTGCATACATACATATACAAACACACAGATATACATATACATAAATACACACTAACATACATAGATACATACTCCTCTTAACTTCCACTTAAGGCGTTCTCCTTATTGGCCTTCCAATACTAACATACATACGTAGATACATACTCCTCTTACTTCCACTTAAGGCGTTCTCCTTATTGGCCTTCCCAAGATCCGTCTTTCTCCTCTCCAGTCCGTACTCAATGCTGCTGCTAGACTCATTGCTCGTCTCCCTCGGTTCTCTCATATCTCATATCTCTCATATCTCAACCTTCATGGTTGAACAACTCCATTGGCTCCCTCTCTCTGCCCGCATACCAGGGGCGTCTATCCCCCTAAGTCATTGGAGCAACGTCCCTTTTCCCCCTCTTATTCCCCCTTCCCGTTACTTCCCCCTAAAATGGTGTCACACACACTGACAGATCTCCCCACCCCCATTTCTTGGATGGAGCATTTGCTCCAAGGTTTCTATGGTGTAGACGCCCCTGCCGCATACAATTCAAAGTGCTTATTCTTGTGCTTAAGTCTCAATTGGGTCTTGCTTCACAGTGCAGGCGTGATCTACTTATACAGCCTCTTTTCTGCTGCTTCGCTGCGTCCTCTCCGATCTTCTGATCGTCTTGACCTCTTAGTTCCTCGTGTCAAGACGACTATAGTACTATGGCTCAATCCAGGTCCTCTGCCTGCATAGGTCCCTCACTTTGGAACCGACTTCCTCCTTCTGTTCGCACCACCATTCTCTCTGGTAGCGTTGCTTCTACCTTTTCACACCTTAAATCCTGCTTTATCTCTCTAGGTTCGCGCACTGAATGGTCTAGGCCTATGCCGCGAGAGGCGCTTTATAAATGCCCATATAAATACAATACACTACAATACAATACAATACAATAGCCTACATACATACATACTATAGTATTACATGTAACGGCATGGCTGTGTTACGGCGCCATATAAATTGTCACTGTTATTATTATTATTATTATTATTATTATTATTATTATTATTATTATTATTATTATTATTATTATTATTATTATTATTATTATTATTACATACATACATACATACATACATACATACATACATACATACATACATACATACATACATACATACATACATACATACATACATACATACATACATACATACATACATACATACATACATACATACATACATACATACATACATACATACATACATACATACATACATACATACATACATACATACATACATACATACATACATACATACATACATACATACATACATACATACATACATACATACGTATACAAAGTACAAACATATGTATACGTACTTGCGTACATACATACATAAGCCTACATACATACATACATACATACATACATACATACATACATACATACATACATACATACATACATACATACATACATACATACATACATACATACATACATACATACATACATACATAATCATATGCATACACTAAATATATACATATATTGGCCTACATACATAGAAATATGTAGATATGGCGATGATCTTCTTCAAAACAAAAGAATACGTAAGAATAGCTACGATTGTTTTCAAACTAAGAGAATACTTAGATTTATAATTACGATTGTCTTCAAATAAAGAGAATACGTACATCAATTGGAAATAGATAGGCTCTACTTTTACGATTGTCTTCAAACAGAAAAATGCGTAACCATTAAGAATAGCTTACATAGATTTATGCTTACGATTGTTTTCATAGACATACAAATAGAATATATCCTACGTAGATATGATTACGATTTTCTTCAAAAAACACAATGCGTTGATATGGTTACGATTGTTTTCAAACAAAAGAACGTAAATATGGATACGATTATCTTCAATCAGTAGAAAACGCAGATATGGTGATTTTCTTCAAAAAACACAATGCGTTGATATGGTTACGATTGTTTTCAAACAAAAGAACGTAAATATGGATACGATTATCTTCAATCAGTAGAATACGCAGATATGGTGATTTTCTTCAAAAAACACAATGCGTTGATATGGTTACGATTGTTTTCAAACAAAAGAACGTAAATAAGCCTATGGATACGATTATCTTCAATCAGTAGAATACGCAGATATGGTGATTTTCTTCAAAAAACACAATGCGTTGATATGGTTACGATTGTTTTCAAACAAAAGAACGTAAATATGGCTACGATTATCTTCAATCAGTAGAATACGCAGATATGGTGATTTTCTTCAAAAAACACAATGCGTTGATATGGTTACGATTGTTTTCAAACAAAAGAACGTAAATATGGCTACGATTATCTTCAATCAGTAGAATACGCAGATATGGTGATTTTCTTAAAAAAACACAATGTGTTGATATGGTTAGCCTACAGTTGTTTTCAAACAAGGAGAATGCGTAAATATGGGTAAGCCTACATGCATATATACATACATAGGCCTGCATATAAATACAGATTCATACATGCATAGGGCCCTACATTCAATTCTAGCCTAAGCGCACCACTGGCGAGATATCATCACAGAATTAAACATTCAAAGCAACAGATCGAGGCAAACAAAATATTCGGAACCAACATACCAAAATAATTCAGAAAAGTTATCAACTTTTCCTCAAAATATTTTGAAACTTCTAGAACTACTTATCTGCTAATATGTCCTATATCTATATCCCCAAGTAATTTATACGACTTTGCAACAAAGCCAATGATGCATGACGATATAGAAATGCGCTACAAAACACTTCCAACTGATCGGATGGATGGCATATAAACAAACCACTTGAATTACTTTTCCGTAAACAAACTTTTGACTCGGCGCTCAGAATTGAAACAGTTACATGCTTTTTACCGGTTAATGACTGTAGATTACTGCTGTGATTAATAATGTTGGTGACTAAGTCGGTTGCAGAAACGTGGCAAATTAAATTCTGATATAAATAGGTACCGAAGAACCGTAGTCGGTCAATCAGTCATGGGTGCTGCAATTACAGGGCGAATGGTCCCGTGATTACTACACCATATGACAATAATCGGTACTACCGGGGTAACACCTGAAAGTGGCCTAGATAGCGTTGTGACAACTCTTGCTAATTATTACTGAAAATTCCGTTTTTCGAGCTCGGCGCAGGGGTAAGTTAATGTATGTACAGTGTTAACTTTGAACTCACTGATTCTGACCACATTTATTAACATCGAAGACACGCAGTTTGCGGGTCTTAGGAAGTGCAGATTGTGAGGATTTCTCTATTTTTGTTTATCTTTCCTACGTTTTTTTTTCAAGGAAATATCTACGTCACAGGCTACATGCAATTAGGTGAACACAAAATATGTATAGTAAATTTTCCTGTGTTAGACGCAGGCATGGGTAAAATGCTGATTTGCTGATTGGCGACAGGTAAAATGCTGATTGGAAAATGCTAAAACCAATGCGAATTCTCTCCTATGACACTCACATATCCCACCTACAAAGTTGACCACGACTCCTTTACTTTCTTCGAGTTCTCCACTGCCATCAGCCATTTTTCCAGCGACATCATTCAGTCAATTCACACCTGCAGAACAAAACCATGGTCCAGATTCCCGTTCATCAAATCCAGAAGATGTGACACAGTTCAGTATCCACGAAAGAGAAGCCAGGATAATTCATTCCAACAAACTCAAACTTAGTCTACAACTGTCATTCTTCACTGTCATGGGAACACAGGAACCACATGTCGTCAGACTTTTTCCAATTACCACTTCTTCCTGTCCAGCAAAGTTTCATTGCTATCATATCATGATCTGCTTCTACAGCCTTATTCTGCTGCGTTGCTGCGTCCTCTCCAATCTTCTGATCGTCTTGACCTCTTAGTTCCTCGTGTCAGGACTACTATGGCTCAGTCCAGGTCCTTTGCCTGCATAGGTCCCTCACTTGGGAACCGACTTCTGACTTCTGTCCCCACCACCATTCTCGCTGGTAACATTGCTTCTTCCTTTTCACACCTTAAATCCTGCTTTTTCTCGCGGGGTCTCGTGCACTGGGAGCGCCTCTGAATGGTCTATACCGCGAGAGGCGCTTTATAAATGCCCATATACAATACAACAATACAATACAATATCGCACCAAGAATGGCAGTCTGACAACATAACCAGGGATATTGAAGTTCTCTTAACAACATTTTACACACCAATCAGTATTATTGACTAATAATAATAATAACCAATTGTTATATTCTGTTGTCACAATCAGCATTTTTTAACAGCTTCTTACCCACCAATCAGCATGACCAATCAGCATTTTACCCATTGCCAATCAGCAAATAAGCATTTTACCCATGCCTGTTAGACACAGTGCCCTAACTACCCTTGTGTAAAACAAAATCCTTAGAACTATTAAAGAAAGAGAAAGAAATTTAACAATAGCTTATTCATAAATGTCTTCTGATGAATATTCTGTTCACACTACAACCTCTCTGTGCAGAACAAATAAACTGAGTTTTAGCATTTCTTTAAAGTCGATGGTAATGGCATTGTAGCAGTGTGTTCAACCAATAAGTATTAAAACAAAAAAGGATGACTCTGAAGTTGGTTAAACATCTATATCTTGTAACATTATATTTAATTTTGTTTTTAGAAATCAATGATGTCATCTGTCATAGGTCGTTTGTTGACCTGTGGTCTTCTATTCACACTGTCTGTCATTGCTGCAAACAGTTTCATTACAGAAGAAGGTGTAATACCAGTAGTAATAGGCACTTGGAATTTTCTCAATGCAACGGAAGCTGGTAAGGCAAAGCCTGAGCAATTCTAGCAAATGCTGCCTACTAATAGTAGACCTTGAACATGATTTTGGTTAAAATGATAAAAGATTTTCCTATCTTTTTTATACAAAGTAAGCCAAAGTTAAGACTCATTATTATATATATAGCAGGATAGAATATGTGTTAATGCTGTTATGAAGTTTAGTTCATCCTTGATGTACAGAGATTCCATTTCAGCTAAACTTTATTTGACAGTTACCTGAACAATTGTTATTATGTAAAGAAAAACCTCAGCAAACCATTAACAGTACATGTGCTTAATTTCTTAGCTTGCTGTAATCCTAACCCTATCTACTGTAGTATAGGGTTAGGATTACAGCTTTTCAGATGTCTAAGATCAGATTATCTTTTTTGGATTAGATGCACTAATGTCCAATGTGTGTCATAGTGGTTCAATAGTATTGTTTGTAGTATATAGTTAATTGTAGTATTGGTAGTTCATGGCCTGATTTTTACAGTAAGTAAAATTGTAATTGTAAATCACCATTGCCTATGATTTGAAATTTAACACATCAATCAAGATTAAAACTGCTGATTTTTTTTATTGTAAGATTAATCTTAATTATATTATAAATCATTCAGTAGCTCTATTAGAAACAAAATAAAAAAATAAAACAATTGCAGGTGTACTACAACAGAGTTTTTCAAACTGTGGTCCGCGGACCCCTGGGGGTCCGCGAAGGATATGGCGGGGGTCCGCGAGGGCGTTCTGAAAATAATGTGATGCTTAACACTGTATGGTTTTATCATTAACAGCCTGTGTTTTCAAATTCATACGCTACTCATAGTGTGCCTGTAACTGTATGATCCACAAGGATCCAATTGGGTATTTGATCACACCAGTTTTGTGATGCTGCTGATAGTTATTCTTTGCGTACTAGGGCCTACAGTGACGTAAATAAGATGTAGGCTTATGGTCACGTTACATTTCTAGCCTAATAACACGTGTGTTTTTATAAAATTTAATACAGGGCCTATAATATCTGCTAATCGACTGTCAATCATTTCTGCACCCAAAGTAAGGCTTATTTGAAGCCTTCATCAGAAGTAAGCCTACAACTAGATTCCATTTAAAAAGTTTAAGATATTCACAAAACAAACTTTGAAAGTCTACAAGTGTTTCATTTAGAAAATCAACACTGAATATGAGCCTGATTGTTTTTTCCATGGAAGAAACACCGAAGTTCTAGCTAGGACTCTAGGCTAGTTGTTTTTACATAAACGCTATATTTTCTTCAAATTGTAACTCTGGACTACGGAAGCCCATGGGTGACATGCGATTTTTTTTATTTATCTAGTGCGCACTATAAAATTATCTAGTGCGCACTAGATTTGTATCTAGTGCGCACTAGATAAAGAAAAAAATCGCATGTCACCCATGGGCTTCCGTACTGGACTGACTTGTGTTTTCTGAAAAAACACACTTGCTCTATAGTCTATAGCATTAAGTATTACAAGACTTCTTCTTCTTTGGTTCTCTGCCCTTAGGCAGGTTCGTATGTCCAACGGCGCCATTCCTCTCGATGTTGAGCTTCTGCTTTCATCTGTCTGTAGCCGTCCCTCTTTATTGTCCAGTCTAGGAACATTGTTCTTGGTCTTCCTCTAGTCTTTTTCCCTTCCATTCTACCCTCGATGATATCTCGTAGCAGGGAATTTCCTCTCATTATATGGCCAATCCATCTTCTTTGACGCTCTCTGATTGTCCTCATCATGGATCTCTCCTCTCCCACCATTTGCAGTACTTCGTCATTTGTCTTGTGCTCTGTCCAGCTGATTCTCTCCATTCTACGCCATATCCACATTTCGAAGGCTTCTATCCTTTTGATGTCCTCCCCTCTTATAGTCCACGTTTCAGATCCGTATAGAACCACACTCCATACCAGCGTCTTAACCATTCGCTTCTTCAGATTCCTATTTAATTTTCCTCTCAAGAGCTCCTTTCTTTTATAGAATGCATCTTTTCCCATGGCTATTCTTCTTTTTATCTCCGCATGGCACTTCACATCCCTCGTGACCATACTTCCTAGGTAACAGAATCTCTCAACTTGTTCGACGACCACTCCATTTACGGTTATTCTAACTTCTTTTTCTTCTCTTTTGCTTATCCTCATGACCTTTGTCTTCTTGGTATTTATTTTCATTTCGTATTCCGTTGAGATCATATTCAGGCGATCCATCATTCTCTGCAGTCCTTTTTGGCTTCTTGCTAACATTGCCTGATCATCCGCAAATCTCAGCGCTTTCACCAACCTACCCCCAACCTTTATTCCCTCGTTCACTTCTTCCATCGCCTCCCGTACAAGCTCTTCGATGTAGATGTTGAAGAGTATTGGAGAGAGCGGGCATCCTTGCCTCACTCCTCTGCCCATTCTTCCCGGCTCTGAGTATTCACCATCTATTCTTATTTTTACTTTCTGTCCCATGTACAGGTTTCCAATAAGTCTTCGCTCTTTCCAATCCACCCCTATTCTTCGTAATGCATGCATTAATTTCCTCCAATCCACCCTATCGAAAGCCTTCTCATAGTCGACGAAACACACATAGACGTCCTGGCCATGCTGGAGACTTCTTTCCGCTAGTATCCTCACCGCTGCAATTGCATCTCTTGTTCCTCTTCCCTTTCTAAAACCAAATTGATCCTCCCCCAAGCAGTCATCTGTTTCTGCCTTGGCTTGCAGTCTCTTCGCGATAACTCTTAGTAGAATCTTGGATGCATGGGTGAGGAGGCTTATAGTTCGGTGGTCTTCACATGTTGTTGCATTTGGCTTTTTCTTGAGCGGGATCAATATGGTTTGTAGGAAATCTTCCGGCCAAACTCCTGTGTTATATATGTCTTGGCATAACCGCACTAGTTCTGTCATTGCCTTCTCTCCCAGGTTCCTCAGTATTTCAATTGGGATATTATCAATTCCTTCTGCTTTGTTGTTTTTCATATCATTGATTGCTGCCAGAACCTCATCCCTTAGTACGTCCGGTCCTATGTTATCGGTACTTGGTGTTTGTTCTTCCCCGAGATCTTCTTGGCTACTTTTTCCCATATATAGATCCTCAACATATTCCTTCCATCTTTTCCTGATATCGTCTGCGTCCTCTAGCAACTTGCCATCCTTGTCCTTGATTGCGCTTCCGCCACCCATATTTTTCTTATTTGTCAGTGTTTTGACCTTTCCATATACCAGGTCGTGTCTTCCTCGATTCTGTAGCATCTCTAGCTCCTCACACTGCTCTTCCCACCAATCCTCTCTTGCCTTATCTGTTGTTCTTCTTAGTTGATTATTCAGCCTTTTGTATTCACTCCTTGCCTCTTCTGTGCTCTGGTGTTTCCATTTTCTTCTTTCTTCCATATCCCTGAGCATCTCCGTTGTAACCCATGGCTTGCGCGGTCCTGTACCCATCTGGAACCCCACAGTCTTTGTCGTTTCCTCAATCACGATCTCCTTCAGACTCCTCCACCTTTCATCTGTTGTTATCTCCGTACTCAACTCCACCACCCGTTCTTCTATATTTTCTGAGAGTTCGTTACTCTTTGTTTGCATTCTTTCTCTATTCCATTTCTGTTTAACTATCCTTTGCTTCTTTATGAACTTAAGTCGGAGATGTATTGTCATGGCAACCAGGTTATGGTCTGTGTCTGCATCGGCTCCTGGGAGAGTTCTTGAGTTCTTGACACTGTTTCTATACCTTTGTCTGATCATGATGTAGTCCAGTTGGTATCTTGCTCCATCTCCAGGTGCCTTCCATGTGTATCTTCTCCGCTTTTCCTATTACAAGACATAGTTAGCTAAAAAAAAATGTCAAAAATGGACTCTAGTGGTTCCTCCAGTGAAGGCTTCATTTGCAATATGCTGGTCTATTTCCGGATTGTGTAGGCCCTACTCTGGACTTGTAGAATTAGAAAATTGTGGAATTCGCCTGGTTTTAGCCTTTAGATGAACGATAATACAGAGATTTGCAAAGCATATCCCTATTTCGTTCACGTTCGCTGTTAGGCCTATATGCTAACTATATAATTTTGCTGTTTGTATTATGGATAACTTTCTGAAACGTAAGAAAACAGTGCTTAGGCCTATCCAAACTAGCACCAATTACGGACAGTTTTTGCAAAGCAAAGCAAGCACATCCCTCTCAGCTCTCGCTGACATTAGGCCTACTGGCTTTTGGTGAAACCGATGTTATTCATTTCTTTTAAAAATGACTATGTTCCATAGATATTGCAGGGAGTTAATAACAATTTATTTAGTGTTACTTTTTATATTATAATAGTCCTCAGCGTCATAAATAAGCAAGCGTGTATTGTGGAAATAGTTTATCTGCCTGTTATTTTTATTAAATTTTAAGGATAGGGGCCTAAATTTTGCTTTGTAAATACTGGGGTCCGCGAGCTATGCCTAGAAAAAATAGGGGTCCCTGGTCCAAAGAGTTTGAAAACCTCTGTACTACAAAGGTAAGAGAGGAAAATTCTATGATGACAGACAATAAGAGGGACACAGGGAGGTGGATTGGTCACATACTGAGAGGTACCTCATGAGAACTATGTCATAGAGGGAACAGCGGAGGGCAAGAGAATGGGAGGAAGACCTCATTGGATGCTGTTGGACTGGATGATGATGGTTGGATGCAGGTAACTGAAGGAAGAAGTCCACCGTTGAGAGGAGTGGCGTCATTGAACATTTGAACCTGCCAGAGGGCAGAGAACTTGAAGAAGAACTCTAATAGGAATGACTGGATTTGGTTAGCATTGAGGAACAAACATTCAGGGTTTTGAGTTGAGTTTTAGAAGAGATATAAGGAAGAAATGTAACTACTGTTCAATGATTTCAGCCTGGAATGAAGTTGGCGTGAATTCTGGAACTGCAGTGGATGCAGTTGTCATTGGATGTGGTGTGTGTGAGGAAGAGCAGTGTGATGGATCCGTTGGATATGGTGGAAGCCCGGATGAAAATGGTGAAAGCACACTGGATGCTATGATCATGGATGGGTAAAAATTTTCTTCTGTTTCTAGTTGACAATCTGCTTCTACTGCATGTCAATCTCATGTTTTGAGTCTTCTTGTAGAAATGTTTTGTGAAGTTCTGCATTTGGGAGATATCATACATGCTGCTTGTGATAAAAATACAGTTTGCTTTTATTTTCAGTAACTTGCTGAACATGAGTTTGTGTTTTTGTCTTTCGACAGTGCTCTTTGCAGCAGTTATGTATATACTGTTTGCTTTGCTTATGCATTCATAAGGCAAATTGACAAAGATGATGCAGTGTGATCCCTGTAGACCAGCCACAGGTCATGGTTATGTGGTGGAGAGTTTTGATTTTGCCAAATTAATACTGATATATTGTGGTGAAACTTCTTCTAAAGGCTCTGTGACAGTATTAGATGCGTGTTTGGTTACCATTTTCCTGCATATAGTAAGTCTTGTATAAAGACAGGTGAAGTAACAAGGTTAGTTAGAGTGATACGATTAAAGGATCATTTTCGAAACTTATGTTAAATATGTTACTAATATTTAAGGGTTACTATGAAGGTTGGCTCTGTGGCAAATCTGAGGTCAGTGAAGAATGCTATTGGTGTTGCTCATGCAGTCATGAAGTACACCGAACACACGTTACTTGTTGGTAGCTTAGGTGAGAACTATGATATTTATATTTTTCTATGTCATAAAAGCCTATTGTTGTGTGGTGTACTGGCTTGATTTGCATTTGTTGTGAATCTGCTAAAATTTTGATACCATATTATGACTTTATGACTTTAGATCTTAATAATAATAATAATAATATTCGTTTATTGATTCAAACTGACAAGTACACAATAAGATTACATGATATAGTAGAAACAGACGATAACAAGTTTAACAGGAGTCGAATTTAACTGTAAGGCAGCCTGCAAAGCACCCATCGGTACTATTGCTCATTTTACATTCACCACCATAAATGGTTGAAAGGTAACTGGCTGAGTTAGCATTGTGGGGCTAGCGGGTATCAAACCCGCGTCCTGATCTTCATGCCAGTATGTTACCATTCAACCATCACCCTGCCCAAGAGTTCACAGCTTACTCATGTCGATGTATTGCAGTGAGGGTCCAGCAGATCTTCACCTGTGGCCGTACAAAACGACCTGTGAGGTGACTGAGTTGAAACTGGCACAAACAGCTCAAATAAGTATGATGAGGCAGAGCCAATCAACGTATCCCTGCCCTGGAGGAGAGTTTGAATTTGATTCTGGGCTGTGAATGGAAAATGCATAAATATTGGGTGGTTCCCCTCAATGAACATTTGGTAGGGCAGTTAGTAAGTTACTGAATACCGAGATTCAGTGTGTGGGTTTGAAGTCTTCTGGAGATTTGAAGCCTTCTGTATGGTTTGATGAACTACTGCAAAAAATGTTTATCAAACAAAATCAGTGGAATCCTCTTCCTCGTCATCCTCCATCAACGACAAGTTGTACTATAGTTTCTGTGGCAATTTGCAGACTATGACGGTGCAGTTGGCCTTTTTACAAATGACTTGGCAGAGCCTCTTTATCTTTATCACGAGGCGATGACAGTAGCATTTTCGAAGAACAATGCAAGTCGCTTGTTGCTTATTCGCCTCCTACAATGACAGATTCCACGGTGCCTTCCTTGCAAACTATAGCTCCGTTTATCTTCCTGTTGAGGAAGATGCTTCTGTATTTTTCAAACAATCCACTCCAAGTGACGGCATTTCGCATCTTCGCTGTTTCATCTAGCATAGGTGTTTGTGGCGAGTCCATTGCTTAAATCATTACCACTGAGTTTTCTTCGCGGTGCAGCTTAGCCATATACCATTCAAAGGTGTAATAGCTTCTTCAGTTTTGTTGATAACCACAAGGATGGTTTCTATTCCGTCGATTTCCTTGTCATTTCCTGGCGTCTTGAATTCCTCCCTGTAGAGATTCGGTTGGCCAGCCTCCTCCTTTGCTGGTTGCCCAGTCTTTATGTCCACTGCTGACTGCTGCTCCTCGGCCATCTCTACCAGTTCATCAATTACTTATACTTTGTTGTATGATGGTGTAGCATTTGCACTCGTAAGATTTGTCGGAGGGAGAAAGAACTCTGCAGCATATTTATGCATGTTATACATTGCACGTTTTTTTCATTAACTCTGCCACTGCCTTACTCAGGTTGTGCCAGTCCTTACTCAGGTTGTGCCAGACCATACTCAGGTTGTGCAAGACCATACTGAGGTTGTGCCAGTCCATACTGAGGTTGTGCCACTGCCATTCTCAGGTTGTGCCAGACCATACTCGGGTTGTGCCACTGCCATACTCAGGTTGTGCCACTGCCACACTCAGGTTGTGCCAGTACATACTCAGGTTGTACCACTGCCATACTCAGGTTGTGCCAGACCATACTCATGACACAAAGACTGCATTTTTATTTTGCTTGCTTTAAAGGCTTGATGACTTGGCTTCTGACTCGGCTAATTAATGAGGTGTTATATTTTCATGTATGTAGACCTAGAAATATGGTGGGGTCAGACATTTTAATACTGTTAATTTGAATAAAATAGCAATTCAACTATCATCTAGAATTGCTACTTCTGTTAAGTGAGGTGGTCTATTAGGCTAGATTTTTAAGGCTGTATAATATACTGGATAACATAATTAGTTATTTCAGTCAATGTGTGTGTGTTTGGCAGCCACCGACTTTGCCATTTCCATGGGATTCCAGAAGACAAATCTGAGTACCGAGAATTCCATTAGAATTTATGAAAACTGGAAGAATGCAAACTGCCAACCAAACTTCTGGCAGGTACTGTGATTAAGGGCTGTTGGTTTTGAATTTTACTGAAAGCAAGTAAGTAAGGATATTCTTTATTTTTACTGGCTGCAAGACGCACTCTGGTGTACATACAACATATAAACAACTGTTATCAGGTCAATTCAGATTTAGAATTCTGCTGTAATTTCATTTTAAGATTTTTAATATTCAAGATCTATTTTGAAAGAATTGGTAAATTGTTTTGTTTGTTCCATACAAAAACATGGTACATGTACACTTTGTTCTGAATTTAATAAAGCCTATAGAAATAATGCTAATTTTCAATTGCTATGCTTTGTAAACTGCCAGCACATAATTTGCAGTTCTGAGACAATGTTTCAAAATGATAACTGAAGCTCTTAGTGAGAGTTTCACCATTTCAAAATTTAGTTATAAATTCCAATACTAAGCGTAGTACAAAGTATTTACCAAATATGTTTTACAACAGAGTAATTTTGTGTGTTTTTGTTAGAATTTATTAGGTGTTTTTATGAGTAACAAAAACTATGCAGTACAAAATTTTCTTATTTCACATTTGGTTTTGATAAATGCATTTAAAACATATAAATTTCTTGTTTATTGGTTTAAGCTGAGTGCAAAAGTGAATAGATTGAAAGTTGGTTAATAACAAATGTACCGTAAACAATATGAAAATGTTATTCATTCCTTTTGGTTTTGCCTTTATAATAAGGTGAATTTAGTGCTCTCAGTTTTTGTACTTTTTCAATAATTTTAATTATATTTTGGAAATTTGTAGATCCGCCAGCCATTGTTATTGCTGGATTATAAAATTGCACTTCATCTTGTTTTCTAAAGAGAAAGAGTGAAAACAAAATAGATGATAGGCACCAGTGAAAGGGCTAATTGTTACTTTTTGTGTTACTTTAATTGTCACTTTGTGCGTTACTTGCTGGAGTCGTTTATTCATTTACCCAATTGACATTTTTAAATGTCTTCACAAGTGTTGGTGTGGGAGTACTTCAGACACATGTCTTAATGGTGTGTTGTGTAATCCTCTTAGAATTAGTAAATGAAATATTGTATTCATAGAATATGTTTCATATCCTGCAGGATGTTTCTCCCAGTCCACTTACCAGTTGTGGTCCATACACACCAAATACACCAAATACATCAATGTCCAAGTCATTTCAATCAAAGACTGATATCAACCGAATCAAGTCTAACTATCAGAAGCTTAAAAAGAGGAGCTCAGCTGATAGAGAAAATTCTGCAAACTATCAACACGACACCGTCGGAATGCTTGTGATTGACAGGAATGGGAGCATTGCTGGAGGAACATCAACGAATGGAGCAACCCACAAGATTGCGGGGTAAGAATTACACTATTCAGTTATGGTTGTAAATGTTGACAAGTTTGTGTTTAAGATGTCACCAGTTTTTGGTAAAGATAGCACAGGATCCCTTTTACCTCCTTGCCGTTACATTACTACCCATAAAAACCTGCCAAAAATGTTACATTATATGTATATTTATGTATATATATATACATATATATGTATATATATACATAAATATACATATAATTATACATTTTTTACATATATGCATACATACCTACATATATATTCATGCTTGAATAAATACATAGTATTGCATGGCACAGTATGGCATAGTTTATATTAGTATGGTATAGTATAGTATGGTATGGTATAGTATAGCATAGTATAGTATTCTAGAGTATAGTTCACACTTGTGAATAAATATGATGCTTTTTTACTTTACATACATTTGGATTCCTCTTCGATGTGTTCAAATATTTTCATACACAACATACATATTCATATATATGTATATATATATGTATATGTATATAAATATATATATATATATATATATGTTGTGTATGAAAATATTTGAACACATTGAAGAGGAATCCAAATGTATGTAAAGTAAAAAGCATCATATTTATTCACAAGTGTGAACTGTACTCTAGAATACTATACTATGCTATACTATACTATACCATACCATACTATACCATACTATTATAAACTATGCCATACTGTGCCAAGCTATACTATTCAATACCGTGCTATGCAATTCTATATTATGCTGTGTGATGCTATACTATAATGCACTATGTGACACTACACTACACTAGACTACAGCACACTACACTACACTAGACAACACTACACTAGACAACACTAGACTACGCTACTCTACACCACTACACTATACTATACTACATTAGACTAGACTACACCATACTATGCTACACTAGACTCCACTTCACAAGACTACACTACACTAGACTCCACATCACAAGACTACACTACACTAGACTTCACTACACTAGAAAACACTACATTACACTATACTACACTAGACTAGACTATACCATACTATGCTACACTACATTACACTACACTAAACTAGACCATGCTATACTACACTATACTACACTGTACTATGCTACAATAGACGACACTACGCGACACTACGCTACACTGTACTATATTACACTATACTAAGTCTAACAATAGAAAAGTTATTTCTGCAGATTTATTGAATTTATGATAGGCCCGTGTAAAGCCGACGCTCACATTGTCAAACATATGAGATGGCTTTTACCCCGAGTGAGACTCGGGGTTAACCGTTTTTACATAAAATTCCCGACCCGAGTGACGCTCGGGGTTAATGGCAAGGAGGTTAAAAGATGTCACAAGGTTTTCTGATAAGTTGTAATAAAGGTTTTTCTAGGATTTAAACAAATTCTAGGGTAGATCGCAATGTTTTTTTTTTTTATAAAACACGAGATTTCGAGATTGAGAGTCAGTGGTAGAATGCTGAAGGATTCCTAGATTTAAAACTATTTCAGATGGATGTTATTACAGGTTTTCAAGAACATAGGCTGCCTAATTTTAATGACTTTTGGTGAAAGTTACTTGTAAACGGTTAAAAGGTAACTGGTACTTTAAAAAGTAACGTTTGGTTGCTTTGATTGTGAATTAAAGCTGTTGGAAGAGAAAAGCAAAATGGGGAAATCTGCATCATTGGTATTAGTGGGCATATGTACACATCTCTGTCAGGATGACAAATTGCTGTGATTTCGTTTGTGTATTTGTAACTGTAATTATAATAAGATGCTTTACACTGTTAACTGTCAGTGCAGATGCTAAGATTTAGCTAGTAAGTACATTGAAAACCGGTGAGGAGTTGTTGAAGGTACTATATAAATGGCCAGGTTCCTCCCAAAATATCTTCTGTACTGTATAAATATTAATTTGACACAGATTTTCCTTAATGGTGTTCAAATAATTGTTGTAGTCGTGTTGGTGATTCTCCAATCATTGGCTCTGGTGCTTACGTTGAAAATGACGTTGGTGGAGCTGCTGCAACTGGGGACGGAGATGTAATGATGCGCTTTGTTCCAAGGTAAGAAACCTAAACTGGACTGCAGAGATGTTTTATTTGAAAAAAAAAACTTTATTCAGTGGGTCTAATGCCAGATGAATAAGAAATTACAAATGGATAAGAAGCAAATACAATCTATTAATTAGCAGAAGTTAGTCTAGCTTCTGCATTAGAAACTGATTGGTACTGTGAGGTTGTTGGTCTGGCATGTCATAGAAGATACGTTGAATTTAGAGGCCCATGTTGACTTGATGCTTCTGCGCTCCCAGGCGATTATGTGGGCATGTTGCTTTTTATCATGCATTGGACGTCTGGATGTCTTCCATTACAAATATGTAATTATGTATGTATGTATGTCTCTAGATACATAATATAGCGCTTTTTTAAAGTACCTCATGAAAGCACTGTGCACATGGCTATCTGACTGAACTAAACAAGCTGTGTTTTAAGACAGTTTGAGAATGTTTGCTGCCCAGAGCCGAGTGCAACTGCGCATAAATGCAATGGAAGACAGTTCCACGAAGGTGGTCTTATATATATATATATATATATATATATATATATATATATATATATATATATATATATATATATATATATATATATATATATATATATATATATATATATATATATGAGAAGGCACGATGACCTCGAGTTGAAGCACAGAAGCGCTGCACCTGCATATTTCCACAGCTAGCAGAGTGCAACCATCGCCAACCAGCTTGACTTGAAACTGGAACACAGAGCTCCACGATGTCCTATTCTTCCACATACAGCTCAGGAACAATTTGAAGCCATCTTAAGTTGCGTCTATTCAGATCTGTTAGAAAACCATGTTTAACGTCCTTGTGAGGTTCATAAATGATGAAATGGTAGAGCCAGATACATACATGCCTTGCATAAGTATTTCTGTCTAGGAATAAGTATGTAGCCAGGCGGGCTAGTTGTCATGACAGGGCTCTCATATTGTCCTGATGCTGTGCTTGTGAATAAGCTGATGCTCTATGCTTAGCTCTAGAATGACGCTTCAGAAGTTTAGAGATTACGACTGAATGCAGAAATTAATTACACGTGTTTGGATTTATGTTTTCTGTTCCTCTTTATGTATAGTGTTTGTTTTTGTTATTAAGACAGGTTTGAGATTAAAAATTGAAATAAATATACAAGACATGTAATATTTATGTCTCTTTTCTGCTGATGCATATTGGTATGTGTTTTTTCGATTTTAATTTTTAACATATCTGATCCGTGGGGGACATTGGTAGTTGTTTTATTCATGGCGTTTGTCATACTCTTTTTCAGTTTATCAGTGAATGTCAAACTTTTTATATTCTGTCAATGGCTCAGAATCTCTTGTTATCTGCTTGTAGTTTCCATGCCGTGGAACTCATGAGAAATGGAAAGACCCCATCAGAAGCGGCCACTACAGCCATCTTAAGAATTTCTCAATATTATCCATCATTCTCAGGTGCTGTGATAGCCATCAACATGACAGGACATTACGGCAAGTAAAATTTACGTTCTGTGTAATGCAGGTAATTCATTTATAAGTTATGCTTTGTTCTAATCTAATTCAATGACTTCTACATGATGCACAATGCATCAGCCAGTGGTCACTTTATGTGAGACAGTTGTAAATGATCATATTCCTTTACAGAGGTCCAATTGAATTTGAATATTCTTCTTACATGATCGTAAGGAATGCATATATATGTCATATAATGACGGGCTTAATCATATCATAATCATAATTTATAGAGCCCAAAAGCGAAGTTGTGGGATGCAGTCAGTCAAAACAAAATCGCTGGGCAGACAGGGTCAAATCGGTTCCAGGCTTAAACATCTTTGTTATGTAATGTTATGAATTCTGTTGTGATGCTATCATAATGCACAAGGAAAAACACTACAGCTACATTCTGTCACTAAAGTAAATTCTTGTTTTTTGAGAAAAACTGCTATAACTACATTCTGTGAGACTAAATAATTTCTTATCTAATCTAAAAATTCTATAGCACCGTTATCTTAATGGATAACACTTTATTGGATGGTTGTTTATAAGCAAAACTGCTTTGTGAAATCACGGTCCTGAAGTTGTCAAAGTTCGAGGATAAGCAATCTTAAGAAGATGAAACTTGAGCCCAAACCTAAAAGACTTACACTACAGAATGGCCAGAAATAAGTCGCTAATTCTGGAGCCATAGGCCGGTGACCAAAAAGCCCAGGAACCCTGTGCCGTTGTGGCTTAGAGTATAACGAGTTGAAGCATCCGATAAACACGGATACGAGACATAATCCATGAGTCTGACGGATGAGCAAAGTTAAAAGATAAGTTTGCAGTCCATTTTACATTACATTGTAAACTATGAGACTTGTTTTAAACTGGATTCTCTGTTCAATGGGAAGCCAGTGCAGTGATTGCTTGCAGTCGGGGGTGATGTGTTTGGGTGCTGTTTCATTGATGTTCAGATGCTACTTGTTCGTTGTAGGTGCTGCATGCCATGGCCTGTCCAGTTTCCCTTTCACTGTGATGTCGCCCAGCTTCAGCAACGTTCAGATATTTCATGTAAACTGTGTCTGAATCAATTCACCAGTTTAAAGAAATTCATGCATGTAGAATTATACGCAACACCAAGAAGTGCCCAGCATACCGAGATAGGATACCTAGGATACTTCAGGAAGGACAATTAGCAGCATATCAGTGTAAATTCTTTTGACCTATTTCAACTTTTTTAACATTTCCTGACATTAACACTTTAACGACGAGCTGCATTGGTTCCCCAGTCACTTTTAGTACACGTTCATCTTTAAAGTGTTAAACACGATGAAATGAATTTATGGACAGATGTAAGAGTTACCGTAACTCTTACATTACATTCAGAATTAATAATTTTCCGTTGCCATTGTATTTAAACAACGCAACAGTGTTCCATTCCAATTAAACATACTGTTGAGAAACTAAACAACAGTGTCATTATGTACAATGGAGTTAAAATAATCGTAATAAATCTTAGAATAGCTTATTCAGTATTCGTCATATGTAAAGGTGTTTATCAGGTTAAGTTATCCCTTTGTTAAGTTGGTCAGTTCCATAATAAAAATGCTCTTGCTCATCTGGGGCATGGTAGCTGATTGGTTAATAGAACGCTCATTGCCTGTTACAGAGTGTGGGTTGGAGCCTCTTCCAATCTGGTCGCTGTGTAGGGACCTTGAGCAATTCTCCACGCACAAATTGATCAGCACAATTGTTGTTCTGTTGTACTTACTGGTGGCCTCCCGAGGTTACATATCTGCCTTCATTTGGGACCCCTCTCCACTGGCTTCCTGTGCCCCAATGCATCCAGTTCAAAATGTTAACTCTAATGTGCAACTGTTTGGGCGGGGTAGCTCCTTCATACCTCCACACCTTCTGTACCTTGGTATCTTCACTCCCTGGTCGCTCTACTCTCCACTCGGTCGCCAGAGGCCTACTGGTTGTTCCCCACATGCATGGGGGCTACTGATCAGTCTAGAAGTTTTGCCTATGTTGGCCCCTCTAGTGGGAACCGTCTTCCACGGGAATTGCGGCTTGAGTTCCTCAGTCTTTCTTTTCCTCTGTTCCAGAAACGTCTGAAGACCATTTTATTTGTTAGTGATAGCAGCGACTAGGTTTGGGAGCACCTCTGAATCGTTTGGTGACACTTTTATAAATGTTCGATTACAATATCAGATGCGTAGTACTATGTTGTATCTGCAGCTCGTGCAACTGCAGGAATTTAGGGAAGGGTGCATTTTTTGCATTCTTCTTGTGGCTTCCATATTTTGCCAAGTGTTGTTTGTTAATTTCCAGTCTGTGCAGAAAGTGGGGAGGTTTTTTGTCCATTGTTCAATGGTCCGAACCAGCAAGAATCAAATTCTGAAGATGTCTGTCGTGTTGGAATGCTTGTAACATGGTTTGCCGCTTGGCATACTTCTTCACTCGTCTGTCGTGAAACACTGTGTGGAGGTCGAGTTGGTAATTGAGAATAAATGAGGACCTTTCTTCAACAGTGTAGATGCAAACGCAGTGTGATGCTGATTTGAATTGTTTACGGTCTCCAGCCCCTGTGAGCAAACATCAGCAGCTTCTTAGCGTGTAGTTTGGTGACGTTGAGATCGGACGTTAGAATCTCCTCATCCAGTTCCAAGAGGAGTTTTCCATCGATCTGATTGGTGAGGAAGGTTGTAATATAGCTGTCCATGTTCAGCAGCTTCAGACAGTCGGCCAACTGGAAACAGGTGAGGTTGTCCAGCTGGTCTGGAATATCTGCAATGCTTTCAATTGCGTCCTTGACGACGTCTTTTGTTGGAAGTTTTTCGTAGTTCAGCTGAGGAAGTTTGGGAGCATTCGGTTCAGTGACCGGAAGAGGCGAGTTTGTATCTCTGGAAGGGCATTCATATTCTGTTAGAAAGAATTCGGGTGGTGGTGGAGGTAGTTTGGGAGATGCTGCACAAAATACATCATTGTCGGGCATTGATGACTTGGAGTCGGTGCGTGGTAGAGGCGGTGGTAGTTTGACCTTTAGCGGAGTTTTTTTGTTGGATTCTGGACGAAGTAGTTCATCGTAGTCCGGTGAAGACGTGTTTGAATCAGCAATATCTTGATCATTTTCCGGCGAAGAAGCACGAGTCTTGGAGAATGGCCCTTTATTCGATTTCACAGAAGGGCTATTGTACTTTGGCACGGGAAGTTTGCGTTCCGGATGTTCACAGCCCAGCTCCGATGCTTTGATGTCTTGTCGACTTGTTTCTTGCTGGAGCAAGCGCATAGTAGATGTCGACAATGACAAGTCTGTCTTAGATCTTGGTTTCTGTGGCTTCGCTTTCCGTGGCGATGTTCGGTCTTCAGACGTTTCCATATCCGGAAAGGTTGAGTTCATACCCAGATCGACCGATTTGTACGTTGGCTTAAGCGCTTTCTGCAAATCGATGGGTTTGAGCGCGGGCGGAATAGGGACCATAGGGTGTTCTCTGCGTTGCTCGGATCTGATGGTTTTGGGCGACTCGTTTTTTCCACAGCTGTCCAATCGAGACGCAGCGGAGGCCGCTCGGTCGACGGTCCTGAAACCATCATGAGGGTCACTCGGAAGATCGACGAATGTAACATCGGACGTCGGTCGGGTTTCTGTATTGTTTGGTTTTGGCAAAGGCATAGGCGCTCGGTTAATTGGTTTTTGAATGAGAGAGGGGGGTACTTTAATGATGGTTGGCGGAGAGGGCACTGGGCTGTAGCTTCTCGCTTCCAACCGCTTTCCGGGGAGGGTGAGAATCTGTTGCTGGTACGATGATTCTGAGTTGCTTTTGATGGTTCTGAAGGATGTAGGTTCAGCGGTTGGAGACTCAATCTGGTTGTATGGATTGAAGTCGCTCATCGAAAGCTCAGGGGTTGGAACGGCAGGCCGACTGGTGGGTGTTGTGGCCAGTTTGAAGGTACTGACCCCTGGTTCGGAGGAGTGGATGGGCGAGACGACTGGCAGCTCCTCGTAAGTGTGGTCCGTCTCTGTTGGCAGGAACGTCAGTTTGATGTAAGTGTTTGGTTCAACGGCGTCTAATTTGGCCGGACTCTTGACAAGTTTTGCAACGGCATCGGATTGGAATGCGGCCACATCTGAAAATATTATGTCCGCATTGGCCCCACTGTAAATATTGCACGTGGACAACGTCGTTATAATCTATTCTGTCAATCATCATCATCATCATCGTTATGTGCCCCGTCGTCGTCATCATCGTCATCATGATGTCGGAGTGGCGCTATATAAATGTTCGGTAACAATTACAATTCTTTCATGCCTGAAGGCGGTGCGACGGCATCGTAGTTGATCTTCGAGGCACTTGACGTCCATTCAGCAACCACGGATTTCCACGACAGTTTCTTCTTCTTCTGAGCAAGGCCCTGGACGAGACGAACTTTTATTCGAAGAAAGGTCGGCAGCAAGGTGACCTGGTGACTCAGGTTACCTGCAAATTTCAGTGAGCAATGTAAGTTAAGATACAGACCTCTCAAGGCTTGCTGTCAAGACCTTAAACATCAAGACCAAGACCAACATTTTGAACCTCAAGACCAAGACTTTGAACCTCAAGACCAAGACCAAAAAATCCCAATTAGGTCAAGACTTCTATTCCTTACTAAAAAATTGTCAAGTCGGAATACTCGCTATTTTAATGAAAACGTGACTATTTTATTTTATGCAAACAAATTAACTTTAAATGCAGACTGCCGAGAATTCCGAATTCGTATTTACAAAAGTCCTTCATGCAAAATGTTATTCCAAGTGCCGTTTGTATTTTATAAAAACCAATTCGCTCAGAATTTTTCTGGCCATTGTGGGCCTCATAAAAATTCCGCCATGTGAAAAAAACCTTCTACAGGTGTTGAAGTCACTGGCACACGCAGTAGCTTTTCAAGCACTGGATGTAAATGTACAAATCGTGAGTCTTTTTGAAATCATTCAGTGGGGTTATCAGACCGTACACGGTTTCAGAAACAAGTCTCAGCAGGGCTTCCAGATAGGTACAGCATAACTGTTGCTGCTTCCAATCGGCTTTCCTGACCAACAAAACTTGTAGGCCTATCCGTCCGTAGATATTTGTCGTATGACGCAAAGAGGCTTTATAAACTTTTAAATTCTTGAGTTCAGTTAATGACTGTTCATTTTGACAGTCGATTCTTGGCCTTGGTCTTGCGAGACCAAGACCAAGACCTTGAACCTCAAGACCAAGACTTTGAACCTCAAGACCAAGACTTTTGGTCTCAAGGCCAAGAGTTTTGGTCTCAAGACCAAGACTTTTAAAAACGAACTCGAGTGCACTCGAGACCAAGACCTTGGTCTCGAGTACAAGAAGACTGGACGTATCTATATCTTTAGTTACCGATAGTAGGGAACTCTGGAGATAGCCATGGTGTACGCCGTTGCAGGGTAAAGCATATTAGGCCTATTCGGAGTTTTGAGGTCGCCGATCTCCGTGAAACAAGAGCTGACAGTCAGCTATATATAGGACTAGGCCTATTAGCCTATTTAACGCAGCTATAGACCGCATTCATCGCATTGCGCTAATTACTGATTTCCATGACACATCACGACTGAAAACATTGCCTAATGATTATAAAGTGTCATAATCATCGCATAGTAGCTCATGGTTAGTTAATAGTGTAAATAATGGCCTAATTACGGCAGTTGGGACTAATTATTTCCAAAACTGTGCGAACGAAATCTATACTATCAACGGAAAACTGAAACCGAAATTCCATTTCCTGTTCTTATACAATTAGTCGGGTCAATTTAGGCCTACCATTTGACCCCAAAAAAATTGCAAGAAAACGTTTTATGCCGATTTTCGGGAGCATTAGGTCTGGAGAAGAACATATTAAAAGTTTACCGAAATCGGACCACGGGAAAATGTCAAATTTTGGCGCCAAAAAACTATCAGTGTTGTGTAATATTGAAGTAGCTTACTATGAGTCCCCATTCTCTATAACTCTATGTTTACCTTTACTTGTGTTTTACTGCATACGGTCATCTTCACACATTTTGGCAGGCATTTGAACTTTTGCTGAGTCATCACACTAGTCTTGTTTCGCCCCGGAAGGGTTTAGGAAATCGTTTAGTGGCCTTTGGTCGAAAAGGGTTGTGCACCACTGAAGTAGGGTAAAGCTCTCACGTGGCTGCACGCTATGTGCAGACCGACACTGGCGTAAACTTGTCCAAAATATTGGGGGGGTGGGAGTTTGGTTATTCATTCTACACTTGTTGCATTGGGTGTACAGTCCATTCTCGATTATTGGGGGCACGTGCCCCGGCTCTCCCCCCGCCCCAGAGTCTACACCTATGCAGAACGATGCCTACGAGCAAACACATTTCACCCGTCGTTGCGACACATGGCGAGCATTCAAGACAAGATAGGCCTAAGCTAAGGTATATATCTAAATATAGTTAGGTCAGTAAACTTTAAGGTAAGGTGCTATAGCAGGGGACAGTCCTGGAAAGTCCTCGTTTTAATGTCGTGTGACGAATTGCTGCAAACTAGCAGTATTCTGTGTCGTTCCTAAGCCCGGACAAAGGAGGAAGGTTTGCCAGATGGGTGTCAATAAAAAGAGTGCAAGACGATTGAAATCTGATGTAGGCTAAGGAATTAAAGACAAATGGCTGTAAATGTACGCGATTTTCTATAATTTTTTTTATTTTAAAATATGCGAGAACACTTTTACTTACAGCCATTTGAAGATACTTGGCCGCCATTTAGTCCGCCATTTTGTTTATTGTCAGTGCTACATATGTGTCTTTAGTCTCATCGTATTCCTTGACCCCAAAAATGTTAATTTAGACTATAAAATCATGTTTCCATCACATACAGCCAGTTTAAGATACATGGCCGCCATTTTGTCCGCCATTTTGTTTTTTGGCAGTGCTACATGTGTGTATTTAGTTCCATCGCATTCCTTGATCCGGAAATGTTAATTTAGACTCTAAAATCATGTTTCCATCATATACACGACCTTACTTACAGCCATTCGAAGATAGTTGGCCGCCATGTTGTCCGCAATCTTGTTTTTCCATGCAACCGCTAAAGATCCAGCTTGCTAACCGCGATTTTCGTTTTCAGCAGGGTCAAGTTAGTCTAGAAACACCTGTTAGAAAATTATTACATGATTTGCTTCTGTCAATTTAAGCAAGATGTGTACATTTGAGTCATTCATTTCCCATTGGCGGCCATCTTTTTTGGCGCCAAAATTTGACTTTTTCCCGTGGTCCGATTTTGATAAACTTTTAGTATGTTCTTCTCCAGACGAAATGCTCCCGAAAATCAGCATAAAACGTTTTCTTGCAATTTTTTAGGGTTCACCACATTTTTTTCGTACTTTGACCCTACTAAATTCGAAATATTATAATTAAAAACTAATTACTAGTAATTAAGCAATAATTCTAGTAAATTTTCCCGAATTAAGTTATTTGTGCTGTGCTGCTACGTCGAGGTAACTCCGTCACTGCCCGTAATCTGGTAGTGCCAGTCCCAAGCCTGGAAAAAGGAGGAGGGCTACATCAACGGCCCTGGCAATCATAAGATGTCGTTAAACACTGGAAACTACAACTACGTAGATTTATATAGGCGCAACATAATTATGTTCAGTAGGTGGAGAACCAGTATTGAAAGGGATTCGTGATCGGCGAAGGTTACCCTCTCCTCTGCCAGCTCGTTTTCTATAAACTTTTCAAGAATTTGCGACATCTTGACAAAAAATTGGATATCAAAACAAGAACATCGCTATAAAAAGGGTTCTGAAACTCAAGTACCGACGCAGACAACCGCATTCATTGCTGGTTCGCACACCTGCCATCATATCCATTGGCTCGAGAAGGGACCCATATGGGTTCTATACGGGTCTCATATGGGAATATGGGTTTTATATGGGCTCAATGTGGGCATTCCGGCAGGGAATTAAGAATGGCACATGTAAGCTTAAATGTAACTGTCCTATATATAGCAATCGTATGGCCTTGACTCTGCTCATTTTTTCAGTGAATTTACCGTGGGTCACTCGATCGTGTTCATAGGCTTAGTCACATTCCTCTTGCTTTTAGATTTCAAAAATATTTCGTGGGTTGTACCTCCACACCCCTACTACACCTGGATGTTTCCCGGAGTTGCCTCCTCTTGAATTTAAGTCTGGCTACGTCACTGCTCGTGTCAAGTTAGGCCTAATTGTCGCCTACTTTGAGTTCAATGTCGGTCCAACAGAAGGAATAATTTTTTTCACCAAATGAGAAAATTGATAATGGTAAATGGGTTGACTTAAATTTCAAAGTTTTCCAAGGAAATGTTTGAGTAGGCCCTAAATGAAAAACAAAACCATTAAAATTATATTAGTAGACTCCCGACGCCCGCCCCTTTAAACGTGCCGTTCGTAGGCTATGGCATGGGAAATTTTGCCAAATTCCCATTTCGATATTTTGAGCTTTTGTAATAAAATTCACTACCGTCAGAAGAAACTGGTAGGCCAAATTAGAAACTAGTTGGACCTATTAGTCTTATTTTCAAATTAGCGTCGGTCGTCGATGTTTGTTCTGTTGTAATTAAGTTAACGGTAATTGCTAAAGGCCTATAATATTTGAATAGTGCTGCAGTAGGCCCTATAATTTGTCCAGTCATTTATTCATTCATTCATTCATTCATTTTGATAATTTATATAGCCCCTCTTCAAGAAACCTACTCAGAGGTGCTTCCAGTCCAGCCACGGTTAAAAAGAGCAGACTTAAGGAGACGGTAGAAAACAGGTGAATTTCCTCGTGGAAATAGACGCAAAGAAGGTGGGAGCCCATTCCACGTAGAGGGGCCAGCCACTGAGAAGGCACGACGATGTTTAACTGAGGAGCGGGACCTAGGGACCAACAGCTCACCTCCAGTTGCATTAGGCCAGAGAGCAGAGAGAGAGAGAGAGAGAGAGAGAGAGAGAGAGAGAGAGAGAGAGAGAGAGAGAGAGAGAGAGAGAGAGAGAGAGAGAGAGAGAGAGAGAGAGAGAGAGAGAGAGAGAGAGAGAGAGAGAGAGAGAGAGAGAGAGCGAGCGCCAAACAAGAGAAGCAATCCTATAGGAGATGCGCTGCGCGGCAGGAAGCCAATGCAGGACATCGCGCATATAAGCTGAAACTGGTGCATATTTTGGGATATGGGCAATGAGCCGAGCAGCAGAGCGAAGGACCCGGTCAAGTCGCCCAATTAGAGCCAATGGATGTCCAGTGAGAACAGAGCAGCAATAGTCAACTCTACTGGAGATAAAAGCGTGAACAAGGATTACCGCCGCGTCATAATTTATGGCATTGCACTATGTTGCCTGCCTCATATACCCATATGTGAAGCGTCGATTATGCCCTACTCTTCATAACGTCACTCATTTTAAACACCACAGAAGGGAGTACATGACATAAGGTAAACGAGAACTTGTAAAGCGCAACTTCGAGGAAAAACTCAGCATTAGCGCTCTCAACCCATCGAGGAGAATCCTCGTTCAAATAGATATGGTCTTCAAGCGCTTGCGGAACAGAGATGGAGATACGCTGATTATAACCCATCCCTAGTTTTTTTTATGAAATTCGAGCTAATCTGGTCTGACCGTTCCTCTGAGCTCCTACAGTGTGCCGAACTCTCACTCTGTACTCTCTCCTCTCTAATCTCTCCATCATCCACTGTTCGGGATCTTGGGGTCAACCTTGACTCAATACTCTACTTAAAACCTCAAATTTCTCGGGCGTTCCTTTTTGACATTTAAAGACACCGACAGCTTCTCTCTACTTTGGACTTACATAACTGAAAATAGTTATGCTACACTGCCTTATTCTGACGCGACTTGGCTACTGCAACTCTACGGTCTCCCTGTGAATGCACACTGCTTTCTCTTTGTCTTGGACTCTCGTACATATCACCATATCACACCCACTCTTCATTTTCTACTGGCTTCCTGTCTGTGAGCGTGTCCGCTTCAAGATGGCACTCCTCATGTACAGAGCACGTGCAGATAATCTGCCATCCTACTTATCGTTCACGACCACACCCTTGCAACTCTGTTAAAGGCCACTCCTATCTTAGATCAGCATCTGCTGGAAAGTATATTGTTCCTGGTACACGTCTTGTCTTTGTCCGGCGTTCATTCACAGTTGCCAGTCCCTCCACCTGGAATTCTCTACCTCCTCATGTTCGCAACTCTTTTAGCGAGACTGTCTTTCGCTATAAACTGAACACTTACCTCTTCCAGTCTGCCTATGGCTCTTAATGATTGCCTAGCTTCAATGTGCACTTCTGAACTTTGCAAGGAGGGAATTATCAAATTACAGTTGTATTGTATATGGTATTGTATTATGAAGAAGGTTGTTCCAGGTCGCAGGACCGACGAAAGCTTCTGTGTGAGTTGAAGAGGAGCGAGCCCAGGGAACAAGACGAACACCCTGATCGGCCGAACGAAGGGACCTCCGGCCAGGAACAAACCAGTCAGGAATACACATTGAACTAAGGAAACATGGGGTAATTCCTACCGAACAGTTCCCCATGAAAGTTACAATCTTAAATTCGATGCGTTTGCTATAGGCAACTACTAGTACAGGGTATCACGCGTGTAGGACTTTTTTGTTGGTGGATATATAGGCAAATTTCGGGATGCCACCAGACGAGCAGAAACATTAAGAACGGACTGTTATTTCAAGGTAAGGTAGAAGCCCAGACCAGAATAGATAGCATTTCCAAAATCGAAACTGGCGGAAATGAAGGAGTGGAACAGTGCAGAAACAGCAAGCCTGTGTAGTAAGTGATCGTCGCACAGAACAGATCTGACGGAGATGATATACTTTTGGAGAGCCATGCAGACGGCTGTGGTTAATGGTGCACGGAAATACAACAAAAAGAAGCATAGAAAGAAACGTAGCTAAGGTTATAGTTGTTGGGCATATAGGTATAGCGTTTAGGTTTGGGGCTTAAATGTGAAAACGTCACCAGATAGGAGGGTTTCCGAGGAATATTGCATATCACATAACACACATTACACACAGAACTGCGTAACTTCATTAGTGATTGGTTTAGCATAAGGCCTGACCACGTTGTTGCTATGCGTACCGTTTCGAATCTCGTTGCCGACGTAATACTTTTCGTCATAGACATGCGTCAGAGTCAGCTTCCCGAAATGCACCGTTTCTCGATCGTAATTCGACGAGTGGAAGGTCACGTAGGCGTCGTCAATGACAACGCTTATTGGCAACTTGTGATTGTCGATAATCTCCTTCAAGGACATCGGGCGACTCGGCACTGGAAGAGAAAATGAGTAATAATACTGCTACTAATAAGAAACCAATACGAAAGACAATAAATATATGGGTAAATCGATAACACTGTTTTAGCTAATGACATTACGAGTGTCGACTGAGGCTGGCACTCTAGTGGCTAGTATTGTGATAATTTGCTTTATTGTTATATTCCACAAGTAGTTCACCCAATGCATAGGCCTATTGTTTTTTTCTTTTAATATGCTCTTTGCTTTCCTCTGCCCCCTTGTTCGTAAGCGTTTGAAAATCGTTCTGTTTGATCGTGGTTTAGTGTCGTCGGGTCGGGAACGACTTTGATGAGTTTCTCCAAAATGACGCTACGTGAATTTGAGTTTACATTCGCAAGAATTAGGCCTACAATTATTAAATTAGGCTAGTTGAAATGAATACTCTGCCTTTCTAAACACGCCCCTAATTTCACTCACAGTCTTTGACAATTGAATTCGCTGACCAAGAGTCAGATCTTAAACTGAAATGTTTTCTCGTCACTCTCTTAACCATTTAGATTCAAATGGATATGTACATGTAGCGTTCACGATTATGACGATGACGATGTTGATGATGATGATAACGACGACGACGACGATGATGATGATTATGGTGATGATGATGATGATGATGATGATGATGATGATGATGATGATGATGATGATGATGATAATGATAATGATGACGATGATGACGATTATGACGATGATGACGATGATGCTAGTGATGATGATATGATGTAGCATAATGGAAATGGAATGCATGAAAAGCCATTTGATTCCGTTATGTTGCTTGCCATCGTCAGGCATGGACAGTTCGGGCTTCTGTTTTCCTGACTTGGTGGTTTTGGTATTAGCATAGGGGCTTTCCAGTTGCAGAGGGGTGAAGAGGAGTGGATAATCGAGAGGAAAGCTGTAGCGGGTGCCATCTTCAGCTGTCGCTAGGGCGCGCTTTCTCAGCTTCAGTCCATATAGGAAGAGAACCTGGAAAAAAATAAAACCCAACGGAAAATTTAGATTTACTTTAAATTAATTCTTTAAAATTAAAATAGGGGGCCTAGATGAAAATCATAACATGAAAGAATACAATTAGCTTTTGAGCCACCACAATATACTTCCAACATGTACGCTGACATATCCCCCAAAATGACGCTGGAAATATATGTGAATTATAGGCCTACACATTTGCACAGTGAAAGCATGCATCAAAATTTCTCATAGAGAGAGAGAGAGAGAGAGAGAGACAGACAGACAGACAGACAGACAGACAGACAGACAGACAGACAGACAGACAGACAGACAGACAGAGACAGAGACAGAGACAGACAGACAGACAGAAAGAGAGAAAGAGAGAACGAGAGAGATAGAAGTGTCATCTGGGATGTGACCGTGAGGGAGTATATCCGAAGTCCGAAGAGGTGCATGCCGTTAAAGGCGATGGCATTCTGGGCACGGATGGAGAGGCGTCGATCTCCTGGGACAGTTGAAATACGAGGGCTCAACTTGAAGCATGAATATTAAACCTAAAAGGGATAATTTATTTCTGCCACAGGTGAAAATTATTATTATACTGAATGATCACTGTTACGTAGAAATCATGTTGACCTGGGACTCGTATGATTCGTCTGGTACACGGTCAGTCATAAATTTACATGAATTAATTACCTCATCGGAACTGACTGTGGTCCAGTCTGTTTTTCCGTAGAATCCATCTTCGATGCGAATGACAAGCGGAAGCTTGTTCCCAGATGAGCCGAGTTCATGGACCGAGTAGATGTTCGATGCAACTCTGTATTCGGTTGAGTCAACACTATCGACGAGATCGCCCTGACTCAAAGACAATGCCTTGCTACGGATCATAGCCTTTGACGAAGCCTGAAGTTGATCAGTGCCGCACTACTAGTTTCCGCCAAAGTAGGTTGTGCCTGCAGAAACCCGTACCAGCTTAATTCAGTGCCGGTTGAATCCAGTACCGACTTAAACCAGTGTAAGACGAATCCCGTACCAACTTATTCCAGTATCAAGATAATTCTCTACCAGATTTATTACGTTTTTAGAAACTGTTTAGGCCTAAGTTTCGGCGGATAAATCTTGAACTTATTTTTGCGAATTCCATAAGTTCCATGCTTAATCCGGTACCAAGTGAATTTCGTACCAAACCGTACTTATTCCGCTAAGCAAGTGAATCTTGAAATAGCTTTTTCCAGTATCAGCTGGATTTCTTATAAAATTTATTCAAGCATTGTCCGTTTGGTTGTGCCATGGTTTTGGCTGAGAAATCATGAAATATCCTGCGACTGAGACGAAAAAATCCCGTTTAGTGTCGGTCACTGGCTTCCAACCTCAGTCGCATCTGTTCAAGACATCATCAGCTCCAGAGGCTAGTCTCTGGATTTTTATCGTTAGTCGAAGGATGTCTACTGAACACACCGATCGAATCGTGTGACGAAGTTTATCTGGTTGTATCCACATAAAACATTTCAGTTTCTCTTTCCAGCCAAACGAGGTTTCGTTCTTTGTTGAAATTGTCTCAGACAGCTACATATACACAATGCAAGGTCAACTGTATGCGGCTCATCCTGTAGGGTAATTAGAGATTGGCTACGTTCATAGGCCTGTTAAACAACGCTACTATCCTGTCGTGTACTGTATGTTGACATACGTTTGATCTGTTACAAAAAAACTCGCCCACTTCAAGACCAACAGACACTCAGACAGCAAAGGGCCAAGATGAGCAGACTCATTCACTCATTAGCAGGCAGTAATATTCATGAACAGACGAAGGGAGAGTGACGGAGAGAAAGAGAGGAAGAGGAGGAAAAGAAGATGGAGGATATCCGTTTGTCTTATCTACCCTGTTCCTATTCTACATAGGCTGACTACATATATATATATACACGATGTAATAAGTGGTACTACATATATATATAATATATAGGTCTATAAGTGGGGCCTACACAGAACAAACACGATGCAATAAGTGGTACTGCATTTTGATAATTCCCATCAGAGTTAGCTGAGTTCACCTAATGCATTAGAGTTCTAGTTGATGACCTACAAAGACCCACGGGGGTGTCATATGCTTTCTCCCAGCCAATGGTCTGATGCCAGAAGCTTTAAAAATAATCCGCACTAGACACACTACACAACACCACAGAGATAACAAGATGCTGCACAGCTTACAGTAGTCGTTTCTGTAGTATCATAAGCTTACAAAGCTGTTATAGCTCGGTGTTAACAGCGACGTTGCTTAAGTACTGAAAACGTAGTTTGTCTCTAATTATTCAAGTACTTAACTGATTCGCTTCGAATGCAGTGTAGCACTTCCGATGCTTATGAGCACCGGGGTTATTCTGTAGTAAGCTAACTGTAATAGTAATCGTAAACTCCAAATTTCCAAAGAGCAACTCGAAAGCTAAACGCAACACACCACAGAAAGAAAGAGAATATGAAAAGAGAAAATTAAATAAAATTAAATTAAAATTAAATTAAAATTAAATTAAATTAAATTAGATTAAATTGTATTAAATTAAATCCGCTAATGTTCAAATTCCTAATTAGAGCATTCTAAGGAGAAAGTGTTTTCTGGACAGTGTCTGCCATGGGGACCTCCTGGTTATGCGGACGGCGGCGGAGCGAATATTTGCTGGTTTTAACTGGGGGAGGAGGTTATGGAGAGTATGATTAGGATTGTTAAGGAAGGCCAGAAAGAGGGGGAATCAGCTCGGTCGCAGAGGGCGTCAAAGGAAGCGGCGTCGACTGGCAGGTAAATGAGCCGTATCAGTTTCTTAACAAAGGCGCAAAGGCGAATGCGCTGGCCTGCATTTTGCAAAGCCCCACCAAACCGTGGAGGCATAGAGTAAACGGGAGAGCGTGGTGGCGCGGACAACGTCGTGCAGGTGCTGCCCGGAGAGACCATGCGCAGTGAGGCAGCGTATAGCATAGAGAGACTGGTTCGCTTTAATACATATATTATCTATATGTTGGTTGAAGCTTAAGCGATCAGTTAAGGTAACTCCCAAGAAGGCGGCCTACTGGACCCTGGTTATACCTTGGAGAAGGGGGAGGAGAAACAGATCGGGAGGCGGGTCGCCTAATGATCATTTCTTTCGATTTACTGCAGTTTAATTTAAGGTTATTAGTGGCTGCCCATCTGGGGACATTATCTAATTCAAGCGAAGTCGTATAGATAGCAGATGCGGGAATTAGCAGGTAACAATCGTCAGCGTATTTCAGTAAAACGGTTTCTGGTGAATGCGGGTTTTACGCTCCTAATGGCTAGAAGAAAGTTAAGGGGTCTAAACCAGAGCCCTGGATGATGCTGGCATTAATTTTGCAATAAACCGAAACTTGTCCATGGAACATTGTGCAATGCTGGCGGTCATGAAGGAGAGCAATAATCCAATTATAAAGAAAATCAGGTATCGGTAAAAGAGCCAGTTGCTCAGATAGATGGGAATGTCGTACCGTGTCGAAGGCACGGGAATAGTCGAGGGACAATAGCCGCACATAGGGCTCTTCACAGAGCATATCTGATAGGTTATGTGAAATAGCGATCAGGGCGGAAGTAGTAGAGCCAGTGGGCCTGAAGGCGTACTGGTCATTAAAGTCACTATTTTCAACTGGGTTACAAAGAATAGGGTAGAAGTAGGTGCGAGCAACATACTTCTCCAAGAGGCGACAGAGAACAGCTGTAATCGAAATGGGCCTGTAATCGGCCTCAGTAGTGGGATGCGCTATTTTGGGGATCGGAGTTATACAACTGGAAAGCCACTGAGGGGGACATAAGAGTGCAGTAAAGAGCACTGGAACAAGAAGGCAATAGGGGTAGAAAGAAGGTGGGCCATGGTGGACAGAAACCAGGATGGGATACCGTCGGGGCCGGTGGATGAGCCACGGACGGAGTCCAGCGCTCTACAAACATGGTATTCTAACAAGAACACAGAGTTAGCGGGATTAACAGTCAATTTTGGAAGAGGCTCACGGTAATCATGGTCAGTCGAGATAGACTGATGTTTATTTAAAGTATCACATGTGATGTTACCAGCAGCAACCGGGTGGGCGTCCCCCGACCTCTGAGCTTCTTAACCTCATCCCATAAACGTTTTGACCCTCGAGCGAGGCCATCGAGGGTGGCCGCATTTTGCTTGATGATGTACGCATGGATCTTAACTGCAACAGCGTCAGCTGCCTCCGCACGATGTCTACGATGAAGGAAACTTTTTTCCTTATCAAGTACTTGAGGTAAGGGGTCATGTATACAGGTTCACTGCCCCTAATAGTGACCCTACGGAGGGGGGAGGGTGAACGGTTGAGCGTATCCTCGATGAATGTGTAAAAGTCGGCAAACGCCTGCACCGCGGAATGACAATCAGTGACAAAGAGCCAGGATTGCTCACGGAGGAAAGCATGAAGTGCAGATAGATTCTTTGGTGTCACTATTAGGATGAGGTGGGTTTCTCGCGCAGTGATCGTCGGAGGTCCCGGCGGGCCACCTGATGTGGGGAGAACGGTAGAATGTTTGGTTTTCATTGAGGATTGAACAGCGGAACACTATTCATAGATAGGTAGCGAGGCATAGAGTCGATCGAGCGAGTGCCCCTGCCCCATGTGGGTAGGACCGGTAAATTCGGCTCGAAGACCCATTGACAGCATTGCGTCGCTGGGGAGCGTGTTGAAGTCGCCGCCGAGGATGATTAAGATGCTGTCTTGCGAAGTAAGAATTTCTTCGAGGGTATTTTCGAGGCTAGAGATGTGCGACGAAACTGGATAAATAGGTTTGGGAGGATGGTAGAGACCTCCAATACGTTTTTGTTTGTTGTTGAACTCGAGTTTTATCCAGAGAAGCTCGATTTCCGGGTTGTAGGGTACAGCATGTGTGTAGACGGATGACGGAATAGTGGAGCAGCAGTATATGGCCACTCCACCGCCCCGTCTCGAGGCTCGGTCACGTCGATGGAGACGGTAGCCCGGGATCTGGAAGAGAGAGTCATCGTGGCCGGGCTTGAACCAACTTTCAACCACTATTTCCAGATCCGGGTTGAAAGAGGCAAGGTCAGCTTTTAATTGATCAATGGCATGAGGCTTAGCCAGACTGGTAGGATTAATCAGGAAAAGAGATGGGTGAGTGCGCGAACTCACCAACTGGGGGTATAAGGAGGGATTAAAATTGACCAGATCAGAATTATGCAGATTGGAGAATTCATGTACCGTTTTGATCACGAACTACTACCCCCTGTATACGATAACTATTTCTGCCGTACATTAGATCGCCACCCGTATCAGACAAGAAACTCCGGCCTATATCAAAAACCATTTGCCCATACTAACACTTGTTTATTCTCTATTAGATTCACCGGGCCAGCCGTTTGGAATCAGATACCCCTAAACATCCGACAATTGCCTAGTCTGTGGTCTTTTAAAAGTAAAATGCGCTCGTTCCTGCTTGAGCAACGTATATAGCTTTATGTTTTTTAGGGATAGGAAAGGGATTATTATGACCAAAGTGGGTTATCGAGTCCTTGGTTCATAGTTCCGAGTGTATATTGCCGAGTCCTTAGTTAAGATAAAAAAAATATAGTTTCTTTTTACGACCTACCAGTTCTATGATAAAAGATTGGCGTTTATACGTTTTGTTATTCTACCCAGGTGACACTGTTTTAGCGGGGTCCGCGGCCCTTTCTGTTTCACCTGTGTACCCAAACTACAGAAATTGATTTGCCTGTTTTTTGTTTGATTTGTTTACCTGTTCAGTTTGGATACCAAATAAAAGATTGATTGATTGATTGATGCGTGGTATCCAGGCTCATACACAGGGTCTCTTTCTTAGGTCCATGGGTATCCATATTGATGATAGGATAAACAAGCTGAGAGGATCGCTCATCTTGTTTCCTCCGAGTGTACATAGTTCGCGGACAGCTAACACGCACAGGTATCAACTGTTCGTACGTCATCTCACTGTGCACGCTGTTTCTTTCTCGGTCAGTTCGCTGGTGGTACACCTTTCGTCGTGCTTCTTCTCTTTCGCAAACGTTTTTGTCAAACATCTCATACCTATTCCCCCAGAAACGCCTGCCAGCTCTATGGCCACGGTAACGTAATAAATCTCGCTCAGCGATCTTTTGAATGATGTCACTGACTGCTGAACCACCGCGGTTACAGGGCAACCCTCGTAGGGCAAAGAGCTCACCACGTGTATACTTCGGCTGGATAGATAGAGGAGCTTGACGCAGATGATGGAAGGCGAGTGGCAATGATAATGGAGGAAGCGAGTATCTGCAGAACTCAGGAGGGAGATCGTTCCATGGTCGTGTTGCAGTGTTGGATTTGGCTCGGCTGGATAACGTGAGACGAGTAGTGACCGAGGGTCGAGAGAAACTTAGATAGGATGATGATCCAGTGGAGCGGGTTGCCTGGATGGTGATGATTCACGGAGATACTTTGCTGGGAATATTATAGGGAGCTGAAGGTTAGTGATAGGAGTTTGAAGTGGACTCGATCTGGGAATTGTAGCCAATTTAGTGATTTGAGAATTGGAGTGACATGACGATGTTTGGGCGTTCTAGTGACAGCTCGGTCTAGTGTCTCGTAGGTTTTGGAAAAGGTGCAGACGGACGGATTCAAGGTTGGGGAAGAGGGAATTGCAGTAATGGAGCTTTGAGTGGACAATGGAGGTAGCAACGGTGGAGGCAGTTTTAAAGTCGAACTTGAGCCGGATGCGTCGGAGTTCACGAATGTGCACGAAGCAGGAGCGCAAGAGGTTTGAGATGTAGTTAGAGAAGGAGAGAAGTGGATCAAAAGTTATACCAAGATTGCAGAGATAAAGGTAAGAGATGAAGATTAGTCGGTAAGTTAATGGATGAGTCAAGTATTTTCTTGATATGATGGCCTAGGATGATGAATTCTGCTTTGGAAGGGTTAAGGCAGTGGGGAATGAATTGTGCGATTGAGACGAGAGAAGGATGTGTAGAGTTGGGTGTCGTGTGCGTAGAAATGGTGGTCAACAGATGGTTTAATGGTGTGGTATACAGGATGAAAAAAAGAGGATCCATGACGGGGACTTGAGGGACACCACAAGAGAGAGGGATGGGTTGCGAGCAGTGGCTGGATGTTCTAATTGATCGGGAAGACAAGTAGGACTGGAAACAGAGTAGAGCAGTGGAAGAGACGCCAAACCAAGAAGATAATCGATGAAAAAGGAGGCTGTGATCATTGGTGTCGAATGCAGCTGTGTCGAGGAAACATGGGCAGAAAACCTGATGATGGCTGACGCAGAGACCAGTTTATTGTACAGAAAGGCAAGTAGAGTTTCTGTGGAGTGGTGTTTAGTGAAGCCAGATTCGTGGGGGTTGATGAGTGAAATAGAAGAGAGCTGTTTAGCCGGACAAGAACAATTCGTTCAGTTAACTTAGATAGAAAGGAAAGATTGGAATCGGGACGGTGGTTATGTAGGTTTCCTTATTAAGATTTGTTTTTTGAGAAGGGGATTGACGAGAGTGTGCTTGGATGCCATGGGAGGTTGCCAGTAGAGAGAGATTGATAATTTTGATGATGTTGGGAACGAGGAGAGAGGCAATCTTCAAAAAAGAGGCTGAGATAGGATCAATTTCGCATTACTTGTTTCGGAAGAGAAATAAGGACACTTTTGCTTCAGAGGCGGGAAAGAGAATTGGGAAGAATGACCGAGAGGCAAGAGGAGTAGGATTGAGAGAAGGAAGTGAATCTTTGCTGGAGGAGGCATGTCGAGTGTGAAGAAGGGGTTGCAATGAGAAGCGAAGGGATGAGATTTTGTTTGAGCAGACTGAACAGAAGGTATAACTAACATAGTGCGAACTGTGAGACACTGTCCTATCGACGTCAACAGCCTTTGACGTTAAAGTTTTGGAATTCATTTCTCTTTCTCGAAACAACGTAGCCTATAAACGCCTAATCAATTTTTTTCGTAGTCATGTGATTTGCCTTTTTAATTTGCTTTCCCTAGTAACAGATCTAAAAATTCGCAAAATTTTGTATCTCTCACATAGGCCTAAGCAACAAATTGAAAGCTGTAGCCTTTGATGACATTTCATGAATTTTCAAACCCTTTCTACTTCTGGTTAATGCTGGAATTTTGTGCATACAATTTGCCCACAAATTTGATCTATTGTTCACCTTAAGCATCTGTTAATCAAGTTGAGCCCTCGTATTTCAACTGTCGCTGGAGATCGACGCCCAGAATGCCATCGCCTTTAACCTCTTCGGATATACTCCCTCACGGTCACATCCCAGATGACAATTCTATTTCTCTCGTTCTCTCTTTCTCTCTGTCTGTCTGTCTGTCTCTCTCTATCTGTGAGAAATTTAGTTTTTAAAAGCTCAAAATATGCAAAAGCTGGCCAAAACTCAGAATCATTAGCGTCAATTTTGAAAAGATAATTAAACCTTGAATTTATAGGATGGAAAATTTTGAAATGATAATTAAACCTTGAATTTATAGGATGGAAAATTTGAGCATTATTTTAAAACTGAAAATGAAAGCAATGTTTCGATAGTTTTTCATAGCCATCAACTATTGAGGGGTTGTGCTACCAACGGACCAGATTTCAACGAATGCCAGCCTCTAATAGGTCTAGTAGCTCGATGAATGCCCCGGGTCGGTACCTCTACTGTCTACAAGAGAACGCTGGATGGTGGAATTATCGTGTTCCACGAATCTCATCGCCAGTAATCGTTTCTCATCCTTTAGGCAACGCGACCCAGGAACTTTGAACATCGAGTCAACTGTTACCCGCAGATGAGACTCCATTGGTTGGAATCTACGTGTATACGGGAGCCAACAAGTATTGACACTTCTGGTTGGTGGCACTTCTGGTTGGTTGCACTTCTGGTTGGTGACACTTCTAGTTGGTGACACTTCTCGTTGTGGACACTTCTGGTTGGTTACACTTCTGGTTGGTGGCACTTCTGGTTGGTGACACTTCTGGTTGGTGGCACTTCTGGTTGGTGGCACTTCTGGTTGGTGGCACTACTGGTTGGTGACACTTCTAATTGGTGACACTTCTGGTTGGTGATACTTCTGGCAGATGACAAGTGTCTATCTTAGTACTGTTTGCTTACCGATGAACCTTATGTTCTAATGAACTTTATATATATACATTATATATACATACATGCAAATATACATGTAAAGTATTGTAGACATACATATTTAGATGCATACAATGTCATACATACGCACAAACATCAATGCACACATGGACATACATGCATGCGTACACATACTATGCACGTATGCACATACGTATGCACATATGCATATTTAGATATACACATAAACACATAAACACACACACACACACACACACACACACACACACACACACACACACACACACACACACACACACACACACACACCTATACCTCGTCTAGTCACGTACCTGTAATGATTCCTTGTAGCAGAGGATCTATAGAGCTGCAATCGAGATAACGTTTCCCACTGTCTATAGGCCCCTAGATATGAATGCCGGTCATCAGCTATCCTCCTAAATCGTGACAAGATAGAGAGATGAAAACAGGATTCTGCAGCTGAACGTCGTCAGTCAGTTTTAGCTCAGCATCCGCTAAAGATAATCGCGTGACGCGTAGGTCATTTATCATATAGGCCTACACGAAGGCCTGAAAACAATGCCTGCCAGACCTAGTTGACCTAGGCAGCCGTAAATTACCCTTTGTTACAGTTTCCTTTTGATTGTGTGTCGCGTGATAACATTGGCTAGGCTTCTGTAGGCCTGGGAAAAGATTGTAGCAGTTGGGACGTCATGATGTTAGTTAGAGACGCATACGTGCATTCTAAGTAACATTGATAATGAATTAACTATTGATTAAATCTACGTTAACAATACCTTTATTGACTACAACGAAGCATTCTATGACATAGCTTGCTATATCCACGATACTGTCTAAAATGTTTTGTCTACAATTTACATATGTAATAACATAATTACTGTATCGATAGGGGCCTATATCACATATCAAGTCGGTGCAAGAATTGTGGACTTGTGGAATGGTTTGGTTGATAGTACTGTCTCAGTGGACAATAGACTGTCACAGCTTTTAAGAGGAAGCTATTAGAGATATGCTATTAAGCATAACAGGTTAACTTGCAGTGGTTCTAACACAGCCTACACGTTTTCTTAACCACTTTAAACCTCTGTTATGTTATGGTATGTTATTCCGCTAGGCGTGACTCTCATGACTCGTACACGTATATATCTTGTGCACATGTAGGCTTCTAAATATAACATTGATTTCATAATCATGCTGTTAAAATAACCACGGGTAGGTCAACGAGACGGGAATGAAAGATTTAACTTACAAGCTCAAACGCAGCCGGGAATAAAGTCGAGACAGGCATAGAGTTTCATGTTGCCGTTTAAACTCGTTCATAGACAAGGCTAGGTCTTTTATGACGTGATGTTAGTTAGAGACCTATAGTAAATCCGCCACTTATCAGAATCAGTGGCGGATTTACTATCAATGACAATAATTATACAGACCTAATATAGTGTGTAAACATTTTAAAGTTGTGTTAGTCTTATTGATACGAGAAAGGGAGTGTTGGCTTTACAAGAATGAAAAGACGGCAATCGACATTCGTCTCTCCAACAGAGATAATTTGAAAGTTCTCTTAATTGTCATTAACAATTTGTCTCTTCCGAATCTAAATTGATGCAGACCGGTGAATTAGCTGACTCAGCTTTTATGTGAAGTTGAGAAATTTCGGAGATTTATATTTACATTAGGGCCTATACTGCACTTTGACTATAGCAACACATTTCGTGGTAATAACAAAAAACGATCACAGTATAATATTTAATTTCAAAGGCTACACTGAGTAAGTTTCTTTATGAGCTAGTTTTGCTAAACTTCTCAGGATTTAGATGTAAGATTTAAAATTATTACCAGACAGATTGTGGCTTTTCTTTGGCCGATATAGGCCTACCGCTGCTTCAGCTTAGCTTCGTTACTGTCGGCCTGTTAGAAAAAGGAGTGGCCCTGTAACAATTGTAACGAGTTGCCAATCACACGACAAACTGTTTCCCACTGATCGGATTTTCCAGAAACGGGCTTCTATAAACGTCGCAATATGATTCCTAGCATCACATGTGAAGTTAAGCAACATATATGCTTATACTCTGTCTAGATTTGCACTTACGACCATCTACTCCGCATAGTACAACCTGAAAGTGAAACTTGTCTAGGCGTAACGCGCAGACGTATACCCTACTACACACACACACACACACACACACACACACACACACACACACACACACACACACACACACACACACACACACACACACACACACACCTACACCTACACACACACCTACACACACACACACACCTACACACACACACACACACACACACACCTACACACACACACACACACACACACACACACACACGAACGCACACGCACACACATACACACACACACATAATTCTAGGTCTGATGTCTATATTAAGCCTACCATTTACGCGGATGGAGAAATGTTTGTGTCCGTACGTAGAACAATATAGCCAGAAGCCTTTCATTTGCCAGACATTTCGCTTTTACAGACACTAAATTAGAAGGCCATTATTATCGTTAATAGGCCTATGGTTTCTCTTCCATTTGTTTCTATCTTTATGGCTCTGCGTTTATTTACTTATGTAAATGAATATAATAAATGTCATAAATCTTTTCTATGCCGCAACTGTAAATTACATTAGACGACGCAATTGATGTAGCCTTCGGGTGATGATGAGGGTTGAACACTTCGTTCGCGTTCTGCATATACCTTCCTGTCAAATTTAAATCTTATATATATATATATATATATATATATATATATATATATATATATGAGCTCAAATATGAGCTTATTTGAGCAATATTTAGAGGTATGTATATATCTATTGTATATAAGCATGAATGTATGTATATATTCTATTTATGTATATGTATATATGCTTGTATTTATGTATGTATGTATGTATGTATGTATGTATGTACGTATGTATGTATGTATGTATATATGTATGTATGTATGTATGTATGTATGTATGTATGTATGTATGTATGTATGTATGTATGTATGTATGTATGCATGTAATGTGTGTATGTATGTATGTATGTATGTATGTACGTATGTATGTATGTATATATGTATGTATGTATGTATGTATGTATGTATGTATGTATGTATGTATGTATGTATGTATGTATGTATGTATGTATGTATGTAATGTATGTATGTACGTATGTATGTATGTATGTATGTATGTATGTATGTATGTATGTATGTATGTATGTATGTATGTATGTATGTATGTATGTATGCATGTTTGTATATATCAATGTATCCATGTATCAATGTCCAGCGTAGCTAGTTGATGGGTGATTGACGTAAGTATAGCAGGAAGTGTGTGGAGTAGCCTACATGCAAGGTAGTTGACGTTCGTGTCATGTATACTAGATCGGTTCGTGTCGTAATGTAACAGAAGAGAACGTTATCGGCGCATCCCTATGACGACCGGGCGGAGCATCTCTCGTCCTCCATGGATGACCAGCTCGACCCCAGGTCGATGGCCCAAAGAAAGACTAAGACGACGCTCAGCGGCAGTAGTTGATGAGTTTATTCACAAGTTACAAATAAAACGACGACCTCTCAGTTCTGCATCTATTCTAACTCGTGACAGTTGTCTCTCACATGTTAGACTCATTCTCTATTTATACAGTCCAGTCAGTCGGTTGGGTCACTCGCTTACTCACATGGATACGTCTGTTCAGCCCTCTGTCTGTCTTTCTCCGTATCTGTCTTTGCCCGTCTGTATACATCTCTGTCCATCTGGCATCTGGTCATTTGGTCAGCAGACTCGTGCAGTCGTACTGGCGCCTTCGTGGTCTGGACTTTATGCATCGGTTTGTCAGTCTGTGTGGTCATGGGTGCATGCCTCCATCAATTACCCGTGTCATCGAGTGCATGCCTTCCAGTGATTATCTGGCGAAGTCAACCACTACATAATATACATAATTATGCTGCTGTACGGATGCTCATCGAATAAACTTCTCTTCAACATCCGGGTGTTCATCTTCTATCGTTGGTCGGCAACCAAGAATCCCTGGCGATCGACACACGTTACATATGTATGAATGTATATATGTATGTATCTGTCTATGTATGTGTATATTATATATGTATGTATGTATGTGTGTATATATCTATGTATGTATATGTGTGTAATACTGTGTGTGTATTTATGTGTATGCATGTATGCGTACATGCATGTAATATATTTCTAGGCCTATATGTGCTTATGTATGTATGTATGTATGTATGTATGTATGTGTGCAAACTGTGCATTTAGACACTTATTAATGCGCCTTTAAAGTAATCTTTCAAAGGCGCAGATCTATGTTTTCTGTCGATGAGACGTGACGCCTTTAATCAGGACGAAGACCGATATGGCCAACCGATAACGAAATCCTATCAACAAAGAAAAAACAAAATACCATCAGAAAAGATTATGATATCTGCTTGCCAACAAAGTTTCTTGTCGACTTTACGTCCTCGTGCACTTAATACACGTACCTACTGTCCAGAATGCTGGATGCTTTTAAAGTTATGAACCGTATTTGTTTTGTTGGAATATTTATTACTAATTAAATCCAGGATAGAGAAGGTTAAATACTCGGTTTATTCAAAGTAAGTACCGTACTCTTCAGAAATGTTAACACGTCGTAATCCATAATAGTCTGTTCGCTGCAAAGAGTTCAGGGACACTGTCGTTGATTGGTTTGAGCGCTCGCATTGTAACGCGCTCGCATTGTAACGCGCTCGCATTGTAACGCGCTCGCATTGTAACGCGCTCGCATTGTAACGCGCTCGCATTGTAACGCGCTCGCATTGTAACGCGCTCGCATTGTAACGCACTCGCATTGTAACGCGCTCGCATTGTAACGCGCTCGCATTGTAACGCGCTCGCATTGTAACGCGCTCGCATTGTAACGCGCTCGCATTGTAACGCGCTCGCATTGTAACGCGCTCGCATTGTAACGCGGAGAGTAGGCCTATTTGGGTTCGATCCCCCTCTGAGACGGTTGCTGTGTGGGGACTTTGAGCAAGTTCTTCACTCATAATTGCTCAGCATCATCAGTTAATGCTTGGTCATTAGATAGGTGGTGCTTAACAATTCATAATAATAATATTTATATTAATAAAAAATTACTTAGGCCCATTAAATAATTATTGTCTAAATTTTGTGTAATAATGGTAGCTCATAATACAAACAGCTTTCCTTCGTAGCCTAACTTTAGCTGTCGTTTATTTCCACACTGTATACTGCTCGAATGTGAAGGTTGAATACAATCCTCAGTTACGTTTACCTGTGCCATCGGAGCTTTGCGTTGCGTCGTTCTTTCGTTTCTTTGGTGCCGAAACGGTGTCTTGATTTGATTGGGAATTGGCTTCCTTGTTCAACTTCGTCTTATTCTTATTCGATCGACATTTGGATGGATCCCCGCGTCTAAATAAATAATATGGAAGAAGAATAAGAGCAGTCCTTTAAGCTAATACTAAGGCAGCCATGGGTATGAAGTGTTAGCGATTTCAGTCTTTCCTCTCCCTCGCCATCTCATCTTCTCACCGACGGTGTACGGTCAGTGTAATCATTATAGCTGATATGGTTGGGAGGCCCAGACGGAGAAGAAATCTGGAACGAAATTTCTGCCCTGGTGGGGGTTTGAACCTCTGACCTCTCGATTGACAGTCAAGCACGCTAATCACTACACTATCGAGCACCCTTATATACATATAACGAAAATAAATAAATAACGAAGATAAATAGTGAATGAATACACAAATGTAAACATAAGGAAGCTGTAACTGAATGAACAGTGCAGCGCTTTTGAAAGTCATAAAAGGCGTTATGCTATATTTCAGATACGTTATATCAAGTGTCACATGTCTTCTTTTGCCGTGTCTTAGAAACGAGCAATGTGATTACAAAAAATTACATTACAAATCATTTCTATCATTTACACGAATCGTCGAGACCAGGTACAGGTTACTTGTAAAACTATAGTTCTGTACATGCTGGTATTGAATAGAAAGACTCTGGACATCTAATTCGATACCTTCTGGGGTCGATTATTCTGTACACGTTTCCCGTGGGACTCGTCGGAGACGGCCAACTGGTCGCCAATAAATAGATCTCTCCTGCAATCAGGCACTTCTAAAAATGTATTTATGCCTGTAGGCGGTAGGCCTATATGTCTGTATTAATAGATTGATGAAAATGGAAGGACAGAAAGAGGCTTAAACTGCAGGCAATGTCAATTTTGAGTGAATTAAAACTTTTCCTAATTCTTGTAATAGTAATGAATGGATGGTGCAATATATGCATGTCTGCAGAATTCATATAAAATTAATCATCATCCGCTCAAAGGTTCTTCCATGCATGAGTGAAAGTGTGAATAGAATGAGAGGAGGACGAACTGCACAAAGTAGGCGAATGGATTAATCGATTATAGATTAATCGATTGGTGAATGGATTAATCGATTATGAATGATTGATCGATTGGCGAAAGGATTGATAGATTATTATGGATGAATCAATTGGCAAATTGACGGATCGATTACAGATTGATCTATTGGCGAGTGGACTGAGCGATTATGGATGATTGATTGGCGAATGGATTTATCGATTATGGATGATTGGCGAATAGATTGATCGATTATATATTGTTTATTTGGACAATGAACCGATCGATTATAGAATGATCGATTGGTGATTGAAGTGATTGATTATTCGTTACCATCTGCATCTTCACCGAATGACAGGATGTGTTTTTCGTAGCTGCTTCTAAGTCCATTGAAGCAGATTTCTGGGCCACAGATCCTCAGCTCCTCGTTCTTCCACGTTCCTGCATTTCGATCCTCGAACAGTCGAAACAGCTTTCTACCGGTCAGAAATCAGCAAAGAAAATTACATTCAGACGGATCCATGTGAGGAAAACACGAGTCTCTTTGTCAGAAGCGTCAGCGGCGCTTCCTCAGACTTTGACTTAGCTTTATAGTAAGTGGTTTGAAAACACTAGAACAGATTGTGCTAATAGCAGATTCGATCTGAGCCGAGCAGAGAAATGGCCAATAGCTACTCTTTTGCAGACACGGTAGCCGATTGGTTAGAGCGTCCAGCCTGTAACGCTGAGAGTGTGGGTTCGAGTCTCAATCAAACGGTCACTGTGCAGGGACCTTATGCACGTTAGATGCACCTTTAGATCAGATTGGAATCGATCATCTGCCCACCCATTCATGAAGTCTCCGTAGATATACTGTCCCTCGAGGTTCGGATTGAGACATCCGCGGTAGACGTGTCCTCCAATGACCGCCTGACCTACCGAATGAGGATAGGAGAAGATCGGAGCAACACTTCCTTCTGTAACAAACATGAAATACTTGCTATCCGATGGCATGCTGAACAATGTCGTGATTACATGGAAGCCCAAGAGTAATAATTATATGGTCAAGGGCGTAACTTCGCCAACAGAGTGGTGGAGACCAATCCCTTACCTTCTCTCTCCCCTCCCATGGCCCTTTCCCTTCTCCTTCCCCTCCTCCCTCCATCCCCTTCCGCTATGTACAAATTTAGTATGCTTTGTCCGCCACTAAAGTTAATCGCAAATGACAAAGTAGACCTAGGGCCTATATGTTTATATTCTATTAATCTGTTGACAACACTGAGACCACGAGAGAGCTAAGCAAAATTCACTCGTGAGTCATTGGCATCCAACAAAACATCAACAACTTCGAAACAACACAGGGCCAAAAAGTGACCGTGACTGTCACCACCGTCACAATACAACAGCCTATGATCACGCTGCCTGCGGTAATGCACAACACGTGCAGTGGCCTACAGCCAGACGATTCGTGCAGTGCTTCAGTGATCATGCAAAACAAGTTTTTTTCGGTCCCATGAGTGCCAACTTTAAAAGGGTCATTTGCCATTTTGAAACCTATTTAAAGTAACATTCCTAGTTAAGATTAAAATACATTTACCAATAAGTATAGTATGTGTAGGCTATAATAAATAAAAATAATAATGAATGTATATTCTACGTCCCAAGAAGTTTAAAGGAACTACCTACTGATTAATTGAACAACGATGCGACCAAAGACATCGTTAACTGTACAGTGACTGTAAAAACCTCATCAATAACAAATCTGTGAGACGATAAGTTTGTATAACTGAATGATTGACTATGACAGTGTAACAGAAACAGGTCACCGAAGGAGTAGGCCTATATATATATATATATATATATATATATATATATATACGGATGCGAAAGTAGACATAATAAGCGAGGCATGAAACGACCTTCTATAATGCTAGTGTGACCTGATTCATTGGGACTTTTATTCTTTCTCAGCGTGCCGTGTGCATCCCATTAAACTGTACACATTTTGTAACATATTATGCCTGGGGATCAATAAAATGATGATGATGATGACGGCGACGACGACGATGACGATGACGACGACAATGATGATAATGGCGATGACGATGATGATGCTCTGTTAGGATTATATGTATGATTATAGTTCATCACCGATTGATTCGCAGAGGTCCTTGCGGAAGCAGCTGGGTCCTTCAAGGGCGTTCCACCCATAGTTTCCGCCTCGTTCGATCAGGTTGATCTCCTCGTACGCTGACTGACCAACATCCCCACAGAAGATTCGACCCAAGCCATCGCCTGCATAACTCACAAAGACATCAGAATAAAAATGCATGTCCACATTTACACACAGGCATACATAATTACAAACAATATATACACCCGCTTGCACAATTACATCATTTGCTTGCATGCACACACTTTAAGTAGGTTTACATACACACATCCAAATCGTATACTGTACCTACATCAGTATACTTGCATAGGCACATATCTATACACATAAATACATACACATCTACATACATGAAGACATGCATACATTCGTGATATGTATATATATATACGTGCAATCGTGAATGCATACATATATACACATAAATAAAAACATACATACATACATACATACAAATATGCATACAAACATACATACATACATACAAAAGTACAAACATACATACATACATAAATATATAGTTACATACATACATACATACATACATACATACATACATACATACATACATACATACATACATACATACATACATACATACATACATACATACATCCATACATACATACAAATATGCATACAAACATACATACATACATACAAAAGTACAAACATACATACATACATAAGTACATAGTTACATACATACATGCATACATACATACATACATACATACATACATACATATATATGTGCATACATAAATACATACAGGCGATTTTTATAGCCTATTTCAATGATTCGTGAGTAGTTAACAAATGCGCGTAATTATTATTTCAACACTAGAGTATTTACCCGTCATATTTTGACGGCAGTGTATATAGGCCTATATGTATCGTTGGTTAAAATGCTTTGATCGCTGTCGTCAAGACCGCAGTACTGATGTCACAAACGGTTTCTGTTTCACAATAGAACAGAAACCGTTTGAATATTATATGTATAGATTAGATACGTTGATTAATAGCAGTAAGCCAAATTATCGTTAGGAGTAATTATATTCAGACAACGAGAACACATCAACGCTTACACGCACTCTTCGTCTTTCTCTGCTCTTTTTCATCAAACGATTAATTGCTATGTTATCCAGGCTATGTTAGTCTTTCTAGAGTGGCTCACTACAGCGCCACCTACTCTGAGCTGTACAGTGGGGTTAAAGTTCATTAAGAACAACCAGTGCATCAGTACGTGGGCAGTTGTCAGATCATCAGAAAAATCGCAAATGACCGTCAGCCTCAAAAACAATCCATTAATATTATCAACAGGTCATCCGCAACAAATGACCGTCAGCCTCATCGACTGACCATCAACATCAACTGAACGTCACCATCATCAACTGCCCATCAATATTAGATGACCGTCAGCTTCATCAAATGACCGTCACCATCATCAACTGACAACAGGGACGTCTACCCCCCGAAGTAATTGGAGCAACTTCCCCTTTCCTCCCTCCTCTTCCCCTTCCCCTTCCTCCACCCCCCCCCCCGTATAACGATGGCACATACACTGACAGATCCCCCTTTTTTGGGATGGAGTATTTGCTTCAAGGTTTCTATGGATTAGACGCCTCTGACTGACAATCGACAACAAAGGTGCGATCATCACCGCCAAAAGCAGAGCCAATGTCTCAAACGTTATATCGTTATCGTCTTTTTCAAAACTTCCTTTGTATAGACCAGGGCATTGTTTGGGGTTGGCAGCATTGATACAGAAGAAGGACCTAAGGGCAGAAACGAATGTATCTTCGACTGGAGCTTGTCTGAACCTGTGCGGGAGAAGTTACCCCATTCCCTCCACAAATCACCCTCTGCTGCTGACCGGTTTCCGGATGACCTTCATCAAGGTCACAGCGCCAGATGTTTCTGATTCCATAGGCAAATATTTCCGGTCTAGACGGAGACTGGTCTTCCACGTCCTGAAATGGATTGTCCGGCGGAATAGCGTAGGGAGTGTCTCTCTGGGGGTCAGTACGGTCCACGTCGATGCGAATCACTTTCCCCATCAATGAGGTCCTGCAGTTATCAGCAAGAAAAACAAAACGATAATTAATAGTGGCTTTCATCATCGGTTTCGCCCAGCAGGACAAACATCAGTTCGTCTCAATCGCGCCCTGAATAAACACAACGAAATTTCCCAGCCTGCCTCTTTCAACCCTCCACCCTCACATCTAATACGCCCTCTGTCACGAAGGGCAAACGAACCGTAACAAATGAACATGTATCTGACATCATTAGGGGTAATTATCTATTATTTTAATTATGTCGACAACGATTATTATTGCTACTAGTAGGACTAGCTACGTATTTACACGGAATCCACATTACAATCCTACCGCATCATAATGTTAGTGACATTAGTAACAAGTGACATCTGACACATTTTAAACATACATACATATTAGTTTCGGTGATCATTGTCAGCACTTTGCTTGTAATAAAGTCCTTAAGGCATTATACTTACGGAGTGTGGCTGGACATTGGAAGCGGCATAAAATGTCTGAATTTACAGTGCGCCAGTGTTTGACATGCTTACATGTTCTGCGCATGTCCGTGAGGATCGCCGCCACTTCCGCCGTCGCCAATGAAGATGTAGAGATATCCATCGACACCAAACAACATCTACAGCAGCATATTATGTGAGCCTCGTCATAAACTACACAAAGACAGGAAGACAAACCTAGACAGGCAGACAGACAGGCAGACAGACAGACAGACAAGAAGCTATACAGACTGATAGGCATACAGACGGCCATACAAAAAGACAGACAGACAAACAGAACAACGACAAAAAGACACGTATATAAAGACAACAAGTAATGTTAGGTTGTACTTCAGGCTGGTTGTACTGCGAGAGGCGCTTTATAAATTCGTAAATAGAATAGAATAGAAAGTTGTAATTAGAAAGGTCAACAAAGGTCGATCATTTATTTTCTAAAAGGCGCTATATAAAAATCTAGAGTGCCCAGATACCTCTCCTCCGTTGTGGTTCGGATATGGTTGAACCAGTTCGATGATGACTCTTTCGAATGTCTCGTTCGCTCGATTTGGATCCGATGCGCTAACCATCAGTTCGCTGATCCGGATCAGGTCCTGGGTTCCAGGTCCCTTCAGCGAATAGTAGACGTAGAAGCGTCCGTTCATTCGGAACTCGGGGTGAAAGGTAAAACCGAGCAGACCCCTTTCCTCACTGAATCTCGACGTGGAGGCAACTAGGTGCCTGAGGTCGAGGAAGGGGTTCGCAAGTCTCGTCTTGTTCGGCAGGAAGACGAGGACCTGACCCAGTTGTTCGACAACGAAGAGTCGTCTCGTGGAGTCCGGGGGTGACCTGAGAAGGACGGGGTTCCTCAACCCAGCAGCGATCTCCTCCAAGCAGAGACACCCGTCCGTCGTGTGACCCTCAACCGCGTTATCGATGCCCATGGTGAGAGTGCGATTGGTCAACAGATCGGGAAAGCAATATGTCTCGTCTCTGAGGCGGATTTCTTCGTAGAACCTCTCGCCTGCTCGAACATCGATGTCGGAACTCTGGCTAATCATTTCTGGCTTTCGAATCTTCCTTCTCGATGACTTTAATTTCGTTTCGTTCTTTGAAAACGAGTTCTCTTGAGTTCGAAGTATTCCGTGGTCGTCTGTGAGATGAGGAATCGACATCCGGCACAGGCGGAAGAATCGTAGGCTGTAGTGCCGACACAGACCGGGAAACGGGCGTCTGATTCCTGTGGTCTCTGCATCAAAAACATGAGCAGCGTAGGGAGAACACTCCAAGCACAGAATGTCTTTAAGGAGATGACCGCAAATGCCCCTCAGGGTTTTGCCAGAACCTGATACGTTTGATCCTTGATGCAGATTCATCTGATCCAAAATGGAGGCATGCCTCTCTTTGATGGCCAAGTCCCTCTTTCGATCGCAGCATCCGAATCGCGAGTAGTCGGAGCAGAAGGAAAGAGGAGGATCTGTGACGTCGAATGGGGGCCGGAAGTCTAGACATTGAGGATGACCGAGAGCGAGAAAGATGTCTGAACAGATGGCAGTCGTAACAAGTAGACGAAGGACGCTCCAAACGGAAAGGAACTTTGGCCACTCCTCGATTTTATTCATGGCTGCGCAACGGCTTCTACGTTATAACGGATCCATATCATACTCATTACATAACATAACATAACATAACATAACAAAACATAACATAACATAACATAACGTTTATTGGTCCAAATTACAGATGTTGACTTTTTCATAGACTGTAACAACAAACTCTAAACAATCATCTCAAAATAACAAACAGAAATAATAGTAGAACTTAAGTAAATCAGTTCCTAGTCAGGTTAAGGAAAGGTATACCTGTAACTCTGTTTGTTTAAGGTAATCAATCAAGTTGAGAAGAAATATACATGAAATAGAATAGTAGTCATCAAGGTATAATGAGTAGGAATACTTAAACATTATAAGTTAGCCAATAATTTAATATTGCCTAATAAGCAGAAATTTGGCAAAACGCTATTCACGTCTAAAGTCATTAAATATAAAAATTTGGAACAAGAAAGCTGCAGGTGTTATTCAACCACCAAGATCTACTTTTTTGTCATACTTGCGCTGCTGTCTCTCCTGCAGCATTCCACACAAGACTGAAACAGAACTTCTCAAGCTATCGTATCTTGGTTCCAATCCTGCTCCATCGCATCACAACCATCATCAACGATTTCCACAGTTGTCGCAATCGGAGGTCACCCTGTCGATTGTTTGCCGTGTGTTGATGTCGACCCTCGATTGCTTGTTCTTTTACTTGCACTTTTATTTTACGTGCCTAACTTTTCTATAGAAGATTCACGACGAACTTTGTTTAATTAATAAATGAATTTAATTAAAGAAACAAATATATATACACTAACTCTACGGGAACTTCCACGTAGTATTAAAGCGTTTAGATATTAAATCGGACTATCTCAAATGTTGCTTCGTACAGCCTAACTACAGATCGTTCTTTCGCGTCAGTCTCTGAATCTGACGGACTAATACTCTGCCGCCGCCGCTGGTCGCTCCTCTCGATGTTGTTCCTTCGACCGATGTTCACGCGTCGCGTTCGTCAGTAGTACAAGTCCCGTGTTCTCCTTTTCCTTCCGTTAAGTAGGAACTTCAGCGTGCACCGGTCAGCCCCCTCCCCACGTCAAGCTATCGTCAATTAGTGTCAGATTGCTCCTCGAGACGCGGGTCGTCGCTCGCCTGCAGCGCGGGCGGTGTCTGGTTACATCATAGCCGCGAGGTGTCCTATTACACCTTGGCTGTGTGGTGTCCGATTACACCTCGGCCTCGCTGCCTTCATTGTTGACCCAGTGGAGACTGGCTTTCGTCCGTCATCGTCCTATCTCGACCGGCAACGACGCTTACATCATGATGATGATGCCACCTCGTCGTTGTCGTCGATCTCCTCACGCGACACCTCCCTTCCCGGGGGAGGACAAAGCCAGTCATTGGTTCGCCTCCCGGCTGAGAATGATGTCGTTCCCTCCATCGATTTCCTCCAGACCATGTCCTCGTCGTTCCCATGAAAATACAAAATATCAGCACAGTTAGAAATATATTTACAGTTGTCGCGGTGCCTTACATGGTAGTCCGCCTTCTTCCTCAATCATAGTCTGGACAAAAGATCAGCGGGAATATTCAGCGCCCCAGGACGATATTTAAAAGCGATATCAAAGTCCTGGAGTGCCAGAGCCCATCTCGCAAGTTTAGCACTTGTGGGCGTAGAAGCAGTTAGGAAAGTCAAGGGATTGTGATCAGAATAGAGGGTGGTCCTTGACATAAAAATCCAATTCCTAAACTTCTTCAACGCAAAGATTACAGCATACGCTTCGCGTTCCACAGTGGACCAACGCGCTTGCGTAGCATCTAATTTAGAACTGGCGAAACATATTGGCCGTTCTGTTCCATCGTCTTGGATTTGGAATAAGCAGCAACCGACTGCTTTGTCTGAAGCGTCAGTCGATAGACCAAACTCTCTGCCGTAGTCAATTGTCTGCAAACATACAGCGTTATTCAAATCGTGCGTAAGTTTATCTAGCGCATTTTGATGTTCAATTCGCCAGGGTATCTTAGCAGGCACCGATTTCTGGGTCAAGTCAGTGAGAATTCTGGCTGTCTCAGCCAGGTTAGGGATGAAGTTCCTAAAATAACTGAAGAAGCCAATTAATCTCCGTATGTCCTTTTTGGACTCGGGTTGAGGGATTTTCCCTAGCCCTGCGATTTTCATAGGATCCGGTTCAATGCTCCCTGATCCGATCAGGTGACCTACAAACGTTGTTTGTCGCCTAGCAAACGAACTCTTCTTAATGTTAAGGGTCAGACCCGACTGTTGAATAGTCATTAAGTATTTCTCTAGGTGTTTCATGTGATCCGGCCACGTCATCGAGTGTACTGCCATGTCATCCACAAACGTCTCAGTGAAGTCGCGAATGGGATGAAGGACCTTTGACATGCATCGGATAAAAGAATTTGAGGCTGACTTTAAACCAAAGGGCAGTCGTACGAACTCAAATAGGCCAGCGTCACATACGAAGGCTGATAACCAACGAGAGTCCTTGTGGAGTCCAATCTGGTAGTATCCTTGACGTGCGTCAAAGCAGGATATGAAGTTTGCACTTCCTACCTTCTGTAACACTTCCTGGATGTCGGGGGTGGGGTATGCGTCACCCGCCGAGAACTTGTTTACATATCGGTAGTCAATGGCCAGTCTTAAACCGCCTTGACCTCCCTTTTTCACAACGCACACAACGGGACTAGCCATTTCACTATGTGAGGGAGTGATGATACCTAGGGCCAAAAGTTCGCGGATCTGCTTCTCCATCTCCGGTTTGAGCAGTTCCGGCACCTTATAGGCTCGCAAACTCTTCGGCCTGAACTCCGCGCTAACAGTGATTGTGTGTTCTAGGACGGGACAGAAACCTGGTTTGTCCGAGAACACATCTGGAAATCTGTCTAACAGACTAAACAACTGTTTCCGCTCGGGTACCGTTAAGTGTGCAACGGCAATAGGGTCTACTTGTTCACTGGGCCGTGTCTGACTCGTGACGACGCTACCCACCGCTTCCACGTGACCGAAGTCTTCGTCCTTCTCGAACAGAATGGAGCAATTGTTAATCAATGCTTGCTGTATTCTTTCGTTATATTTGCGAATACGATTTGCATGTAATAAGCGGCTTTTGCCCCCTATTTCCACGATGTATGTGTAGGGCGATTTCACCTGAGCGATGATGGCCGGGCCTTGCCATTGGCCCTCCTTCTTTGCTCCTCGCACTTCCGGTGATTGGATGATGACTTTATCCCCTACTTCGTAACGCCTGTCCATGCTTCTTAAATTGTAATGAGTAGCATAGCGCTGCTGTTCAATGTCTGAATAATATTCGGCATATAATTTAGACATTTCAAGGTTATCCCTTAATTGGTCCAAGTAAGCTGCGGCGCCTGTGCCCAGACTTAATGGAGAATCCCGCTCTCCCGCCCATTCCTCAGAAAGGACAGATAGAGGTCCTTTAGGCAGGGTACCATACACCAGGGTGTAGGGACTCACGTGGGTGGTTGCCGAGGGGCGTTCCCTTAAGCTCCAAAGCACGTAAGGTAACAGTCTGTGCCATCCCCTCGGGTTTTCTTCTGCCAATTTATGAATCATGGTCTTCAGTGTGGCATTGCAGCGTTCCACTAGACCTTGTGACTCGGGATGTGCGACTGGCCCAAAGCGTGGTGAGCACCCCATACGATGCAGAAACTCTTGGGTTAATTTGCTGTTGAAATTCGACCCGTTATCGGACCTAATCGTTTTTGGAAAACCGAAGGTCGTGAAGATTTGCATGTATGCATCACATGTCGCTTTTGCCGTTAATGATTTCAGAGGATAGGCCATCGGCCATCTTGAAAATTGGTCAACTACCACTAAGGCGTAGTTGTACTCGGGTTTTGGGCTTGTGGGGTCTACGTTGGTAACTATAGGCCCTATACAATCTGCCACTAGACAACCGAATCTGGTCTCGTCGTTGCGAGGGATAGGAGTTATGGGGGCTCGCTGCGCCACTCGCAGCGGCGCATGCCTTTGGCAAATGTCGCAAGATGCACAATATTCCTTCACTATATCCTCCACGTTGGGAAACCAGAAATTCAGTTTGATTCGGTCCTTAGTCGTTTTCAACGCCATATGACCTGCGAACGCAGCGTCATGTGCTAAGTTTAAGACCTTGTCTATTCTTTCTTTAGGTAAACACAGTTGTTTTACAGAATGCCCAGCTATTTTGTCTTTATGAAAGAGCAAATTGTCTTCAATGAAGAAGTTCTTCGCCCCAATTTTCCCGTGGGCCCCGAATGGTGCTAGTGTCGAACATTGTGCTTGTTCGGCCGCCATCTTGCTTCTGCCTACTATTGTGTCTTCCTTGGGTGGGGGTGGTATCTCAGGATTGAAGAATAGCTCTTCATTATCCGTTTCTTCGGGGCTGATTTCTCCTGCACTCCCACTGTCTGCTTGAGCGACCGTGAAGTAATCCTCGCCTATCAGCGTCCTAAGTCCCTCTACCTCCTCCCCTCTCTCCTCTTCCTCACTCGTCTCAGTCCTTGCGACCGCCTGCGCTTCTGAAATTTGATCTATTTCAGGAGCGCTGGCCGCGTGACACGAGTACAACGCTGTCTCGCGCAGCAAGTCGGCTGTAGTGGGCGTGATAATTAACGGTTCATTAAGGTCTTTAATGAGTGCCGCCCATATCCGAACATCAGGGGCGTAATTTACCTCCCCCTCGCTGTCCTCGCCGGCCTGAGACCCCTTTAGTCTCAGCCGCACCACGTCCACAATCATTGATTGACCGTTCAGCCCCTTCACCTCTATCTGCTTGACCACAGGTAGGTTGAGCGGCCTGATTAGTTCTGCTCGCGCACAATTGTATTCGGCCCCGCTATCTATTAGAGACGATGTCACAGGGAGCCCCGTAATATACACTTTCATGTACTCTCTTACATAAGTCTCCTCCACGTCAATGCAATCCGGGCTTGTCGGTAATGCATGCTGGTCTATCTCTTGTATCAATGGCGGTCCGTCTTGTCGCGTCTCGCTTTGTCTGTCTGCCTGTCTGTCTTGAGCTCTGGTCACGGTTGGCTGGACCGCACACGCGCTCACCTGCTTGCTTTTAGTTTGTTTGTTCTTCGAACACAGTTTAGCTCTGTGGTCTGGAGAAAAGCATAGGAAACAAAGGCCACGCTTTCTAATCTCGTCGGGGGTTGGACGTCCGTCTGTCCTGTTATTTGTCTGTGTCCCTCCCGGTCGGTCAGTCCACGTGTCCGTCTGTTTAGCTGTCGTCTGAGGAGGTGCTGGCGCTTTCGCGTAGCGTGCCTCCGTCTTACCCGTGCCTAGACTATGCTTCGTATAGTCATTTTCCCAAGGGTGTGTAGCAGCGTAAGTGTCAGCCGCTGCAGCTAACTCTTTGTGCCCTAACCAATTCTGTTGCTCTTGACTGAGGATGAAATTCAAACATCCTCTGGGCAACATTTCTTTCATTTTATCTGCAATTAAGAGGCTTGTAACCTCATCAAACGTCATTGCCTTGCGATCTTGCAGATAGTAAGAAAGTAAATTATGCAGTCTCGAAGCTAATGTTGTGTATGATTCATCTACCGCCTTTTTTGCGTTCATGAATCGCTCTCGTAAAGAGACTGCGCTCACTTTGAACTCTTTCAACAAGAAGGTTTTTAGCTTCCCGTAATTATCAAGCTCCTCTTGTGTGAGTCTGGCCGTCAGTGCTCTGGCCTGATTATCTAGACAGGTCAAGAGTAATCTGCTTCGAAGGTCGTCCGGGACAGCGCAAGAGTCGAATAACCTTTCGCAATGCACAAAGAAACCAGGGATTTGCGCATGGTCGCTGGGGAATCTCGGTAAGAGTCCTCGCAAGCTTTCACTATACGTTTTCATTCGTCCTACGACCGAATGCCTCAAGTTATAGTCCCTTTCGTCTCTGAGTCTCCTCTCTGCGTCCCTTTCCTCTCGGACCTCCTTCTCTCTCTTCTCTGCCTCCTCCTTTTCTTCTCTCCTCCGCTTCTCCTCCTGAAGCCTGAGCTTCTCAGCTTCCTCTCTCTCTTCCCTTCTCCGCTTCTCCTCCTGAAGCCTGAGCTTCTCAGCTCCCTCTCTCTCTTCCCTTCTCTGCTTCTCCTCCTGAAGCCTGAGCTTCTCAGCTCCCTCTCTCTCTTCCCTTCTCTGCTTCTCCTCACGAAGCCTTACTCCTTCTGCTTCCTCTCTTGCTTCTCTTCTCAGCCTCTCGGCTTCCTCTCTCTCTTCCCTTCTCTGCTTCTCCTCACGAAGCCTTACTCCTTCTGCTTCCTCTCTCGCTTCTCTTCTCAGCCTCTCAGCTTCCTCCTTTTGTTCTTTCCTCAATCTTTCCGCTTCCTCTTTCTCTTCTTTCCTCAATCTTTCCTCCTTCTCTTCTTTTCTCCTCTCTTTCTCTTCCTCTCTTCTCTCCCTTCTCTCCACTTCCTCTCTCAGCCTTGCGGCTTCCTCTCTCTCGTATTTTAAGCGTTTTAATTCGTATACCTGCGTTTGCGCTGCCGAGTCGATACTGCTTTCTATGCTACCCGTGCTTACTTCCTCACTTACTTCTGGCGGGGTTTCCCGTCCAGACACAATTATTTCAGCACTCGCCTCTTGGAGCTGGCCCATACTCATGGAACCCAATTCCTCCTCTCCTAGTCCCATCTTTATCAGATATGCGACTAGTCTGTGACGGGGCATGTTCTGCACCCTCACTCTTTTCCCTACCGACAACTTATCCATCTTCCAACAGTCCGCTCACTAATAGAAAAAGATAAGTAAGTTAGAGGAGAGTCACCGCTGGTCAGAAATCAAAGAAAACAACGTCCTAAAATTCTATCACAAATACAACAAGAACAGAACTGAGCAAAAGGAGCTACGCAAAAGCCTCGGCTATTCGCACACTAATCCTCATCCAGACCTCAACCGCAACCTCACAGATTACCACGACTACCAGTAAGGACTTACCCTCTGATACGTCGAGCGTGTTCCGTCTTTTGGTATCTTGGCTGATCCGCTGTCCTCCGTTGCCACTCCCGTCCGTCGTTGCTAGCGATGGTCGGTCGTCCGTTGGCGCTCTTGTTCCCCGTCCTTGCCTGTTGCTGTCGGTTCCTTCGAGTCCTTCGTCTTCGGAGTCCGGCACTCGATTTCTCCAGTTGCGAAGGGTTGTATTCGCAGCTGACCCGATCTGTTGAGATTCCTCTTTTCCGTTTCCGGTTCCGCTTTTCGTCGTGACGTGTTCAGTTGAAAATCCTGTCGACTGCGCCAATGTCGCAATCGGAGGTCACCCTGTCGACTGCGCCAATGTCGCAATCGGAGGTCTCCCTGTCGATTGTTTGCCGTGTGTTGATGTCGACCCTCGATTGCTTGTTCTTTTACTTGCACTTTTATTTTACGTGCCTAACTTTTCTATAGAAGATTCACGACGAACTTTGTTTAATTAATAAATGAATTTAATTAAAGAAACAAATATATATATACACTAACTCTACGGGAACTTCCACGTAGTATTAAAGCGTTTAGATATTAAATCGGACTATCTCAAATGTTGCTTCGTACAGCCTAACTACAGATCGTTCTTTCGCGTCAGTCTCTGAATCTGACGGACTAATACTCTGCCGCCGCCGCTGGTCGCTCCTCTCGATGTTGTTCCTTCGACCGATGTTCACGCGTCGCGTTCGTCAGTAGTACAAGTCCCGTGTTCTCCTTTTCCTTCCGTTAAGTAGGAACTTCAGCGTGCACCGGTCAGCCCCCTCCCCACGTCAAGCTATCGTCAATTAGTGTCAGATTGCTCCTCGAGACGCGGGTCGTCGCTCGCCTGCAGCGCGGGCGGTGTCTGGTTACATCATAGCCGCGAGGTGTCCTATTACACCTTGGCTGTGTGGTGTCCGATTACACCTCGGCCTCGCTGCCTTCATTGTTGACCCAGTGGAGACTGGCTTTCGTCCGTCATCGTCCTATCTCGACCGGCAACGACGCTTACATCATGATGATGATGCCACCTCGTCGTTGTCGTCGATCTCCTCACGCGACAACAGTGGCACCATACTGTCTCCCCGGCTGTTCCTAGGATTCTGAATTGGCGCCGAAACTGATCAAACAACCTGGCTTTTTCGGACTTGATTTGATGCAACGCAGGTTAATATATTAAACTCTTCTCTTTGACGCTGCGTTTGTACAAGGCTGAGAAATCTCCAGATTTACGTTTACATATATGTTTAATATTTCTTCTTTTACCGAGATATACATGTTTTATCTAATCGAGTCTACTCTTATTTAATGTGGCTTCGTACGAGTGCACTCAAGAGATTAGGCAATCAGGCAGATGAAAGCAGAATGACGCTGAAAGCAGCTGCATGATCTTCCTCCGCAATAGCAGCAGATATATATATATATATACAGCATCAGCAGAAGTGAATGACATTGGATGAGTATAAAGATGAAAGCAGCTAGAAAGACAGGCAGACACATTTACAGACACATACAGTGAGACATACATGCACAGGTGCACAGGAAAATAGACCTACCGACGCATACGGGAAGAGTAAGTATATAATATTATGTGTACACTGTATACCTGGAGCGTTCGGTGGTGACAGTCGATTGCCTGCAGTTGCAGCCACAACCATTGACGTTCGTCGTCTGATCTGCCACCTGTGTGAATTGCCTCTCAGACGTATTGATGTCAGTCACGATTCTCGTCTCAGAAGAGCACTCGTCATGCAGGGCCTAGGCTGTGTAGTGTGTAGCAATCACACATTCGACCGCCTTTATACTCCAAAGACGCATCGCCTAGCTACTCTCTGTGTTACAAAGGCAGTTTTTTGCGCAGTCATATTATACATAATATGCACCAAGTGAATCATATTTGTCTGTAGGCCTACCACGGAGCAAAAATAGCTTGGAGCACGGCGTCCTTCTGCTAAGGTGTAAGGTTCAAATCCCGTCCGGTGCAGCAAATTCCTTGTTGAAAACATAGTTCGATATTTTGGCTTATAGAAATTTTTCTGGTTTTGTATAAAGCTAGAGAACATTCATAGGCATATAGACTATCTTCTTCAGTAGTTCCAGTGTTTTTGTAGCTGCAATAGGGACTTTGACGTCGCCCTCCTCTTTCTTTCAGGCTTGGGACTGGCACTTCCTGGACCTGTTGGCACCACATGACGGAGTTTGATTTCATGGAACGATGAGATACGTTTATCTAAAGGCGCCGTCTATCGACGATGATTGGCGTAATATTTTCCTACTGATTTTATTGAATCAGTTCAACAGTTAAATGTACGCTTTCATTAATAAGAAAGACGATACGTGGAATTATTATTAATTATTATTATTATTATTATTATTATTATTATTATTATTATTATTATTATTATTATTATTATTATTATTATTATTATTATTATTATTACTATTATTATTCCGGATATTTCTATAGCGCCTCTCGAAGTCAACTACTACTCAGAGGCGCTCCCGACTACAGCATCTGATACTGTGCCGGAGTTTTCACGCCGAAGCGCCACGAGCAGTTGCGAGTGAAGGACTTGCTCAAGGTCCGTACGCAGCGGCTAGAGTGGGATTCGAACCTGCAACCCTCCGGTCACAAGGCGCCGAACTTACCACTGAGCCACCACGCCCCACAATCTTCGTCATACACCCTGCAAAACGCCGATAGGGGGCCTTTAGCATTCAACATAAAGCTATGTCGAAAATCAACCAACGTAAGTGGTTTTTACATTGGACTAACATTGGTTCATTGGCCCGACGCTGGTTCCATTTGTGTAACTTCAGAATAATTATGAGGTCTTGGCGCCACCAAGCGAATTCAATGACACCAGGAAGACGATTTAACACTAACAGGCATAAGAATTTATATTACAATGTAGATGTAAATTTACACGTTTGATGCAGCGCTCATATAGCTTTGATCCTGCTCGTTTTTCACTCAGCAGATCCGTTTTTCACTCAGTAGATCGTATTAAGATATTTCAGGTTCGTTAATGAATAGGCCCTAATTGCTTCATAAATGTCAAGACAAATACCGTTTGACAAATTTCTTCATATCTTAGATTTAAACTGGCCTGCTTGACATTTAAAACCCTCACAATGTGCACTCCTACCTACCTTCAACCACTACTCCCTCCTTACATCCCACCACGCAGTCTAGGGTCTTCGGTTATGGGTCTTTTGGCTTAGCCTAGATGCAGCACTGCCATTGGCTCTCGTGCATTTCGTATTGCAGCCCCCAAGGAATGGAACCGACTACCAATGCTTATCCGTTGCTCGACCTCTTATTCTTCCTTCAAGAAACGCCTCAAAACTCATCACTTCTCACTGGCTTTTTCAAACATATGGATATCTAATATTGCTCTTCACCTGGCGGCTGACTAACCGCGCCTCTGATTCGCATTTCTGTGTGACTTTGCGCGCGTTAAAAATGTTTGTAATAATAATAATAATAATAATAATAATAATAATAATAATAATAATAATAATAATAATAATAATAATAATAATAATAATAATAATAATAATAATAATAATAATAATAATAATAATAATAATAATAATAATAATATTAATAATAATAATAATAATAATAATAATAATATCTTATGTTTAATAGTAATTACCACAGGTTAATTATCGTTCTTGCAGGTTAAGTACTATACTGAGCACTTGCATTGGCTTCCGCTCACTGCGCGTATCCAGTTTAAAATCCTGTTCCTTACCTCTCGAGCGTTCCAAGGTCATAGCTCCTCGTTATCTTTGTGATCTTATCTGTCGACCTCTTTCGGCTGCCTCTGGCCGTCCTCTCCGTTCTTTACAACGACATGACCTCTTGGTCCCTCGGACCCGGACTTCTATGGACAACACCGTGCCTACGCATCTGTTGGCCCGTCCCTTTGGAATGACCTTCCTTCAATGACTCGTTCTCAGATCCCAACTGGGGGCATTGCTGCTACGTCTCGCTGTCTTAAGACTTTTCTTTTCTCACGGGGCTCTTAGCACTGGGAGCGCCTCTGATTAGGTTGTACTGCGAGAGGCGCTTTATAAATTCGTAAATAGAATAGAATAGAATATATATATATATTAATGTCACAACGGCTGCCACAAGATGTCGATAAACACTAGAAACCACTATACTTGGCTGCATCCGAACTCGGCCACTGTCGCTGTCGGCTGATGTCCGGCCAAACATAAATGAAAGAAGATGCGACACCATTCATCTTCGTGTTGACAGAGCGTCGTTACATAGAGAACCCCCAGCTGCTGTAACCCGCGTTGCTTAGGTCACAGTTTATGGCTGCTCTCTGTGGCAATGGAGAGAACTGCGTATGATGGACAAATATAAGTGAATTTAGGATCCAGTGAACGTGGCTTTTCAATGTGAGGAATTATGATTATATAGCCCCTGCTTAACTTTGGCCTATATAGACCTACAGACAACACATAGGTGGCACGGTGGTTGTGGCCAACTTTGTGGGACTAACGCGTCGGCTTTAAACTCTTTGACCTGAGTTCGACTAGGGATCCAGTAGGCCTAAGTGAGCAGGCTGACGTTGGCTATTGGTTGTGAATTGGAGGATGAAATTATAGTGTGCCAATTCTCAGCACCATAAAAGTGGCAGCACAATCTTAGCACTGGCGCTATATATATCCGACCAAATCAAAATAAGAACAGCTGCTTTGGTCAGTTTCGATATTAATGGAAAATCTAAGAAAAGCAATTTCTTCTAATCTCGTGTAAGCTTACCGCATGTCGTTTTATAATATCAATTACATTTGCCTCAGCGATTCAATATCTCCCTATTCAGAAAAACTACTAAAGAGTATGCATAGGTCCTTGGCGTATCCGTAGGAACATTTCTTTATTAGAAATTGCACCATCCGATTTCTGCTTTGTTCTGGTTAGGACCAATATTTTATTCACCGAAGCGCTCCTGTCATCACGTCTAGTTTACACACCAATGCCATGCAGCGACCTGTAGTTCCGCTACTAACTTTCGACAACCGTTTCTAAGTTCACCCAATTTGAAACATGTTTAGCACGGCTATCCTGCGCATATTCTAAATGTTAAGTCAAATAACAGGGCCGCCGATTTTAGGAAGCCCCTAATTCTTGGCCACGATTGAAATTGGCGGGAATAAGAGAGACAGCGAAAGCGAGAGAGAGAGAGAGAGAGAGAGAGAGAGAGAGAGAGAGAGAGAGAGAGAGAGAGAGAGAGTGAGTGAGTGAGTGAGTGAGTGAGTGAGTGTGTGAGTGAGTGAGTGAATGAGTGAGTGAGTGAGTGAGTGAGTGAGTGTGTGTGTGATTGAGTGAGTGAGTGAGTGTGTGAGTGAGTGAGTGAGTGAGTGAGTGAGAGTCTCTGAGACGAAGGAAAGATGATAGGACAGCAAAATTATTGTGCAACAGTGCCGCGGTGAGGCTAAGGCCTGGCCCCATATTTGAGCTCCGAGCCTCCATCATAATCGTGAGATCAAGATCCCAATCCCTCTATCTATCTCCGTACAGTGCAAATCGGTTAAGACTAAAAGTACAGAGTATCCGGATTAAAAATTTCGTCTAAACCTAATTTGGTATTAAACGTTAACAAACAAAAACGCATAATACCGGCAGAAACGCCTTGTACCCACATGACATGCCATCAGCAAATATCTCATTCTCATGAACTTGTGTATGCAACATGATTAGCCTACGTTAGGCTGCTAACTGGATTTAATATTATACAGTTGAGATAGGGATCCGGAGTAAATATTTCCTCTCAACCGAATTCCGTTAACAAACATTAGACGCGCCATACCCAGGGCCGTCTTAGGGCCTACGAAACTTCAGGGCTTACGAAAATCTTAAAATGAGATATTTAATGATTGACCGGGAAAATGGAAAAAGGAAAATTGTAAAATAGCAGTAAATTCAAATTTAATAACTTTTGTACTGAAACAGTTTCATTTGAGCTGTGCTAGCCTGATAGTCTATGTGAACTTTGCGAACTCTGACGTCAAGAAGTAGTGTGAATGCGTTTAGCTTTAATGCAGAGTTGGCAGTTTAGTTGGGGTCAGTGATGGGCAATAGTTAACTAAAAAGTTGCTAACTTTTAGTTTAACTAAAGTTTTTAAAGTAAAGGATGATGTTTAACTAAGAAATAGCTTAGTTAAAACCATAGTTTAACTTAAAAACGTTTAGTTGCTAACTAAATAGTTTAACTAAAAAAATCAGCAATATGCAACTATTTTCCGCAATGAAGATTGAACACTGTCAACAACTTCATAGAATACAGTTTGTAGTAAGGCACAGTGTCAATAACGACATTGTTCTTTGTCTCTATTATGTATAGCATGCGAGTTGAGTCTGTAGCAAAGATTTGAATTAAAGGCTACATCAGCAAAAATGAATAGTTTATTAGTCACTACTTGCTTCACTGAGGTAAAACTGAAAGAAAACAAAAGCAAGTGTAAGAACTTCACTGCAAAATGTCGATTTTGTGTGAATAAAAGGATCTCTGGAAATATTACGTCTACAACCAACTTTCTGAACGACATCAAGGTAACATGTCATTCATTATTAATCATTACTAAATAGTCCATTAGTCTAGCGTTTTTAAAACTGTGATCCGCGGACCAAGAGGAGTCCGCCAAGGATGTGGAGGGGGTCCGTGAGATCGTTCTGAAATTAGTCATTAACTAACTGTAACCCGTGAAAAATCACGGTATATAAACCAATTATTATTGCAGTGATAACAATTAAGCTTACTTCCCCGTTATATTATGACGTCATATTATAGGGCCTATAGCCGTCGTCAAGACAGCCGTCGCCAAGGCGGCAGTACAGTGACGTCACAATAGTGTTTGTTACGGGACAGACGTACATCGGTTATTATGTTGTTTGATGATTGACACTGCATGGTTTTAGCATTTTCAAATTCATACACTACTTACAGTACGCCTGTAACTGTATGATAGAGCAGTACACATTGTATAGTTTGAAGGTGAAATTGTCATTGACACTCTGCATTATTACAGTTCACTTAACCTCTGTTATTGTGAAAATGTTTGTCGTAAAGAGTTTGAAAAAAGTTTGAAAAGTTTAACTACTTTTTTTAGTTTAGTTAACTAATTTCCAAAATCAGTTGACAACGTTAGTTAAACTATTTTCTTAGTTGGAAAAAAGTTTTAATTTAACTAAAAAATAGTTCAGTGCCCATAACAATATACAATTACTTTGCTTTAAAAAAATTATAAATATCCGCTTCCAATAGGCCTAATATAAGGCTGCATAATTCTGTCTATACACCAGCGAATGAACCTCTTTAAACGGATCTGATTTGCGGCTTGGCTTTGGTGCGCCAGCGATTCATGCCTTGTGCTTCAAACGCAACAGCAACATGTTACTAATTAACAATAATTAATCAATTGACTAACAGACGTAGCTACGTGAGTAAGTGAGTAACGTAACCGACTAACTTTGTCTGTATAAATAGCGGCCGATCTTAATATGTCAGAAGACGTATAGGGTTTGAGAGCGCCTCTGAATAGTTCGCACTGTAGAGGCGCTTTATAAATTCCCAGATACCATACCATACCATACCATACCAATTACAATACTCTATCATAGACATCTTATATTTAATATAAGATGTCTATGTACTAAATATTACGTGACAAGTCGCTCAAGATTCGAGCTCATGGTGACGCATTTGTATGACGTCGATGTGACGCAATCTAAACTTATTGTGACGTCATCTTGAAAAGAGTTAAATTGCGCATTGTCTCGCTGCAAGCTGCCATAGCGCGTCAAAGAGTCGAGCGAGTCGTGCAGGAATTTGATGCAATTTGTAATTCGATATTAATAATAAAGGCTACGATTTGTTTCGAATTTATTCGACGACGTCTGACTTAATTTCGAAAGTTTTTATGCCGATGACTATCGAAGGCTGCTAACGAAACGATATGCGACGAAAAGTTCGTTCACAGTCAGTTTTGATTGTTCATCACAGTTCTTGAAAATTTTGGATCGAAAATTTCTGATGAGCGTTTGTATCTTATCTTGGTGAGCGTTTAATTGTTCTGCTGGAATCTAATGATATAAGGAGAAGAGGGACCTGGCAGGCAACTGGAACAGGCTTACCATGAATTTAAACTGGAAAAAGTTAATCGTAGCTTCAATCTTTGGGTTACTAAGTTTTCGCTCCATATGGTTAGATCATGAAGCCTAGGCTTATGGTAGCATAGGCGTAGACTCTGGGGGGCAGCCGGGTCACGTGCCCCCAATAATTGAGATGGACTGTACATCCAATGCAACAAGTGTAGAATAAATAACCAAATCCCCCCCCCCCAATATTTTAGACATGTTTACGCC
>OY744604.1:44855276-44887854 GCA_963556255.1 Allolobophora icterica
CTCAAACGTGAACTTTCTTTTGTAGACTATGATGCATGATGCACAGGTGTTCCCACGTATTCCATGCAATTGAAAACATGTACTCTATCTTATTTATCTGCTAGTGATATTCTATCAAAGACCGTCTGTGTCAAACTGTATAAAAGGCGTATACGAAGTGCGGAACGGAAACGTGTCCTCTACCAGTGCAGCTGTGGTGAGTTTGTCAATATTTCGTCTTAGAAGAACTTTACATTGAGTTGCATTCACGGGATCGAAAATCCTTTTCCTAGTAAGGGGTCATTGCATAATTACGTAACGCTCGAGGGTGGGTGGGTGGGGTCCTTGAAAACGTTACGAAACGTTACGTGGGTGGGTGGGTGGAGGTGAGCGTTACGTAACGCTTTTACCAACAGTTTAGTTATAAAAGAATTTTAAATTAACATAAAATGACACTTTATTGAGCATTATTTTACAATTAAAATTTGACTCTCGTCGGGAACCACCTTTCGCAACGCGCCCAAGTGACCTTTTCTGTATATAATTACGGCCCAATGGCGAATGACCAAACTGGTTAGACGCTGTGCTATTGGTCTAAAATAAGCTGAGATTCATCTCCCGTTTGTGTAAACCGGAAACCGCTGTTCGAATTGTTGGGATCTTTCATAGTTTTACCGTCGGAACAACGTGGTAATTCTCCTTGATTCCTGACCTTGAAGAACAACTTTAAAGCATATTTTACTTAGTGGACACGAATTTCAAACATTTAAAATCGATGCCCGACAAAAACTGAGCAATATTTGTATTAATAATTATCGAAGTGCTCAGACTAAGCAAAATTTAGCAAATAATTAGTTCATCTTAATTTTGATTAGTTATTAGGCCCTAATAAGCAATTTAGTCCACGAAACTTTCCAGTGTGTAAAACTTTGACGTAAACCTTTAAGAAACAAAATAATTTGCATTTCAAACATGACCGTCATTTATATAAATAAAACGTTCTGTATATTTTAGGTCTATTGTCAAATTCTAATTCACATACTAATCAGAGGTGGTTACAGAAAACGGGGCCCTAATCGTAATCGTAATCTCCAAACTTGTAAAGCGCCACTCTAAGGCCAAGCGCAGGGCACCAGCCTATTCACGAGCGCTACGTCAAATCATAGGGGGTTTCCAGGGAGTGGTCCAAAAGAAATCCAAGTCCGGATTCCAGGAGGCCAAACCAAATCAGAGAGGGTTTCAAGAGAGTAGTCCAAAAGAGGCCCAAGTCCGATTTCCAGGGTACCAGATCAGGAGAGGCAGAGTAGCTGTCAAGGCGGGTGTCGTTTACGGTGCAGTAAACGTCCCCATCGCTTTGCGATAGGTCAGAGTTGGCTCTCGCTCGTGGCATCGCTGGCAGGTCGAGACCATCGCAACCGCTGGGCGGAGCCACCTGATTCGATGATGCAGCGCAGTTTTAGCGATCAACGACGGAGAGAGGTGACTGGGGAACTGCATCCCCAACGTGGAGCAGCGTTCTCGGTAGGGGTTCCACGTGGAGATGGAAAGATATGTCGGCGGGATCGCATCGAGGAACCCGTCGCTCGAGTTCGAATCCGGGTTCAGGTGGGTCTGCTGCCTTTCACGGTGTCGGTCCTGGGCCATGCGAAACCGATGCAACCAGACCGTCGAATTCCGAAGTTTATTCGTCGAAATTTCAGATTTCTAGTCAACAACAATGGCGGCCCCTTCCTTCATCCAGGATGGACTGACATCAACTAGGCGCAAACATTTACGGGGCCCTAGGCGCAGTGGCATCGATCTAGTTTGACACGTGACGTGAGGGGACATTTGTCAGCGTCCGAAGGGCGGTCGCAAAAAATTTCAGAATTTGGGCATAATTTAAGCTTTTTGGGAAATTCATATTAGAAAAAAGTTGATCACTTTTTGTGATTCATCAATTTTTTGACTTTTTGGGAATTTAATCTCGTTTGGGGCCCTCCGAGATTCGGGGGCCCTAGCCGCGCGCCTACTGCGCCTTATGGTAAACGCGCCTCTGATACTAGGCCTATAGGCTATTATATTCGCTATATAAAATATAAATTATAATTGCGCGTTCATATAGTAAATCTAAAATAATTTTTCGTAACAATAAATACGTAACGCTGGGGGAGGTGGGTGGGTGGGTCTAGGGAAACGTTACGAAGCGTTACAGGGTGGGTGGGTGGGTCAAAAACGGTCATTTTCGGCGTTACGTAATTATGCAATGACCCCTAACTGATATTTTCTTATTTTCATTATGGAGGAGGCCTGCAGTGTTGGACCCAGAGACAAAACCTTATAGAGTTGCCTCTCTTAGGAAAGCGACCAATCCTGAACATTCTCTGGCTGGAAAGGTCACTATGCCATAACATAGGCCTATATGTAACAGTCCGCGCACTGTTCTCTGTTTCAGTGTCTGTCTGTCTTTGTCTGACTGCATGTGTATATGATTGTCTGTCTGTCTGTCTCAACCTTTCTTGACGAACAGTTTGGTCAGTCTGTGTAACTGGATACATAATACTTTGGCCAAATTCTCTGATTTTTCCCAAGCAAAAATTAATTCGGAAACATTACGCATCTACAACTGCCTTCCCATGGATTGATTTACAGGACTAATGCTCCTTGTTTGTGGATTAGTTTTATTTGGAAATGTAATATGTTATAAGGACATCATTCAATTCACTCGTTTACTAAGCGCCTGTATTGAAGAATCTTCGACAGATGCGTGGTTGGATGCGGATCTAACGATTCAGAAGCAAACAGTCCAAGAAAACAGTAAAAAAATGGCACAAAGTTTCCATATAGCTAAAAGCAACGCTGTTTAGCTCAGTTTCACGAAGTCACTCATGCCTTCCACTTGTTCACAATTTTCAGGAATAGATATCGGTTATTTGAGAAAAACTCTCAGCAAACAACTTTGACGCAGAGCCATGGTGACCACACGGAGAGACCAACGCAACCGCCCAAGAGGTGCCAGAGCTGTTTACTACCAGTTGCTCGTGGCAACCATCGTAGCAGCGTATCTGATGACGTCGTGCAATTGTCTCCCCACGTCAAAGGAAAAGCGTGGCCATTCAGGTAGACCAGTGCATCTCAAACTTTCTTATGCTGTGGACTGGTAATTGTTTTATCATCCTTACCGTGGACCGGTGCTTTTCAACGTCATTTTGTATACAAGATATGTTATATTATAATCTAAATATCATAATATTGTCTCCGTTAACTACAACTATAATTCTGTCATTGTTCCGAGTTTAAAACTATACTACTGAATTATATTGTTTTAAGTTAACGTTAAAAATATTTTGAATTTAATATTTTGACCACGATATAAATTGTGATTCCGATTATAGGTACAGAGAGATCACAAGCGATTTTGACAATAATTATTGCGACCATTGCTTTAAAGCCTTTATACCGCAGTTTGTTACACAAGGGCACATATCAAATGAGATTAAACCATACCCAACCTGCAGCTGGGATAAGAGCAGATTGGATTTGATTTGTTTAGATTAGACTAGGTTAGATCGGCCTTTGATTAGACTGGACAAGACTGGAAAAATTACACCAGGTCAGTGGCGTCTAACCCTCCCACCTGGTATGGGAAAACACCCCCCCACTCTGTGTGTTCCACCACTGATATCTGTTTAAGTTGGCACAGACTGTTCTAAATATGCTACTTCAAGCGAACCTTGGGTTTGTTACTCTGAGATAATGTGTTTTTGACAACATACGTGATACATAAATTAAATATATTATCGGAAATCAGCAACCCCCAGTTTGTATATGGAACGTTAACCCCCACTTATAGCAACCGTGGGAGATCGTTCTCCCAACACCCACACCTCCCCACTGGACAGATTAGATTGACCTCAGATTAGATTGGATATAATTGGTTTACCCTACTCTACATGACCGATGAGTTGATACGCTGCAGTAATTGTTCTGGTCTTATGTCAGATGGAAGATATCTGCTGTCAAGTGCAATCAGCGAATTCGAAAACGCTTTGTCGCGATTGAAGCAGTACGCAATGAGTCTCTCAGACAGGGACATGTCCACCGACGAAGAAGGTAAGGGATGGGTGTAGAAGTGACACGGGAGGAAAATCTATACGAACAACTATAGACTTTTATTATTAGGATGCTGTATATGTTCTAATTGTCTGACATGTATGTAAACCGGAGTGCGTTGTGTAAACTGGTCAAATGAAGAATATACTTACTTACTTACTTATATATGAAGGGAAAACAAAACATGAGTCGTCATCGGTAGTAAATCGCGCTGTATAAGTGTTCATGTGCATTCATGCATGTAGCTACGGAAGGATCAGCGAAAAGCATAATATATTATGAAGATATGATGACGATGACGATGACAAAATTGCGATGCCGATGAAATTGGTTCGGATCATTTGTGAGCACCTTGTCTGTTGGCTGCAGGAGACGCCAGATCTCTCTGTATGAGAGGGTGGATGGATGAATGATGGCTGGATGAATGGATAAATAGATGTATAGATGGATGGGAGGTTGGATAAATAAATGGATGCATGTTCGGTGGATGGATGTATGGTAGGATGGACGGATGTCGACAGATCTATGAGTTGTGCATTAGTGATTATTTTTCATGTGCTTTTTGTCAGCAGATAAGGATCCTTTTGAGGATTATGACGAATCTAGCAAATCGACAGACGAAGATGGTAAGTGCAATTTTATATTTAGGTCTCAGCTGAAATTCATTAATGTCAATTCTTTCCACCCATGAATGGATAAATAGATGCATACATGGATGAGAGGTTGGATAAATAAATGGATGGATGAAAGGATGGATGAGAGGATGAATGGATTGTACGAATGGATAAATAGATGCATAAATGGATGGAGGTTGGATAAAATAAATGGATGGATGATTGAAGTATGGATGGATGGTAGGATGGACGGATGTCGACAGATCTATGAGTTGTGCATTAGTGATTATTTTTATGTGCTTTCTGTCAGCAGATAAGGATCCCTTTGAGGATTCTGACGAATCTAGAAAATCGATAGACGATGATGGTAAGTTCAATTATATATTCAGGTCTCAACTGAAATTCAGTGATGTCAATTCTTTCCACCCATGAATGGATAAATAGATGCATAAATGGAAGGGAGGATGGATAAATAAATGGATGAATGAAAGGATGGATGGGAAGATGAATGAATTGTATGAATGGATAAAAAAATAGATGGATACATCGATAGGATGATGGATAAATAAATGGATAAATAAATAGATGGATGAAAGAATTGATGGGAGGATGAATGGATTGGATGAATGGATAAATGGATGCATAGATGAATTGGAGGATTGATAAATAAATGGATGGGTGGGTGAATAGATGGATGGGAAGATGAATGGATTGCATGAGTGGATAAACAGATGGATAGATCGATGAGAAGATGGATAAATAAATAGATGGGTGAAAGAATGAATGGTTTGTATGAATTGATAAATAGATGCATAGATGGATGAGAGATTGGATAAATAAATGGATGCATGTTCGGTGGATGAATGTATGGTAGGATGGACGGATGTCGACAGATCTATGAGTTGTGCATCAGTGAGTATTTTTTTCATGTGCTTTCTGTCAGCAGATAAGGATCCCTTTGAGGATTACGACGAATCTAGAAAATCGATAGACGATGATGGTAAGTGCAATTATATATTCAGGTCTCAACTGAAATTCAGTAATGTCAATTCTTTCCACCCATGAATGGATCCATTCATGGGTGGAAAAATAGATGCATAAATGGAAGCGAGGATGGATAAATAAATGGATGAATGAAAGGATGGGTGAGAAGATGAATGGATTGCGTGAATGGATAAATGGCTGGATAGATCGATGAAAGGATAGATGAATAAATGGATGGATGAAAGAATGGATGGGAAGATGAATGGATAGTATGAATTGATAGTATGAATTGATAAATAGATGAATAGATGGATGAGGGGATGGATAAATAAATGGAGGGATGATTGGAGGATGGATGGATGGTAGGATGGACGGATGTCGACAGATCTATGAGTTGTGCATTAGTGAGTATTTTTCATGTGCTTTCTGTCAGCAGATAAGGATCCTTTTGAGGATTATGACGAATCTAGCAAATCGATAGACGATGATGGTAAGTGCAATTATATATTCAGGTCTCAACTGAAATTCAGTAATGTCAATACTTGTCACCCATGTGGTAAGTCGTTTCCATAATTAATGTAGCGCCATTGTGGAAATGGTAAGGTTTCGAAAGTCACGATGATTAATTCGGTAGCGCGTTTGGCCAACAATGCAACGTTTTTTTCTCAGATTCGAGTCTGCTGAGGTGACCTCTTGTGACGACCTTAGGAAGTTTCTTTGCGCCCATGTACCTGTGTTTCAGGCATCGGAAGAATTTGTTTTTTTTGTTCGAGTTGTTAAGTAAACGCCAGTTCTGCGATGCATCCGCAACGTTTACAGGACCAAGTCATAGAATTCGTCCATTGCTAGCACAAGGGACTAAGAAATTGGGAAAGTAGGAGGGACTCACCTACGTGTCGTTATGCGATATTGGAGACTATTAATTTCAAAAGAGGTTCACACACACATATGGATACATAAACACATTCATGCATACTCCCATGCATACATACATTCATACATAAACTCATGCACATGTAGATAAATGTAATAGACATGCATGCATACATACATACAAATACATGTATATAATTATACATACATACATACAAGATTCGAGTTTCTCTCTATGTCATCTGCTCTGTTAAAGAGGAAATCTTCCTTACCTTATAGGCCAAATTGTCAGCGTTTGGCTGTCTTATCTTTCCGGTTGCTTCATACCTATGATCGCTTAAATACACTTTGCCTTATTTAGATAATAGTATGATAAAGATAAACGGACAAAGACCGACAACTCCGCTTCGGATGGTTTAAGTTCAACGATTTCGTTTTAAGAGGTGGATGCGTTGAAAGGTGTTTTAAGATATTAACAAATGATTTACGCAGAGCTCCTGCTGCATGTTTCGAAGTACTGCTTAGACCTACAGAGAATCAATGAAGAGTATGAAGAAAAAGGCATGTTCTAACAAAAATACCTGTGTACATACATGTCGCTGCCACAAAACACCGATGCAGCGCCTTAGAGGTCGCACAGTCACAGCGATGGTTGAATGGTTTTGTTATGCAGAGATGGGACCTAAGTAGGGGCCTACGTGTCCTCTCGGTTAGGCTCGTGCGCCGTGAAATTTGTATTAATGTTAAGATATAATTATTATGTCGAGTATTTAGAGTGTATGGTATGGCGAAACAGGGCATGTGCCCTCCCGTTTGTTTTTGAATATGCTCAGTGCTCGAAATGGACCGGAACGCACCGGAACGCCGTTCCGGTTCGTCAAATGAATTAGCGTTCCGTTCCGGTTCGTCAAATGAATTATTATGGAAAATACTATGAAATTAACGTGAATGCTCCCATATCTTTGACTAGCGTTCCGTTTCGTAAAATTTTCCATTTCGAGCACTGAATATGCTGTATTGACGCATTTTTTTGTGCGGGGTTTTAGTTTGCAGTAACTTGGCCTTGAATGACGCTTAATGCGCTGCGGTTTAATCGTTTCCACCAACCGGTGAAGATTCATTCCCGCCAAGGTTTAGTTGGGAGCTCAATAATATGCATTTGCTCCGGTGAAATTTTGCTGATACTTAACGTTAGATGGATGGCCGGTGAAGGCTAGATTTCACCGGTGACGATTGATGCGCGGCAATTGCCGTATATGCCATGTATTCTAGAAGTTCATTAGAATGCATTTGCATCGGATAAGGGTCGGTGAAAATCTAACTTCACCGGGCCCGTGGTTTTCACCGGTCAAGATTCTCCGGAACTTCACCGATATTTAATATAGCAATAAGGGCCGGTGAAATTTCTCTTTTCACGCGTTGGGAAAACTTCACCACCGCGGGGTATAAATAGGGCCCCTTTGATTGTAGTAAATTAATTGATCTTAGAGTAGTAGAGAGAGTGAGTTCAGTTCATATAGTAGAAATTCGGCAGTTGCAAATAGTTCAGTTCGCGATATTGAGTTGTTTTATTTGGAGAAACATTGACAGTTTCTAACAGTACTTTGATGAAGGTGAACTTTGTCAAGAAATTGTGTTTGAATCGCCTGTTCTTGAGTGTCGGACTTTTGCCTACTACGTTGAAGAATTGTGAGTTAAAGAAAACTTTCTGCAGAACTGAGTTGTTTCTTGAGTCTCCTGCTATATCCCGGGAGCCGGACACACGTTCGGAGATCCGGGCGACTTAGTCATCGGTATCCTGGTAGACGTGGCTCCGAGTCGTCCGCTGCCCTCCATTCAGAGAAAACGGGAAAGAGCCAGTTTCGCCACAATAATATGTTCTCAACCGCTTGAAAAGTGGTCATTCAACCGAAATACTGCGAATGCGAATATATGCACTCAGTTGTTTTCATCTAAAGGAGGGTGGGGGCCATCAACTTAATCATGAGTGTCTCCCAAACTCCAATAAACAACAAAAACAATAACAGAGGAATGGGTTCTATTCCAGATCCTCCTACTTGGTCGGCAATCGCAGGGTATATAGGCCTACATCAGAATCAGACATTACGCTTTCCCTGTCCGTGGGGATTTGCAGGTTCCTCGATTCCGCCCATCAATAAGACTTATCGGACTCTCTCATACATTGAATCTTCCTCCACCTTTGAACATGTGCACAGTTTCATGTTATTCAGCTTAACATACTTTCTTTCTGTTACCATAAGTGTTTCTGTTTAGACTACAAGACAGTTAGATCAGTAAGACAACTGTATAAGCAGCGCGTTTGAAAGGTACCTGATTGGCTGTATAAAACTGGTTTAATATATACATACCTCCTCGCTCTGCTCTCTCTCTCTCTCTCTGACTCTCTCTCTGACTCACTCTCTCTCACTCTCTGTCTGTCTGTCTGTCTGTCTGTCTGTCTGTCTGTCTGTCTGTCTGTCTGTCTCTCTCTCTCTCTCTCTCTCTCTCTCTCTCTCTCTCTCTCTCTCTCTCTCTCTCTCTCTCTGACTCGGACCTCCACTGAACATCGATTTCCAGATAACCCTTCTGATACGACGCAGAGCTCGGTTCCCTGCGCTTACATGTAGCTTGACAGTAGCGCTTTGAAACTTTGGAGTTTAAGATTACGATTAGATCCGTAGGTCTACATACAAACAAACGTCGAAATCATAATTATTGCTCAGTCTTGAAAACATTTTATTTCTTTACGTTGACTTCAGTATGATGGTTTCTTTGGTGTTTTGCTGTTTATGGCAGATCGTCATGAACCGGAAATCGATCCCGATGAGAATAGTTTCGAAAAGAACTTGGACGTGACCGCCGGAAGTGCAGGCAGCACAACACCAGACTATGGGTAGGTCATGGATGTCCTGTCTCATCAACCTTATCATTGTAACAGCGGCATCACCTGCGTCATCGTAGCCTTCAAAACAGTCTTATCATCGTCATCATCATCAACATCGATATCATCATCATTGTCGTCGTCGTCATTATGGCACTTAATATAATGCCTTTCATGGACCTCTCAATGGCGCCGAGTACCTGTAGTATGGCCATTGTACGTTTCTCTATGGCAAATCTATGTTTTAACTATATATATATATATATGTTTTAACTATATATATATATATATATATATATATATATATATATATATATATATATATATATATATATATATATATATATATATATATATATATATATATATAGACTTGCAATAGAAAAAATACGATGGCGATAATACAAGGATTCGGGGTCATGCATGTCTTATTGTGAATATTATATATATATATAATTTAATATATATATATATATATATATATATAATATTCACAATAAGACATGCATGACCCCGAATCCTTGTATTATCGCCATCGTATTTTTTCTATTGCAAGTCTATGTTTTAATTATAATATAATATTCTCAATAAGACATGCATGGTTTCAGATTGATAATTACAATCTCTGCGTCTGGGATTCCAATTCTATTCATCAGATGAAATTGGCAATCCATTGTCTAGCCATGTAACTCCAAGTAGGGAGTGTGTCCATTTGTTGCATATTTCTCTTGTACTCGTGCTTCAGCTTTCGACATAGCCTTCGACCGTTGCTATAAACCATGAGTGCACATGGATAAGTCTATTCTTCTCCGTCTTAAGCTTTTCATTCCTTTACGTTTTTCTTCTTATCAGTCAAACGTTCATTGATGCAAGTAGACGCGGCTTCTACAAAATGTAACCTGAATAGTTGTCGATGTTGTGTTGTAAGGTCGTTATATAGTACTATATATAATATTAGTAAGACCTGGCTCGTGTGTATAGAAGAGGAAGAAGGATAGCAGTCACTTAAGCTAGTCTGGGAGGTATATTGTGTCAGCGAATTCGTTCTCTTAGCCTGCAAACAGTCCAGAACGCTCTCACCCACGCAGACACTAAAACCTCCCAAACACCACCATATAACGGTTACCCCTTGTGCCATACTTAGAACAGTCAGGACTCAATCTGGTCTTAGGGGTCACCATTCCAATGAAACTGTTCTTTTCTCACTCCTCTCTGACATATACACGGCTATTGATAGATCTCAATTGTCTCTCCTTGCGCTCTTTGATGTTTCTGCAGCTTTGATATGGTGGATCATGAGCTCCTTCTGCAGCGCCTCCATATATCGTTTGGTTTATGTGGCACTCCCTTCATTGGTTCACTTTCTATCTCACGCAGATGGTTGTCCTGGGTAACACTAGAACACCGTGGGTTAGGGTTGACCTAGGTGTCCCGCAGGGGTCGGTCTTGGGTCCAATTTTATACATTCTCTTTACTGCAGACATCGTTTTTGTTTTGGCTAAACACTTAGCTTCGGGTCATCTATATGCTGATGATATTCAAGCTCTAGTACATGGCTCACCATCTGATCAGATCCCTATGGTGGGTAGGGTGGAGTCGCTATCACGGGATCTCCACCTCTGGATGACGGCAAATAGACTTAGCCTCAATCCCTCAGAAACCAAATTGATTTGGTTTGGAACCAAACAGCATTATTATCAAAACTTGATCTCCAGCTCCTGGCCTCACTATTCCCAGACGTTACATTCTCCTCTAGTGTTCGTGATCTGGGTGTCACGCTTGATAGTGTCTTGACCTTTACTGAGCACCTAACACTGCTGACCCGCTCCTGTTACTACCAACTGAGGCGTCTTAGAGCTATTAGGAGGTAGTATCCACCACTGTCTTTACGACCATGGTGCATGCCTTTGTCTGTACACGCATCGACTATTGTAACTCGTTGCTAATCGGACATCCAAAGACGCGTCTATCCTCAGTGCAGTCGGTCTTGAATGCTGCAGCCAGACTTATTGCACGTCTCTACGTTACTCGCATATCTCCACATATATGACCAATGATCTCCATTGGCTTCCTGTGGCGTCTAGGGTCAGATTCCAGGTCTTGCTCTTAGTAACTAAGTCCCAGCAGGGTCTAGCGCCTAAATATCTGTGTAATCTGATGTGCAAACCACTCTCTGCCCGCTCTTCTCGTCCCCTTCGTTCCTCTGATCGATTTGATCTTTTTGTCCCTCGATCGCGAACTTCCCTGGACCAGCATCGGGCTTTCGCAGTAGTGGGTTCCTCACTACGGAATGACCTTCCCCTGCAATCCGAATTAGGATTCTAGAGGGAATCACACCTGCGTCTCTTCGCTGCCTAAAGACTTACCTGTTTACGAGCCTGTTACGTTGAGAGCGCTTCTCTATAGCCCTGCTGAGAGAAGCGCTTTATAAATGTTCAGATAAGATAAGATAAGATACCCCTGTTCTGAAATCACTTCATTGGCTAAAAGTCCCTCAGCGCATCCATTACAAAATTGTATCTCCTACAACGTCATTCAAACCTCTCAACACTTACATTCGCCAGCTATTCACCATCCAACCGCCCAGGTCTACTCGCTCATCATCATATCTTTCTCTATCTCGACCTTCAGTCTCCTCCTCTCTGAAATTCTGCAACCGCTCCTAATTCTATGCTGCATCGGCTCCTTGGAATTACCTCCCAAAAGATCTCCGCCAGTTTGCTCATCCTCCTACCTCGACAGTTAATTTAACCTCTGCATCGCTTCAATCGCTTACACTCTCCTTCGCTGCTTTCCACTCACGACAGAAAACCGAACTCTTCAAACTAGAGGCCTACTATTCTCGCCTCTGATTAGCGAACACTGTGAGAGGCGCTTTGTAAATGTTCAGATACAATACAATACAATACTATTCTGATTATATTCCTGCGCCGCCACACGACCACCATCATCACCGATTACCACCGTAGCACCATGCTATCTCGTCGGATTGACCTCCCCGGATTCTGACCTAGCTCCACAGCGGACAAGGCAGCCTGGCTATTGCGAACTTGATTTGGTAGGCCTATAGCGCCTGTGAATAAGCTGGTCTCTCTGATGTGGTTTTTGTGTGTTGCCGAGAAATTTTGAAGATTTACATGACATTACTTAGCTACGTCATATATACTTCTCTTAGATTTTCCCTCGCCATCTCACCAGTGTATGGTCAGTGTACTCATTATAGCTGAGCTGGCTAGAGTATACGCAGCTGGAGCAGATATCTTGAAACAAATTTATGTCCTGGCGGAGATTTGAACCCTCGACCTGTTGGTTGACAGTCCAGCGCGCTAACCACTAGACTAACGTGCACCTCGTGCGTGTATGTGGACACAACTTGAAAATAGGCTACATTGTTCAGTGACGGTGTCTTGGGGTTTAACGACCTCAGTAGCATACTGAAGCTAAAATAAAACAAAGGGTAGGCTTCATCTAAATTTATAGTTTGGCAAATCAGGACAAATTTTATGTTAAAGTTGCATAACTGGTTTAAACTGGACATCGTACAAACAGCGAGGAATGGATGATGACTCACCTATGTACAATTGTACATCCCTCCTGTTACATAGCCATAGACCTGTTACGTATACTAAACTATTTAGGTTATGTAGGCCTAATACTGTATGTAAGCCTGGAGAACATGGAAGATCTAAACTATAAGCAACGGGTTGTCATTTTGTTCCTCGTGAGAACTGTTGGATGAACCAAGTTTTCTGCATCAACTGAATTCAAAACTGTTTTAAAATGGCACTGCGTGAATGATCCAGATCACGCAAGTATCTACATGGAGGCCATGTACAAAGTGAAAGTTTGGCTGTGTACAGCGTTAGCCTTACTTTAAAGGTGAATCTAGGGAAATGAGCCACACGTAGTCAGAGCTACCACCAAACTCGCCCCTATCTTCATTTACGCTGTAGACTGTAGAGATTTCAAGTTTTCAACCAGGTCAGCATGCATTGTCAATGCATATAATAATTGTCAAACATTTGCTAGACGTACGGCCAACTTTTACGTTAAAGAAAAAAGTTTTAACAGTTGTGATATCTAATGGGAAATGAAGTACTTTAAAAAAATTATCCTAAAGCCGAAACTTATGAAAAACTACTTAGCATCGAAGGTGAAAAACGGTTTTATAGGCCTACTATCGGTTCAAACAAATCCGTATAGTATTATATCTAGGGGCGTCTCCTTCATAGAAACCTTGGAACAAATACTCCATCCAAAAAATAGGGGATCTGTCAGTGTATGTGCCGTCATTGTGGGGGGAGGGAGAGGAGGGGGGAAAGTTGCTCCAATGACTTCGGGGGATAGACGTCCCTGATTATATCTGCATAGTAGGTTTGGCAAATGACTTACAGAGTTCACTTTTCTACTTGACTGCTTGACTACGTACATAAAATACACGCAAGCACACACCTATGCAAAAGTATGCATGTCTATATATACCTTGTCTACCCATTTAATATCTGCACGTAGTATACCCATATATATATATATATATATATATATAATATATATATATTAGGGTGGTTCTGACTTTCATGGGAAAAAATTAAAATTGTTTTTTCTTGACTTTCCGCTTTTAGTTGTGTTCCAATGAATATAAAAGAAATTTGTGCAAAGTTATATCTTGTCATTTAGAGGTAGCTCAATAACACCAGAGTTATATCTTGTCATTTAGAGGTAGCTCAATAACATTTAAATTTGACTTAAAGGTATTTTAAAAGAAATTTTTCCATTAACCATTATTTTTAATATTTTCTTTACCTAATGAAACAACAATGTTTAATTGTTGTTATTATTAAGTGAACAAACTGTTAAAATAGTAGTTCTAAATAATTTCAATTAATTAGTATGACTTTCTGTTATTATGTAATAATAATATATGGCTCACAAATCATTTGCTGAAGTTTATTTTGACTTAAGCATTTCTTTCTTGCATTCTGGAAAGTTGCTTCTGTGATCATGCACTACTTGAAACAGATATTGTTTCTGGTTTTATTTGTAATTATGGAATTGTACTCTTCAATCAAAGCAACTCCTCTTTCACCATTGTCATTTACAACTTGTAGATGATGAATAATTTCTGAGGCAACTTTATAATCATCTTGAAGTTCCCATGTTTCAGGATCGCTTTTCAGGAAATCACTAGAGATTCTTTGCCAGTCAAAAAATAGCATGGAGTTTATTGTATGTTCATTGTATGTTCATGAGCACAGATTTCTGAACATTTACCTACATTCTCTTAGGAGGATCATCTTGGCCTGGTCGTTCATGTAAAGCTTTCACCATTGCTCGTTTGGACTTGGCTGTCAATGTCAAATCAAAAATGCCCAAGCCACGAGCTCCTCACTAAGGTACCACAGATGACCTGCACATTTATTGCTGGCTACTTTGGAGAGAGCAGGATTTTCTTGTTGATAGCTAACCAAAGTTTTCAGTAAGCATAAATCATTCCAGCAACAATTTAGCATAGCGGCTGCCTGTGCTTCTCCTGTGCCAGAATGTAGCTTGGTAACTTCAAGAAGTTGGCTTTCCCCAACATCAGATAAAATGACAGGTAGACGGTCAACCAAGTGTTTGCTTGTCAGATCCGGAAGGAAGTATCATCCAAGTGTAGATGATGTAGTTGTTTTAAATATATCTTTTAATTTCTTAGCAGTTTCTTCTCGATATTGTTCTCGTTCCCTGTGTATTGAAGAACGGCTGATTTTCAACTCGTCTACATTGTGGCATAGACTCTGAGCTGCAGCTGCTAACACGTATGTTGCCTTCCTGTCACTTAACTTTGTCCTGTCCAAAGCTGCTGCCAGTCTTGGTGTCACAATATTTGTTGTTAGTGGCTTTTTAAAAGGAGTTTTCCTTTTCACTAAATTTACATTTTGACTGCCACCATCTTCGCATTCTTCAGTTGAATCATCACTACTAGAGGTTTCAAGGATAATTCTCTCATTCATGGCTTCCAAATATTGACCTTCTTTCTGCTTTCTCTCCATGCTTGATCTTTGCCTTTTAGTTGCCTCGTTTCTTTTGAAGTAAGTACCATATCAACTGGCCCCATACAACAACGGCGACCTCTTTCTCTTTGGGCAAGCAGACACTCTTTATCCTCTTAGATTTCGATTATGTTTAAGGCATCCAAGTGAGCAATGTCAACTAAATTATCTAAGGCATCAACAAATTCTGTTTAATTTGTTTTGCTGAGGCTCAGTTTTCCTGTTAACATTTTTCTTTAACTTTATACAATAATAATTTCTAATCGTAACTGTAATCGTAAAACTGAAACTCTATCTTTTGGATGCACAGTAATTAGGCTATGTTAGACAAGCTCTGACAACTTCAACCTCATTGAGCTACCTCTAAATATTGCTCAAATCAGCTCATATTTGGCCAGATTTATTTTAGTATGTACTAGAACAAGATAACAAGCGGAAATAATCACATTTCAAAATTTCTGATTTCAGAACCACCCTAATATATATCAATCAATCAATCAATCAATCATAAAATTTATATAGCGCCTCTTCAAGAGTTCTACTCAGAGGCGCTCCCGAGCCAGGCCTGATCATAGAGAAAAGTCTTCAATAGGGTGTAGAAGGAAGACGAGGGTGTACGAGGAGATAGGCGAAGGAAAGATGGCAAGTCATTCCACACTGTTGGACCAACAACAGAAAATGCTCGACGCTGCATTGTAGCAGTGCGGGCAAATGGAACCAGAAAGTCACCCCGAGTAGAGGAACGAAGAGCTGAGCGACCCGTAAAGGAGGAAGAGAGAGTAAAGATGGAGCATAAGTAGCGAGGAGCTGTGCCCAAGACGCTTTGCCAGACAAGAGAGCAGAGCCGATACAGGATACGCTGCCGGAGAGGGAGCCAGTGTAGAGTATGATAATATATACATATATACATATATATGTATATATATATGTATATATACATATATATGTATATATATGTATATATATATATATATATATATATATATATATATATATTATAGTATATTAATATATATATATATATATATATATATATATATATATATAGCTATAGCCTATATACTTTCTCAAGACGCAGGACATCCGGTGCTCCTAATCAGTAAACCAAGGTAGAACAAATAAACTTTTGTTTTATATTCAGGTTATTATTTCATTGCTGTCATTCATTGGTCCGATAAGAGACCAAGGCTGAGGAGATTGAAAAGATGAAGTTAAGTTACGGTCGCAACATTTTAGATTTCATAGCGCCTTAGTTATGAGGGCTTCTGACACCTTTATGAAATGTGAAAAGGTGCTATATAAATTGTCAGACGCATGCATTATATATACACAAATACACACATGGCTCATCTGAAGGTCCTATCATGAGCCGCTTTACTTTACCTTAACCTATGCAGCCGATGAAAATAAGCGTTTAATCAAAGACCGTAGATTTTTTTATCTGAATTTCTCAGAGTCTATGATTGTTGTTTAGATGTGCTATTGCTGAGATCGCTGGAATGGAGTGCCTCCCTGCAGATTAAACTCGACATAAAGGAATGGACAGAATAACACACCCATCGCCGCCTTCCAACATCCAGTTAGTCCTTCAGTTGTCATCTGCATCGATACCGTGTCGACCACTCAAGCTCAGAACTGACTAAGTCCGTTAATTACTCGCTCTGCCTTCAAGCCAGTGATCCTGTTGAAATTAAATTGAACTTTCACTTTAGTCGACTTAATTGTATGTCCCATCCATAGTGAATGATGGACATATCCCTGTTATTGCCTCTAGGCTAATATGTTTTTCTAAATACAATAAAACAGTTACGTTTGCCAGTTTGTGTGTTGTTAATTAGAGAGAGAGAGACAGAGAGAACGAGAGAGAGAGAGAGAGAGAGAGAGAGAGAGAGAGAGAGAGAGAGAGAGAGAGAGAGAGAGAGAGAGAGAGAGAGAGGGGGGGAGAGAGAGAGAACGATAGAGAGAGAAAGAGAGAGAAAGAGAGGGAACGATGGAGATAGAAGGAGAGAGAATGCTAGATATATGAATATATATACATACATACAATACAATAACAATAATACAATAAATCTTTATTGCAACCGAGTAACAATTCAATTCAATTCATAATACAAATCAATTCATAACACAATTCATAATATTACATAATACATTCAATACATTCAATTTTTTTCAATTTAATCAACTTTTTTTTCGCATGGTCAGCGGAAAGCAAAAGGGAAAGCCCAAAGGGACCAAGGTCCCGCTAGAGGGCCACCTGAACATATAATGTAAACGAAAAATTTATGACTGCAAGAGTACAATTAATTTCCTGGTATCTTAATCTATATCGTACAAAATCATTAGTGTCGTACAATAGGGTACGACTAAAAGTAGTGAAGTAATCATCTTAACTAAATTTAACTAATCTTAACTAAGCCCCAAGGAGAGTCCGGGGGCCAATAAACGGTCCCAATGGGACTGAGTGGGTCCTCCGCGCCACAACCGCCTCCCTCCACGGGAGGGTAAAGGAATGATGGAAGGATCTGCAGGTCGATTAGGCACTAAGCACCATAGAATGTAGAAAGACTCTACAAGGTCTGTAGGTCGATGTGAGCGGTTAGGCATTAGCTAGAAACCCTCTAAGCTTCCTTTTAAAGGAATAGTGGTTGGCCGATAGGCGAATCTCAAGGGGAATTGAATTCCATAATCTCAGGCCCGATGACTTAATGGAGAAATCCCTTAAATTGGTTCTTGCCCTATCTGGACGGTAAGTGTCAGCGTTTCTCGTGTTGTAAGTGTGAACCTGAGGGGTTAGGATAAAGTAGTCCACGAATGAGGAGGGAAGTAATTTGTGCTCATATTTGTAAAAGAATTCTCCTATTTGCATAGTTCTTATTTGCTCTAATTTCAGTAAGTTAAATTCTTCATAGATAGGGCTGGTGTGGGCATTCCTGCGAGCCCCGGCTACTACCCTAACAGCTTTCTTTTGTAATATCACTAGTTTATGTAACCTAGATTCGTAGTTGGAGGCCCAGATTAAGTTACAATACGAGAGATAAGGATAGACAAGGATATAATATAATTGAAGTCTAATGTTATTGGGCAATAGATGTGATATTCTATTAAGGATACCAATATTTTTTGCTATTTTCAGGGATATATAGTTGATGTGGTTCTTCCAAGTAAGATGTTGATCGACAAGGATACCCAGGAATTTTGTGGACTCAACTTGCGCTATTGGATCACCCTCGATTTCCAGTTTTAGGTTTACGGGATTGTTTTTTCTATGTGACTTAAACAGGATGAAGTTGGTTTTGTCTAGGTTAAGGGTGAGTCGATTAGCCGTGAACCAGTTACTAACTTTTAGCAATTCAATGTTAATAATTTCCATCAGTGATTGTCAAGATGAGTGGGAAAAGAAGATGTTGGTATCGTCAGCGAATAGTATAAAATATAAAGTGGAAGAAACTTTGGCTAGGTCATTTATATAGATGAGGAATAAAAGTGGTCCAAGGTTGGAGCCTTGAGGAACTCCGTAGGTGATGTACCCTTCATCTGATAGAGCTCCATTACAGAGAACTCTTTGCGCACGGTTTTCGAAATAACTATAAAACCATTTTAGTTGGGTTCCCCTAATTCCGTAATTTTGCAACTTTTTTAATAGTATAGAATGATCAACAGTATCGAAGGCCTTTGCTAGATCTAGGAATATTCCTATAGAATATTCATTATTATCAATGGCCTTCGATATTCTATTCTCCATGTCAAGTAACGCCATAAATGTTGAGTGGCCCTGTTGAAATCCATGCTGTGAATGGTAAATTACTTTGGTCTTTTTTATATAATCACTGAGCCTGTTATAAATAATTTTTTCAAAGTATTTGGAGAAATATGGAAGTATCGATATGGGTCTGTAGTTGGCTAGGTTCTCTTTGTCTCCCTTTTTGAAGATAGGGATCACCTTTGCTATCTTTAGCTTTTGAGGTACTATCCCCTGGGAAAGGGAACAGTTGATAATTTCAGTCAAGGGGTTGATTACCAGGGACAGGTTAGGAGTAGCTATATAGGGGTCGATATCATCGATACCCCTCGAATGCGTTTTCTTGAGCTGAAGACTTATGTTCTTAATCTCTTCAGGGGTAGTCAAGGTTAATCCCATAGAGCTTGGTTGGGAGGGGGCATGTGGTCTTCGAAGGATTGCGAGGCGTCTTGAAGTTGCCCAGCCAGGTCGCTTCCTATCGTGGTAAAATATTCATTAAATTTATTTGCAATTAGATCATGATCATTGATTTTTTTCTTCACCAATTGTTAAGACATCTATTTTTTTATTTCTCGCCTCTAACTGCATTGCCGATCTTATGATTCTCCAGGTCATTTTTAAGTCGTTATGATAAAATTCTGAAGTATAGTAGCTTTTTTCTGCTATGATCCTAATTGCTTTGAATTTATTTCTGTATTTTACAAATTGTTGTTTATTTTGTAATGTCGGTTTTTTCATAAATTTTGCATAGAGGAGATTTTTTTCTTACAGGATTTTAATAGGCCCGAGGACATCCACGGTTGCCTGAATCTTGGCTTAGCCTTTATGGTTTCAGTAATGATTGGGAAGGCTTTGTTATAAGCTAGACTATAGCTCCCTATGAATATTTCGTAGGCTTCATTTGGATCTCCATCTTGGCAGGCTCTTTGTACCGGGTCCCAATTAATTTCAGAAAGGGCTAGTTGAAATTGTGATAATCCTTTTTCAGTCACAGTGCGGGCATTTTTTTGTTCCGGACTCCTGTATCCTGGGGTCTCAAACGAGAAGCATGCAAAGACTGGGAAATGGTCAGACAAGTCTGATACTATAATGTAGGAGTATAGTAGCTTAGACCATGAGCTACAGTAGATGTTATCGATAAAGGATCTAGTGATACTTGTGATTCTGGTGGGCCTCGTTATAGCAGGAAGATAATGATAGGAGGTTAAGCAATTATAAAAAACATTGGAATCCGTATGCTCATTTATTTTAAGTAAGTCTATGTTGTAATCACCTAGCAATATTACCTCGTTTGATTTATTCCTGAGAGAGGACAGAAGTTCCTCAAATTCCCCATTGAATTCCTTTAGCTGCTGACCAGGAGATCGGTAAATTACTCCTATAAGTGGGGAGCATTTTTTTAACTGAACTCTGATAAAATAACTTTCATACGTGTTGTGTTTTTTTAAGTCCCCTAGAGGATTACAATGTTGGAATTTTAGATTATCTTTAATCAAAAATCCTACTCCCCCTCCTCGTCCCACCTCTCTAGCCCTACCCAGGAAATTATATCCAGAAACGTGAATGGAGTCCTCCATGTCATGTTCCAGCCAAGTCTCAGTTAAGGCAAGAACCGACACCTGAAGACTTTCAGAGATCTCGTCGACCTCAGGTAATTTGTGAGATAAACTTCTGCAATTGATATGTAATACGGAGAACTTAGATTCCCGGGTGGTCAAATCGTGCCTCATCTGCTCGGCGAGCGCTGGAAGTGTTGTATAATTGCTACTCCAGTTAGTGTTCCTAAAATAATTTAGGTCAGGATCAGCGTTCATGCCCTCAGCCAGTAGGTTCGTCTCGGCTTCATAAGGAATCATTTATATAAATATATATATATATATATATATATATATTCCACCTACATGGCCTTAATTGAGATGGAAGACCGAATCACTAAAGCAATTGATGCAAACGAATATTCTGTGGGGGTCTTCGTCGATTTAGCGAAGGCCTTCGACACGGTCAACCATCCTATCTTGTTAAAAAAAATTAGATAACTTTGGCATTAGGGGCCCAATGTTAAAATGGTTCCACAGCTACTTTCAGGACCGCACTCAAAATATATTATGCAATAGCGTGCTGTCTGACAGTCGCTCTATTTTATTTGGTGTACCCCAGGGATCAAATCTCGGCCCTTTACTCTTTCTCCTGTACATTAATGATCTAGCCACAATATCTAAAACCTCCACTTCGTTTTATTTGCGGATGACACAAATATTTTTTTGCACACCCTTCTTGGCAAGCTCTAATGGAAATAGTGAACTCAGAATTGAAACTCATCAATCTCTGGTTCTCAGCAAATAGACTCACCCTCAATGTTGACAAATCTAATTTCATCCTTTTTAAATCCCACAGATAAATTGTGCCCATAGATATTACCCTTGAAATCGCAGAAACCCCCTTGGACCAAGTGGAGTCTACCAAATTCCTGGGGGTGGTTGTGGATAGACATCTCTCCTGGAGAGACCATATTAACTTCGTCGCACAAAAAATAGCGAAAAACATAGGTATAATCAATAGGATCGCCCACCTACTTCCTGAAGTGATTAGGCTAAATTTATATTATTCTTTAATTTTACCGTACCTAAATTATTGCAATATTATTTGGGCTTCCACGTACGAATCTAGATTGACTAAATTAATAATTCTTCAGAAAAAGGCAGTTCGGATGGTGGCAGGAGTGCCTTTTGGGACCCATACTGCCCCAATCTTCAGCAGACTTAGACTACTAAATATAAGTCAACTTAGGCTAACACAAATTGGTAAATTTTTCTATCGGTTTGAGCATAATAACCTTCCCTCCTCATTCTGTGACTATTTCATTCCAGGATCTCATATCCACACTAACGACACTAGGAACGCTGCTGCCCTCAGACCAGTCAAAGCTCGTACCAACTCACGATTATTTAGTTTAAAGGCGTATGGGCCCAAAGTATGGGAAACTATACCTCCCGATATCCGTCACTCCCCAAATATAAACTTATTTAAATCTCGTTTGAAATCATTTATCTTGAATGGGAGTTTACTGACCTCGGAGTGACCACAGGGTTTGGCCAATGCTGGTCGGTGGGCGCGCCGCGCCGGGTCGCGGGCTGCTCTTCCCCCGTTCACTTTCTCTCCTACTTATACTTTCTTTTAGGACTGATAGCATAGTATCTTGCGATAGTCCTATTTTCAGTTTCATTGTTTCTTTTGTTGATGTTTAGTTAAGATATATTAATGATTAGATAAGTTTATCGATGATTTATATTGCTTTCTCTTATGCTTCCTTATCTGTCTTCATCTATCTACTCCTTCTGGCTTCCCATGACTTGACAGTCACATAACTTACGTACTGCACTAGTTACTGTAGGTGTCCCTGCCTAGCGGGAGTAACCTCCCTTTAGGGCCACCTTTTGCTCTCTCTTGGACAAAACCTCAATCCGACTACTTATAGTTTGTTATATAACTTGATTTTTGTTTTGTTTTGGTGGAAGCAATAAAAATGATTTGATTTGATTTGATTTGATATATATATATATATATATATATATATATATATATATATATATATATATATATATATAAAGAGAGAGAACGCGAGAGACAACGAGAGACAACGAGAGAGAGAGAGAGAGAGAGAGAGACAGACAGACAGACAGACAGACAGACAGACAGACAGACAGACAGACAGACAGACAGACAGACAGACAGACACAGACACAGACACAGACACAGACACAGACACAGACACAGACACAGACACAGAGACAGAGACAGACAGAGACAGACAGAGAGAACTCTAATGGGTGTGCTTTGAATTAATAGCGCCTTGAGTCGGACCTCTATCTAAGAGAGAGATAGAATCAATAAATCAATTAACTAACCATTTATATAGCGCCCCTTCAAGGAAACTATTCAGAGGAACTCCCAGCCCAACTCCGGCGAAAGAGAACAGTCTTTTAAAGCAGAGAAGAAAGCGGTGGAGAGCCTCGAGGAAGAGACCGCAACTCAGAAGGAAGCCCGTTCCAAATTGTGGGTCCAACCACAGAGAAATCGCGCTGCTGCATAGTAGCGGTGCGTGCGAAAGGAACAGAGAGATCACCATGGGTGGCAGAGCGAAGAGAGCAGTGACCAGGTGGAACAGAGGAACGAGAACAGAGCTCACGTAGATAGAAGGGAGCACAGCCAAGCTGACATTGTCAGGAAATGGAGGTGAGCCGGTAGACAATGAGTTGCGAGAGTGGTAACCAGTGGAGGACATCTCGCATGTATTCAGAGACATGGCCAAATTTAGGAATGCGCCCGACTAAGCGCGAAGTGGAACGCAGTACGCGTTCGAGGCAATTCAGTCGAGCCCAATATAGAGAGAGAGAGAGAGCAGCACTAGTCAAGCCGACATGTAATGAACGCATTAACGAGAGTAGCAGCAGATTGGGGGAAAAGAGAGCGGGAAACAACGCGAAGCTAACTTGAAATGGTAGCATAATTAAAGATGTGTTAGTTATTTTCTTTGCTTGTATCAATATATATATATATATATATATATATATATATATATATATATATATATATATATATATATATATATATTCCTTATATATAAGCAGAGACACCCGTCCATCGTGCGACCCCCAACCGCGTCATCGATGCTTATGATAAGAGTGTGGTTGGCCAACAGATCGGGAAACCAGTATGATTCGCTAGGTGGGGCTCCGGCGTGTCAATATCGACTCATTTCGGCTGTGTCTTTTTACTTTTTGTACGGTTAATATCTCGTTTACGCTCTTTACACATTGTGCTTTGACAGTTTAAGTCAACTTGTGCTGCTGCGGAAATGACTTTTTGACACCGTTTATGGATTGGAATTAACTACACATTTCTTCGACTGTACTATGGATGCGGTTACGCCCCCTTACACGTATTCAAGTGACCAAATTTGCTCACTCGGTTCAGGCACCTAGCTGTCCGCCGAGTCACGCGGGAAGTCCTTTTCTGCTTTGTCCTGTGGCGGCCTCCGTCTAATTGCCGCTGGGACTACCTCGCCGGATCACCGAAGGGTCTTGGAGCTGGCGCCCGCCATGGACCCGGCCTCGGCCTGTCCCCTTAAATGGCGTCCGTCTCGCGATCTGTAATGTACGCTCGTAGCGAAATAAGTACGTTGCTGTCGCCGACACGATAATTTCCAGCGACCAGGATCTTATCTTGATCACAGAATCTTGGCAACACTCTTCGGCGGACGTTGCAGAACGTCGTTCCTCGCCATCTGGCTACTCCTTCGTCGACTGTCCGAGATCTGACGCCCTGGGCGATGACTCTCGCGGAGGAGGGATCGTCATCTACCATCGCAATATCTTGCCAGTCCGGAGGATTGCTGTATCTACCCTCCCAGCTACCTTCGAGGTTCTCGCCGTCTCGGTGTTGTCACCACGTGGCCAGTTGACCGTTTGACCATCTATCGACGAATTCATCCCACTACTGGAGCAGTTTGCTCTATAAAATACCGAAAATGTCAAAGCTGGCGATCTCAATCTGTATCTTGACGATCCGGCGCTCCATACAACGTCCGATTTCTGTGCTTTTATGGAGCAATTCGGCCTCACTCAGCATGTTGACGAGCCAACTCATAAATGTGGTGGTTAGCGTGACATACTCACCATCCGCCATGACTGTTCTCTGACCGATTTTACCATCTCTCCTCCGACTCTCTCCGATCATGGCCTTGTCATTGCCACAGTTCCATTCCTTCACGAAGCTCCAGTGCACCACGTGAGGCAGGTTCGTGGTTTGTCTGATTTTGGACTGCTTGGCGTTCCGAAGGGCGATAGTCGACATAATATCTGCCTTTGCCGACCAATCTGCCCTGGCAGACGCATCTTCGAAACCTATGAGACGTGTTTGACGAACCTTGTCAACACTTTTCTGCCTCCACGACCAGCTAGGATTCGTCGCTCTACACTCACGCCTTGGTTTGAAGCCGAGTGTCGCTCTCTTCGGCGCAAGGCCCGTCGCCTCGAGAGAGTCTACGGGCGTACCAAATAACCAGCAGATCACTTCAGCTTGGTGACGTTCGTACGTGAGGTGCATCATTGCTACAGGGAGAAGGGACGCTTATACTCAGAGTTTAAGATCATCCACCACTCCAGAAAACCCAGAAAGCTCGGGGGCAACTTTCAACGACCTTCTCGGCCGATCCCGCTCGGAGCGTCGGTCTACTACTCTACTACTCCCCTCTTCACGGCCGATGACTTCCTGGAATCTTTCGTTGGAAAGGTTCGCTCAGTCCGTGAGGCTTCCGCTGGCTCCTGTCAACCGTTGTTTCCTCCCACAGACTACGGTCTCTCCGAGCTGAGCCTGATCTCTTCCGAGAAACTGCGGCGAATTGTCCTGGCTTCACCCACTAAACCCTGTGAGCCTGACACCATACTGACTTTCCTCCTTCAGGAACTCGCGGACGTCCTCCTTCCCTTCATCAGCCACCTCTGCAGCCGCTCTCTCTCTCGAAACGTTTTTCTTCGTCGCAAAAATATCCATTCTCGTTCCTTTTCTTAAGCGAGAAGGACTCTACCTGACTTTTCCGACTAACTTTAGGCCAATTGTGAACGTATCTTTTCTTTCTAAACTTATACAAAAGATAGTAGACCTTCATTTGGTTTTCTGCTGGTTCTCTTGGTTGGCTTGGTCCCTTCTTGTTCCTTCTCTGTAGTCTACGGGCCCATTAAGTCTGCATGTATTCCTGTCCCATATGGCTTGCCCCACGGTTCCGTCTTGGGTCCACTCTTATGCATCATTTATACTGCTGACCTTGATCCTCACCTGGCGGCAAATGCAGTCCTGAGCCAATATTACGATGGTCACATACTGGCACACATATCTGCACTTTGCGGCCTCAGCAGCCATTACTGCGGTCCGTACCATGAGCCCGGGTGTGTCGAGGTTCTGGAGCCCTGGATGTCCTCTAACCGTTTGTGCCTTAATTCTGCTAATACCCAGTTCGTCTGGGTCGACTCGCGCCAGCAGCATGCCAAGACTGACTTTGAGGCCCTGGCCCTGGAGCTTCCATTGTTTACTTTCTCATCTTCCGTCCGGTACCTTGAGGTCATACTGGACCAAAAGCTGACCTTTCCGCGACATAAAAACCTGCTTTGCCGTGACTGTTACTATCAGCTGCGCCAGCTAAGAGTGGTCTCTCGTGCTGTATCCTCCACCGCCACTGCCACTAATTTGTCGTCTCTCGCCTTGACTATCGCAGTGCTCTCTATCTTGGTCTTCCAGCGGCTCAGACTGGGTGCTTGGAAAGGGTCCTGCGTACAGTGGAGCGCCTTATTGCTCGTATTCCGAAATTTGGCCATGTCACTGAGTACATGCTGGATGTTTCGCATTTGCATTTTATTAGGGCTCTGCGGAAGTTCCTATCCCGCAGCGTATTGCATTTCGGGTCTCCGCCCTAGTGTGGCGAACCTTGTTGGAGAGGCTTCCGTATAGTTGCAACTTTTTGCCGCTCCACCTTAAACACCCAGCGCCGTGGTTCCATGGGCACTTCTAAGCAAGCTGAATTTCTGGTTCCCCGTGATCGCCCTTAGGCAGCGCCGTGGTTTTTTCATCGCTGGCCCTGCAACCTGGAATAGGCTTCCTGTGCGCTTCGCTTGGTCCGAAGAACCCATACCGCCACGTTTTACTCAAATCTTAAGACTACTTTTCAGCCGGGGCTGGGTCGGGAATATTCTGAGTGGATAACCTTGAAGAGAGGCTATATAAATTTTCGGTATAAATGAATGTTTCGTCCCGAAGGCGGATTTATTTTCGCCCGCTCGAACATCAATATCGGGACTCTGAAGAGTCATCTCTAGCATTTGATTTTTCATTCTCGATTTCCTTAAATTCGTTTAGTTCTTTCAAACAAGTTCTCTTGAGTTTGAAGTAATCTGCGGTCGACTGTGAGGTGAGGAATCAGCATTTGGCACAGACAGAAGAATCGTAAAACTGTAGAACTGTAGTTCCGAACAGACTGTTTCGTGTCGACTCTGCGTCTCCCTCCCAAACAAGAAAATAATTTGAAATATGAAACGATTTGGTAAGCGTTTAAGCTACTGAAATGACGGAATTCCTCAATTTCTGGTGCATCCACAATGGTAAAATTTATTGAAACATTAATGTTTTTTGCGTCCATGCTGGTAAAGCAAACAGAAGCAATTAGACTTCAAGCTGAAATTTTGTTTAAGTTATAGTCCACACTCTACAGTATATATATGTCAAAGTACGTTCTGGAGGCGAGTACACGCTCCCAAAATTGAGTAAACTAAAAAAAAGGTTCTGTGAGTGAGTATACGGTCTCTAGAGGCGAGTACACGTTGTATTCCTGCGTATAGGCCTGCCTCGTCTAAAGCCATATTTGTCTGTAGACCTACCACCGAGCATAATAGTATGGAGTCGGGCTGTAGTGGTAAAAATAGAGGTGAGTACACGCTAACGGTTAGTTTTCCGAAACAAATTGGAGGTGAGTATACGCTAATGGTTAGTTTTCCGAAACATATTAGAGGTGAGTAAAACAATTTTGTGAGACGAGTATACGGTCTATAGAGGTGAGTACACGCTGCATACCCGCGTATACCCTCGACCGCAACCCTAGTCTGGAGCACGGCGTCCTTCTGCTAAGGTGCCTGGTTCAACTCATGTACAGTGCAGCAAATTCCTTAGTTCGATTTTTTGGGTTTAAAGAGTTTCTTTTTTGTATAAAGCTAGAGAACATTCATAGACATAAAGACTATCTTCTTGAGTAGGTCCAATGTTTAACGACATCTTATGGCTATGAGAAGCTGTGACGTCGCCCTTCTCCTCCTTCCAGGCGTGGACTGGTACCAATTGTATTGTATTGTATTTGGATACTTATAAAGCGCTTCTAGCGGGAGGGCCATTCAGAAGCGCTCTCAGTGCGAAACACCCCGAGAGAAAAAGCAAGTTTTAAGAAAGGTAAAAGAGGAAGAGACGTTGCCTGAGAGAATACAAGAACGAACGAACGGAGAAAGCTCATTCCAAAGAGCATTGCCAATGGAGGCAAAAGACCTAGATTGAGCCAGAGAAGTCCTGACCCGGGGAACGAGGAGGTCAGAACGGTCAGGTGAACGAAGAGGGCGAAGAGAAGCAGCAGAGTGAGGGCGATGAATTAAGTCACATAAATATTTTGGAGCGAAACCAAGTTAATCATTAGAGACAAGGATGAGGACCTTAAATTGGATGCGGGCAGAAAGCGGGCGCCAGTGGGGTTCTTCTGCCTTAAAGGTGGTGATATGAGAGAATCGAGGAAGACGGGCAATTAATCTAGCAGCAGCATTGAGAACGGACTGAAGAGGAGCTAGACGGACTTTAGGAAGACCAATTAGGAGGGAATTGCAGTAGTCAAGTCTAGAGCAGACAAATGCATGGACAATTGAAGTGAAAATTGGAGATGAGAGAGAGAGCGACGGATAGCTCTCTAAGGCGCCTTAGGTGAGAATAGGAAGTGCGAGTGAGTTTGGAAATGTGTTCAGTAAAGGTGAGAGAACTGTCAAGGGTCACTCCTAGATCACGAACGCTAGACGAGAAAGTGAAAAGCGGAAACCTTTGAGACAGCAGAGCAAAGTCGAGTTTTTGAAGTTGCTGAGGAGTTCCAAACCAGAAAAATTGGGTTTTGGACGAATTGAGGGAGAGGCGATTGCAAGATATCCAGTTATGAAGATCATGAGAAAGAGCTTCGATGTGCTGAGCAAGAAGAAGTTGAGAGGAAGGAGGCCCATGGACATAAGCCTGGACATCGTCAGCAAAGAGATGGCCTGAAGCCCCATGGATGGGGAGGAGGGAGGGGATACCGGCCGTGTACAAAATAAAGAGGAGAGGGCCTAGAACAGAGCCCTGCGGAACACCCAGTTTAATAGGGACCCACAGAGTTCTAGATTCACCAGAGATAACCATCTGAGTGCGATCAGACAGGTATGACCGGAACCACTGGAGAGAGGGCCCTTCAGACCGCAAGAGGTATCAAGGCGCTGTAGAAGAATGGTGTGGTCAACCATGTCAAAGGCTGAGGAGACATCATATAGCGCCAGAAGAGTGAGTTCGGACCTATCGACAGCTGAATAAATTTCAGAAAGCAAAGAAAGGAGGGCTGCTTCAGTGGAGTGGTGAGCCCTAAAACCTGACTGAAAGGGAGGTAGAAGCCCAGATTGTTTCAGATAGGGAAGAAGTTGAAGTTCAAGGGTTTTGGAGAGAAATGATAGATTAGAGATAGGACGGTAGTTTTGGGGGAGGTTTGTGTCAAGATTGGGCTTCTTGAGTGAGGGAAAAACAATGGCCCTCTTTTGCGAGGCGGGGACACAACCTTCAGAGAGGGACCTATTAAACAGATAAAGCAGAAATGGGGCAAAATCGTCTAAAATGTCACTAAGAATGAAAGGGGGAAGAGGATCTAATTCACAAGAATTTAAATTAACTGATGAAAGAACTGTACGAAGGTCCGAGTACAATATGGGTCGGAAATCGTCAAAAACAGAAAACGTTGTGGTAAACGTCGGTGGAGGAGCATCCGATGTGGAAACGCTGAGTCGATCTGTCTTTTCCGTGAGCACAGTCAAGAATTCATTTGCGAAGAAGGCAGGAATTTCTGAAGGGCGAGAAGGCCGGCCCAGCAGACCCGAGATGGAAGACCAAAGGCGTCTTGGGTTTTTGAGATTGCGTGAGACCAGCTTCTCCCAGTGAGCAGCCTCCCTGCGATGGTAGAGACGATGAAGGGAACGAAGCTGGGTAATCCAGGCCAACCGGTCATTAGGATCCTTAGTCCGGCGAAAGCGTCGTTCCAAGCAACGGGTGCGACGGCGAAGTTTGTGACAGTCGGCGTCGAACCAGACGGCCAAAGGTCGATGACGGGTCTTTACTTGACGACATGGAAGCATGGAATCCAGCAGACCGGTAACGGTGGAGGTGTAAAGATCAAATAGTTGAGGAACTGTGAGAGTGTCAAGTGCAGGACCCGGTGACGAAAGGAGAGAGTCTCTGATAGCGACGCTGAAAGCCTGAGAGTCAAACGATTTCCATCCTCGCATCTTCCGAATGGAGTGGATTGGCTGTAGGTGAACTGACGGGAGAGTAAATTTGAGATACGAATGATCGGAGATCGCAGGAGGAAGGATCAGAAGGTCCGTAACTTGGTCATCATCAGAGGTAATGACAAAGGCCTTCTATACACTTTGGATCAAGACATCCACCAAGTTGAAGTTATAGTAATGGAAAACACCAACTAATTATGGCACTACATGGCGGAGTTTGATTTTTTAGAATGACGAAATGTGTTCATTTCACGACGCCGTCACATGGACAATGATTGGAGTGATTTTTAAAACTGATTTTATTAAATCAGTCCAACACTTAAACGTGCGTTTCAATAAATAGGAAGGAGGGTACGTGGAATATTCGTCATACATCCTGCAAAACGCCGATATAACATTGAACGCAGAGCTATGTCGAAAAACCAGCAACGTTGGTGGTTTTTCACACTGGACTAACATTGTCTCGGTTTTTAATTATGCTGGCTGATATCTGATTTTTCGCTAGGTGGCGCTTCGGCGTGAAACACCGACTCGGTTCGGCTCACCGGGCCTGGGTCGGGAGCGCCACTGAGTAGATTTCTTGAAGGGGCGCTATAGAAGTTCATTATAGATAGAGATAGATAGATATCTGTTTTGGTTCCGTACGGGTAATTTAACAGTATGAGGCCTTGGCGCCACCGAGCGAATTCAATGATACGAATAAGACGATTTAATAGTAGTAGGCATAAGAATTTATATCACGATGTAAATGTAAATTTACACGTTTTATGTAGCGATCGTATGGTCTCAACACTGCTCGGTTTTCAATGAACTGAACGTGTTATTTCAGGTTCCTACTGATTCATAAATGTCAAGACAAATACCGTTTAACAAATTTATATTATATAAATACGGAGAGGGGTCGGGGGCCGTAGAGTAATGGATAACACATTAACACACTGGCGTGAAGAGCAGTAGGTACCAAGGTCGAACCCGTAGGCACCCGTAAGGTTTATTCAGCCTTCCACTCGCTAGGTGGCGGCGGTGGTTAAATGAATCGTAGGCCTTGATTGGCGCCGTATGTTGGCTGCCGCATAAACAGTAATTATATTCGACTTTTGTAAAACTGTTATCATGTGCTTCTACTGTATACATGTAGGCCTATGTAAGGCGCCCTGCGTGGCTGCCTTTTCTACTGTATGCATATTCACTGTACAGCGCAGTGCGTTTGCAGGCGCTTTGTTAAAGAAAAAGATTATTATTATTTATTATTATTATGTCAATATAGCAACGGCCCTGGCAGCCATAAAATGTCGTTAAACATTCGCGTGATGCCCGTCCAAGCATGAATGAGAGAAGATGCGACGTCATTCATCTTCGTTTTGAGTGAGCGTCGTTACATAGAAAACTCGAAGCTGCTATAACCCGCGTTGATTGAGTCACAGTATATGTGGACAGATGCACAGACTGATCTAGTAGTTGTGAAGGGCAATTGTTCAATGTTTGAAAACTTGCAAGGTAGATGCGTGTAAAGAAGGAAACTATGGACAATTTTTCACAAGTCTAAATCTTTTTCAAAGCTGTAATGCACGAGTTCGTACATTGCGAAAACAACTGTTGCCGTGTCTGTGAAGCCCTCACAAAGTCAAAAGTTAATCAGCAATAAACATGCTCAGAGGCCAAGTAGGCATGAAAAGAGTCAAAAATAAGTTCTTTACATATTTACATTACTTATTGTATTAACTGGAAGTCATTTTGTAGAATCCAGCTCTCAAATTACATTTGTGTTCAATATTGATATGGTATCTCAACAAACGTTTAATTGAACATGCCACCTTTGGTGCCCTACTTTGAAGTCATGTGTAGTGATTATTTATGTAAATGACCAAGTAATGTAGATTTGTACCTTAACCAGGTTTGTAGAGATTTAATATTTCTCGTAGTTCTGGTGGGAGTTTGTTCCAAAGAGGTGGGACGGCTATGGCTATGAAACGATTCGCAAATTTTAGTGATGAGGTGACGGAAGTAGGTCTATTTTGCGGAGTCCTTTGTTGAAACCCCTAATAACTCCACTACGAATGATCAGACACTGTGCAGGTTGTGCATGTAGGCCTAACTCCCTTTTTGAATGAATTCTTTCCTATAACCATTTTTTGCTTTGCTCTGCTATTGCGAGCCTATGCGGCGACATGCAAATTTGGTCTCTTTTGCAAACGTCCTTACCGTTACCGTTACCCTAGTAGTCCCACCTGTGAATGATCAGGCTCTGCGAAGGCTATGCTTGCAACTCCTTGTTGGGTTGGTTC
>OY744604.1:44888054-44965554 GCA_963556255.1 Allolobophora icterica
CAAACAGAGAAACAGAGACAGAGAAACATAGGCAGAGACAGACAGACAGAGACAGAGACATAGAGACAGAGACAGAGAGAGATAGTGACAGAAAAACAGAGACAGAGGGAGAGAGACAGCGGCAGCAAGAGGCAGAGACAGAAAGAGAAAGAGATACAGAGACAGAGAGATAGAGAGAGACAGAGAAATAGAGGCAGAAACAGAGAGAGACAGAGATAGAGTGGCCGAGACAGGCAGAGACTGAGAAACAGAGACCGAGACAGAGGCAGACAGATACAAAGAGAGAAACAGAGGCAGAGAGAGAGACAGAGACAGCGACATAAACTGAAAGAGACAGAGACACGGAGAGACAGAGACAGGGAGAGAGAGAGAGAGAGAGAGAGAGAGAGAGAGAGAGAGAGAGAGAGAGAGAGAGAGAGAGAGAGAGAGAGAGAGAGAGAGAGAGAGAGAGAGAGAGAGAGAGGGAGAGAGAGAGAGAGAGAGGGGGTCCCGGAGTACATGCGAGAGGTGCTCCACTGGCTCCCCTATCCGCAGCGCATTGCTTATCGGGTCTCTGGTTTGGTTCGGGAGGCCTTGAGGGCTTGGCTCTCCCTTATTTCCGGTAGCTTTGCTGCTCCACTGTGGCTGTCCAGCGTCGTGGCTTACTTCGCTCTGCAGCGCAGGCTGAGTTCCATTCCTCCCCGCGCGGATTTCGGCAACACCGTGTCTTCTCTGTCTCTGGGTCAGTAGCGCTGTGCCTGATCCAAATATATCGATTGCTCATCTATGTTCCACTCTTCCCTTTAAACTGTCTTGTTTGACCGGGGTTGGACTGGGAGCGCTCCTGAGTAGATATCATAACATTGAAGGGGTGCTATATAAAACCTCTGTAATAATAACAGCTTTTCCGAGTTCTTCGTTTCTGAAGCGCATATTTGGAAATGACACGTAGGCCTATCCTACAAAGTACCCCACAGTACAGTTGCAAATTAAACGCCTGTATTCTTCTTTGGATTATCTCTTAAAAATTGTTATTCTTTCTTGCACTGCTCCTGATAATGTTGCTGTTTGATGTATAACTCCGTGTATTCCGCTGTTCGACTGGAGGTCAACTACTCCTAAGTCATTTATATTTGAACAGCTTTAGAGAGCAATAGAGGCTTCAAATTAAACAGCTGAATTTTTCTTTGGTAATCTCAAAAATTTGTTATTCTTTCTTGCACTATACCTCTGATAATTTTGCTGTTTGATGTATAACTCCGTGCGATGCTCGACTGGAGGTCAACTACTTCTAACTCATATACCGGGTGGCCCATTAAAAACGTTCCCAAACTTTGTTAACCTGACAATTAAACAATTTTAAAGTAAATTGAATCATAGTATATCAAACTAATCATAATTCATATTTGTACAACACAGCCAAAATTTAGCGCAAAACACTCAACAGTTTGAGAGAAATTGTTGTTAGAACTGTATGACCTATGGTCACAATTTTGCACAGTTGTTTTATGATGACGTTTTACGCGAACAAAATGTTAATTGATCCTCCGCCTTGTAACGACCCTTAAACGCTGTTTCCACTGTCCTATTGACTTCTGTATTTGTGTGTCGCTTCAATGAGCTGCTTAAGTTCGTCAGTATTTTGAAACGGTTTTCTGCGACCAGCGTACACAAGCTCCTTTAGGGCGTTCCATACATATTAGTCCAGAGGATTTAGATCGGGAGAGTGTGGTGGCCAGGCATCACTGTGGATAAAATCAGGGGTGTTTGCTTGAAGAAATTGCTGAGCCAATCTGCAACGATGTGAAGGAGCACTGTCTTGTTGAAAGATGTAATTGTCGTCAGGATAGAGTCTACGACATTGGGGAATGAGCTTATCGCTGGCCATTCTGCGTTGAGATTGACGTGTGCCAGGTGCATTTTCCTGCGATTGACACAACTGCTCTGCACTCTCAGCATTTTCAATAGTCGTTGCAGTTGTTGGACGACCACTTCCAGGCTTACGAGCAACGCTACCAGTTTCAATAAGCTTATTAATGACTCGGTTTATGCTTTGTCTTGACCAGTTTTTACGCGGATATTCCTGAACGATTCGCTTGCCTCGCCAACCCTTCTCCTCAAATGATGTCTTAATAACAGCGAGATCATCATTTGAAAACACCATGTTTTAATGTTTACTACTTCGAGGACTAGTTTAGTCAAGATACTGTCGTTGCTTCGCGGCGAAATAAATGACGCAGTTTTGTGCAAAATTTGCAAACAGGTATGACGTCATAACCTTGCCGCATGGTGTGACATAATAAACGTACTCTCTTGAAATGTGACATTTGTGCACAGAAATAATTGCTTAACATTTTGGTATAAATTGAAATTTGATATCTCTGAAATTAGATCTTTGCCAGGTTAACAAAGTTTGGGAACGTTTTTAATGGGCCACCCGGTATATCCGAATCGATTCAGAGGGCAATAGAGGTAGGCTGCAGCTGCAAATTAAACGGCTACATTTCTTTGATAATCTCTTAAAAATTTGTTATTCTTTCTTGCACTGCTCCTGATAATTTTACTGTTTGATGTATAACTCCGTAGACGAGTGTCCTTAAGAAAAATCCCTCAAACGTGAACTTTCTTTTGTAGACTAATAGACTATGATGCATGATGCACAGGTGTTCCCACGTATTCCATGCAAATGAAAACATGTAGGCCCTACTCTATCTTATTTATCTGTTAGTGAGATTCTATCAAAGACCGTCTGTGTCAAACTGTATAAAAGGTGTATATGAAGTGCGAAACAGAAACGTGTCCTCTACCAGAGCAGCTGTGGTGAGTTTGTCAATATTTCGTCTTAGTGGAAGAACTTTACATTGAGTTGCATTCGCGAGATCGAAAATCCTTTTCCTAGTAACTTGTATTCTTTTCTTTTCAGTGTCAGCTTAAAAGAACAATTTAACGTTAAATGCATTGACATCCGAAAAGACCAAGTTTTCATTTCGTACTAAGGATTAGTCATCCTATCCGTTTTCGTCTTAAATGTTTTGCACTATGTATACATGTATAGGCCTATATGCCCTTGTCATCTTCATTTATAGTCCATGATGTGCACGAGTAGTTTTGGGTTTCCAGGGAATCCAGGCAGAAGCTGACACCGTTTGCGAATACTGATCAGAGCAAGATTATGTAATTTAATATATGATAGACATCTACAGCTTTAGTCTAAAATCGGAGATCCGACCACTTAGAATAAACCACAGTTGTCGATACTCTGTTTTCGATGTTTACTACACGTATACCCTATAGCCTATAGTACAAACCCTGTATGTTTTACTGTCACTTAGATTTGTTTTTAATCCAGTATATAAGCTACGGAATTTAACTAAGCACACATTTATACCTACAAACATGAATTCAAACATACATACTGAACAGTTTGGTCAGTCTGTGTAACTGCATACATCATACCTTGGCCACGTTCCCTGAATTTTCCCCCAAAAATGAATTCGAAAACATTACGTATCTACAACTGTCTTCCCATGGATTGATTTACAGGACTGATGTTCTTTGTTCGTGCAATCTAATTATGTTGTAAGGACATCATTCAATTCACTCGTTTATTAAGCGCCTGTATTGAAGAATCTTCGACAGATGCGTGGTTGGATGAGAATCTAACGATTCAGAAGCAAACAGTCCAAGAGAACAGTCCAAAAGGACACAAAATTCCCTTACAGATAAAAGCAACGCTGTTTAGCTCAGTTTCACGAAGTCACTCATGTCTTCCACTTGTTCACAATTTTCAGGAATAGATATCGGTCATTTGAGGGAAACTCTCAGTAAACTACTTTGACGCATAGCCATGGTGACCACACGGAAAGACCAACGCAACCGCCCAAGAGCTGCCAGAGCTGTTTACTACCAGTTGCTCGTGGCAACCATCGTAGCAGCGTATCTGATGACGTCGTGCAATTGTCTCCCCGCAAAGGAAAAGCATAGCCATTCAGGTAGACCAGTGCATCTCAAACTTTCTTATGCTGTGGACTGGTAATTGTTTTTGAAAAGACCAGATAAGATTAATCTCGGATTAGATTAGACAAGACAGGATTAGTTTCGATTAGACTAAGTTTGATTGACCTTATAATAATATTAGATTGAATTTGTTTGAATTCGATAACACTAGATTAGATCGGCCTTAGACTATATTGGATCAAATCGCATTAGATTAGACCAGATGAGACTGGATCAGATTCATTTCATTTCCTCGCATAAATAATCTTATCAGCCCATTTTTGCTTACTTTTTATGATCCAACTTTATGTATTTCCATAGCTTACTTTATATTATCCCACTTTATATCATTCCATAGATTACCTGATATTGTTCCTCTTATCTCATTCCACTCCCTCCTCTAACTTGTTTTATCTCTCGTCATATAATTCCATAGCTGACCTTATATTATCTTACCTTATCTCAAACCGGAACTTGCGTTATATTATCCACCTTAGCTCATTCCATAACTTAGGCCTCACCTTGTCACCTTGTGCTGTCAACTCCTGGAGCTCTAGCGATCGTCATGATAAACATTCTCCATTGCTTCCTATTCGAAGTCAGGTCCCTTAGTTCTTCCAAATTCATGCCAGTTACATCGTGAATCTCATCCATCCATTTCTTCCTTGGTCGACCCCGTCTTTTTTTCCCTCACCACAAGCCAACATCATTTCCTTTTCTAGCCCATCAGATCGCATAACATGACCAAAGAATCCTAGCTTCAATCTTGTCGCCTTTTGTTTTAATGACTCTTCATTCTCGACACCAATCTCCACTCGTATTGATTCGTTCGTCCTTTTCTCTGTCCATGATATTCTCAACATCTTTCTCCATATCCACATTTCACATGCGTTGACCTTTTTCTCCATGTTCCTTGTCATTGTCCACGACTCACAACCATACAGAACCGTTGGAAAGATTAGGGCTCTCACGAGCCTTTTTTTGTATCTATGCTCACATGCTTGTCCTTCCATCTCTTTTCCAGTCCAATCATTGCAGCTTTCCCAATCGCAATCCTTCGTTTTATTTCTGTATCACATTTTCCTTCTTTTTCAACCAATGATCCAATTAGGCCTACCTCATATTATCCCACTTTATATCATTCCATAGCTTACTTAATATTATCCCACTTTATATCATTCCATAGCTGACTTTATATTATCCCACCTTATCTCATTCGACAGCTTGCCGTAAATTATCCATCTTTATATAATTCCATAGCTTGCCTATATATTATCCCACTTTTTCTCATTCCGCCCTTTCGTCTAACTTATTTTATATCACGTCGTATTATTCCATAGGTTCGTTATATCATCCCAACTTACCTCAGTGAATCTGATGTTTCTTGTATTTCTTTGTCATAATATTATACGTTCATTTTTGGTTCATTGTAATTTACTTGTCTAAACGTATTTATGTGGTCTTACCCTGCTGTAGGCTACCTCATCCACCTATATCCTGCCTTATTTCCCTTGCCTCGTCTCACTCTCCTTGGCTTACTTTAACACCGGTTAGGACACTCTAAATCAACCAAACCGTATACCGTATATGTTGCCTTGCCTTGTTTTACCCTATACTCTGTCGGACTGGTGAGCTGATGCGCTGTAGTTGTTCTGGTCTTGTGGCAGATAAAAAACTTCTGCTGTCGAGTAAACTTGATGTCGAGCATACGCATTTGAAGCAACATGACATCTTGGCCATCTTAGAACAGGGCAGCTCCACAGACGATGAAGGTAAGGAGATGGGAGGAAGCGATAGGACTTCCTCTGACCTCTGACGACCTTCTTTTGCACCCAGGTGCACCTGTTGTCAATCATCGGAATTTGTTTTTGTGTGAGTTGTGAATGGGTTCTATTCCAGATTCTCCTACTTGGTTGGCACTTGCCCGGTATAGATCTACATTAGAGTCAGACACTTGGCGTTTCATTGCGCTTCCTCTGTCCGTAGTAATCGTAGGGATTAACAGGTTCCTCGAGTCCGCCCATCAATAAGACTTACCGGACTCTCTCATAGATTGAATCTTCCTCTACCTTTGAACATGCGCACAGTTTCATGTTATTCAGCTTAAAATACTTTCTCTGTTATCATAAATGTTCCTATTTAGACTACAGAACAGTTAGATCGTTAGACAACTGTATAAGCAGCGCGTTTAAAGGGTACCTGATTGGCTGTATACAAATGGTTTAATATATATATATATATATATATATATACATACCTCTTCACTCTGCTCACTGCAGCAACCGGAATCGGACCTCCACTGGACTTCGCAATCTCTGGACAACCTCTCTGGTCCGACGCAGCGCTCCTAAATAAGTTGGTGCCCTGCGCTTAGCTTTAAAGTAGCGCTTTAAAACTTTGGAGTTTACGATTACGATTACATACGTAGGTCTACAACTCTACATACAAACAAACATCGAAATCATATTTGCTGCTAAGCCTTGAAAACGTTTTATTTCTTCACGTTGAAGTCGTTCGAGAAAATTATAGCATTCATAGCCTGTAAAGACAGATCCTTGGTTTTATAGATATATGCAATGCAGCGACTTGAGACCCATGTGGCATCCGTGGCCTCCGCTTCTTTGGTTCCGGTCTTACCTTGCTGATCCTACGCAAATGGTTATCTGCGGAGACTTCAGAACCAATTGGGTCATAGTTAAATTTGGGGTGCCACAGGGCTCTGTCTTAGGCCCTCTCCTTTACGCTCTGTCTTAGGCCCTCTCCTTTACCTCCTATACACGGTTGACATTCCCGCTATATTTGCTAAGCACTTGCATTGGTCCTGCTCTATGGAATCAACTCCCTCCATTGACACGTGCCTCTTTATTAGCTGGTGGCCCAAGTGCCTCGTTCCGCTGTCTTAAAACCACTTTCTATTCACTGGGTCTTTCGCACTGGAGCGCCTCTGATTAGCGAACACTGAGAGAGGCGCTTTATAAATGTTTAGATACGATACAATACAATACAATATACTAAGCTCCTCTAACATTGTGTTTCAGAACATAATCACGTGAATGACCTGTTAATATCTTAACGAACGTTGTATGATTCGGTTAGAACCAAATTTCACCGTTAAACGGAAGAATTACGCAATGACTGCCTAGGTCTCTTTTTTCATATTTCTCCGGGGACATAGTAGGCCTACATCATTTATAAGTAGGCCATACAAGAAGAAGAAACCGATCATTACCAGGTCCACTTCTGAAAGATCTTTATTAGTAAACTATAGGGCTATATGAAAACGACTTGCAGAGGAAGAACTGCAGAAACAGTGCCCACAGCTGGAATCATGCCCCTCAGGAGTCGAGAATTCCCAAATTTTGTGGCCATCTGTTTACTCCTGGTTATATTAAAATTCAGACTTGATCGAGTAGCGGAAGCCCACTTTGCAAGTTAAAGTGGAAGTCCACATATGTTGATGCTTCAATTTGCATCTGAATGGTGTAGAAATTGTTGTTTGGTTCTCTGTTAGATGAGCTAAAAATACTGTACTTTTCAGTAGACCAGAACGCACAAATTATTTGCACCATACTTCGTAAGAGCTTCATCAAATTTTTATTCAGTGACTGAGTAAACATTTGACGAAGCATTTACGAAGTATGATACAAATAATGTATCTCAGTGTAGAATTCGAATCCGCGAACCTGTTCGAGAGGACAACGCTGTAATAGTAATCGCTATCTCGAAATAGCTAAAGCGCTTCTTAAAAGCTAAACCGAATTCAGTTTAATGGTCTCTTCTGTTTGCTGTTTATGGCAGATCGTCGCGAACTGCACAACGCTCCTGGTGGGTATCGTTTCCATGAGAACTTGGACGATCGCGCCCCAAATTCAAAAGGCGGAGTGCAGGAGTCGGACAACAATAACGATGGACGGTAGGCCATAGATATCCTGTCTCATCAACCATATCGTTGTAATCATCAGCATCACTTGTATCATCATAGTCTTCAAAAGAGTCTTGTCATCATCATCATCATCATCATCATCATCATCATCATCATAAAAACATCGACATCATCGTCGTCGTCGTCATCACCATGTCGCAATCTAATGTATGCATGAATGTGCTGAGGCAATTAATATTACGACTTTCATGTACCTCTCAATGGCGCCTAGTCCTTGTATTATCGCCATTGTAGTTTTTCTATGGCAAGTCTATGTTTTAATTATATATTATATTTATTATATTATATTATATTATATTATATTATATTATATTATATTATATTATATTATATTATATTATATTATATTATATTATATTATATTATATTATATTATATTATATTATATTGTATTATATTATATTATATTATATTATATATATATGTAATATTCGCCATAAGACATGCATGGTTGCAGATTGATAATAACAATCTGTGTCTGGGATTCGAATTCTATTCATCAGATGAAATTGACAATCCATTGTCTAGATATGTTACTCCCAGTATGGAGTGTGCATTTCTCTTGTACTCGTGCTTCAAGTTCCTTCAACCTTCGATATAGCCTTCGACTCCTGCACTTCAACCTTCGATATAGCCTTCGACTCCTGCACTTCAACCTTCGATATAGCCTTCGACTACTGCTGTTATGTGTGGATAGGCCTACGTCTATTCTTTTTCCGTCTTAACCTTTCCTCTATACTTTTATCTTCTCTCAGTCAGACGCTCATTGACGCAAGTAAATCTTCGCATTTGCTGATGAAAATAAGCGTTTTTTTAAAGACCCTAGATTACTTGAATTTTCTCAGAATCTGCTAATTGTCATATGTTTGTTGCTTAGATATGCGAACTCTGAATCCATAAAATGCGATCCGTTAAATAACGATGGAAGGTAGGCCATAGATATCCTGTCTCATCAACCATATCGTTGTAATCATCAGCATCACTTGTATAATCATAGTCTTCAAAAGAGTCTTGTCATCATCATCATCATCATCATCATCATCATCATCATCATCATCATCATCATCATCATCATCATCATCATCATCATCATCATCATCATCATCATCATCATCATCATAAAAACATCGACATCATCGTCGTCGTCGTCATCACCATGTCGCAATCTAATGTATGCATGAATGTGCTGAGGCAATTAATATTACGACTTTCATGTACCTCTCAATGGCGCCTAGTCCTTGTATTATCGCCATTGTAAGTTTTTCTATGGCAAGTCTATGTTTGAATTATATATTAATTATATTATATTATATTATATTATATTATATTTATTATATTATATTATATTATATTATATTATATTATATTTATTATATTATATTATATTATATTATATTATATTATATTATATTATATTATATTATATTATATTATATTATATTATATTATATTATATTATATTATATATATATAATATTCGCCATAAGACATGCATGGTTGCAGATTGATAATAACAATCTGTGTCTGGGATTCGAATTCTATTCATCAGATGAAATTGACAATCCATTGTCTAGATATGTTACTCCAATTATGGAGTGTGCATTTCTCTTGTACTCGTGCTTCAAGTTCCTTCAACCTTCGATATAGCCTTCGACTCCTGCACTTCAACCTTCGATATAGCCTTCGACCACTGCTATTATGTGTAGATAGGCCTACGTCTATTCGTTTTCCGTCTTAACCTTTCCTCTATACTTTTATCTTCTCTCAGTCAGACGCTCATTGACGCAAGTAAATCTTCGCATTTGCTGATGAAAATAAGCGTTTTTTTAAAGACCCTAGATTACTTGAATTTTCTCAGAATCTTCTAATTGTCATATGTTTGTTGCTTAGATGTGCGAACTCTGAATCCATAAATTGCGATCCGTTAAATAACGATGGAAGGTAGGCCATAGATATCCTGTCTCATCAACCATATCGTTGTAATCATCAGCATCACTTGTATCATCATAGTCTTCAAAAGAGTCTTGTCATCATCATCATCATCATCATCATCATCATCATCATCATCATCATCATCATCATCATCATCATCATCATCATCATCATCATCATCATCATCATCATCATCATAAAAACATCGACATCATCGTCGTCGTCGTCATCACCATGTCGCAATCTAATGTATGCATGAATGTGCTGAGGCAATTAATATTACGACTTTCATGTACCTCTCAATGGCGCCTAGTCCTTGTATTATCGCCATTGTAAGTTTTTCTATGGCAAGTCTATGTTTGAATATTATATTAATTATATTATATTATATTATATTATATTATATTATATTATATTATATTATATTATATTATATTATATTATATTATATTATATTATATTATATTATATTATATTATATTATATTATATATATATATATATATATAATATTCGCCATAAGACATACATGGTTGCAGATTGATAATAACAATCTGTGTCTGGGATTCGAATTCTATTCATCAGATGAAATTGACAATCCATTGTCTAGATATGTTACTCCAAGTATGGAGTGTGCATTTCTCTTGTACTCGTGCTTCAAGTTCCTTCAACCTTCGATATAGCCTTCGACTCCTGCACTTCAACCTTCGATATAGCCTTCGACTCCTGCACTTCAACCTTCGATATAGCCTTCGACTCCTGCACTTCAACCTTCTGCTGTTATGTGTGGATAGGCCTACGTCTATTCTTTTTCCGTCTTAACCTTTCCTCTAGACTTTTATCTTCTCTCAGTCAGACGCTCATTGACGCAAGTAAATTTTCGCATTTGCTGATGAAAATAAGCGTTTTTTTAAAGACCCTAGATTACTTGAATTTTCTCAGAATCTGCTAATTGTCATATGTTTGTTGCTTAGATGTGCGAACTCTGAATCCATAAAATGCGATCCGTTAAATAACGATGGACGGTAGGCCATAGATATCCTGTCTCATCAACCATATCGTTGTAATCATCAGCATCACTTGTATAATCATAGTCTTCAAAAGAGTCTTGTCATCATCATCATCATCATCATCATCATCATCATCATCATCATCATCATCATCATCATCATCATCATCATCATCATCATCATCATCATCATCATCATCATCATCATCATCATCATCATCATCATCATCATCATCATCATCATCATCATCATCATCATAAAAACATCGACATCATCGTCGTCGTCGTCATCACCATGTCGCAATCTAATGTATGCATGAATGTGCTGAGGCAATTAATATTACGACTTTCATGTACCTCTCAATGGCGCCTAGTCCTTGTATTATCGCCATTGTAAGTTTTTCTATGGCAAGTCTATGTTTGAATTATATATTAATTATATTATATTATATTATATTATATTATATTATATTATATTATATTATATTATATTATATTATATTATATTATATTATATTATATTATATATATATATAATATTCGCCATAAGACATGCATGGTTGCAGATTGATAATAACAATCTGTGTCTGGGATTCGAATTCTATTCGTCAGATGAAATTGACAATCCATTGTCTAGATATGTTACTCCAATTATGGAGTGTGCATTTCTCTTGTACTCGTGCTTCAAGTTCCTTCAACCTTCGATATAGCCTTCGACTCCTGCACTTCAACCTTCGATATAGCCTTCGACCACTGCTATTATGTGTGGATAGGCCTACGTCTATTCGTTTTCCGTCTTAACCTTTCCTCTATACTTTTATCTTCTCTCAGTCAGACGCTCATTGACGCAAGTAAATCTTCGCATTTGCTGATGAAAATAAGCGTTTTTTAAAGACCCTAGATTACTTGAATTTTCTCAGAATCTGCTAATTGTCTTATGTTTATTGTTAAGATGTGTGAGCAATCCTGGACCCAAAAATTACGCTACGTAAGAAGAAACTCGACTAGAACGGAAGGGCAGAACAGCACCCCATCGCCGCCATCCAACACCCAATTAGTCCTTGAGTTGTTATCTGCACCAATGCCATGTCGACCACTCGAGCTCAGAATTGACCAAGTCCGTTAATTATTTTGTTCTGCCTTCAAGCCAGTGATGCTGATAAATTAAATTGAACTTTCACTTCAGTCGAATTATTTGTGTTTTCCTTTCTTATTGAACGCTGCACGTATCGCTGTTGTTACCTCTGGAGTAATACGTTTTTATAGAGACAACAAAACAGTCACGTTTGCCAGAGTGAGAGAGAACAGCGGTACTATATCATTGTGATGATGTTAGGCTTGGAAAACTGCATTTCGGATTCATGACAGTGGCGACAAAGCGTTCTTAAATGTCCTGGGCAGACTTAGAAATGGCTAACAAAGAGAAGGCTTTCACCTGATAAAACCACTGAGAAAGAGAGCAGAGTCGAGGCTATACCCCGTGATCGATCGAGTCAGTCGATCAAATTGATCGAAACTCGGCCAAGTCGAGTCGGTCGAAAAATCTTCGACTCGATCGACTTGCAAGTCGAGTCGATCAAATGTTTTGACAAGTCGAGTCGATCGTTGTTTCCTCGACTTGACTCGACTGTGAAATATTTTACTCACTATTTTTGGCGGGTATACGTCACCCAATGCCCAAACTCATCTTTGCACACGATAATTTTCTTTTGCTCAACAACTAACTGTTCATATTGTGAGCGATTGCATATAACTGCAGATCTTCTAACAGTTGACATAATTTACAATTAGCTGAAGACTAAACTCAGGTTTAAAAACAATCAACAAAAGCAACCGCATTTTAAAATATGCCGATGATGTTGCCTTGCAGTCCTCGCATTAAGCATCACTACGGGTACCACTGAGATGGAATTCGAGCACATTAGGCCTACTTCCTGGGTTCACAGATATGTAACCTATAGCTTTAATATGAGCAAGTCCAGTGAAATAGACCTAAAATTCACGCGTCCTCGGGGGTCCATTGAAACGCCCCCGTCTTCCATTCTAGATGGTATCGCTAGGGTACACACTTTTAATATTCTAGGTGTCGAACTTAATCAGAAATTTGGGTTCTCTAGTCGCATCAAACACCTATCATTAAGTCCTTCTACGTTTTAGGCCTGTATCCGGTGATCGATCAAGTCGAACTGCTACGATCGACTTGGCTTGGCAATTGAAATTCATAGGTAGGCTAATTTAGGTAGGCCTATAGGCCTACTGGTATATAAAAATGCAGCAGTCGTCAGCAGTTTTGACCAAGAGACTACAGTTCAAGTCGACAAAATTGACCAAGTCGATTGTTTATTTGCCAAGTCGAGCGAGTCGACGAGAGGTCGACTAGTCGACAAAGCTGATCGAGTCGATCGTCGGCCGAGCCAAGTCGATCGTAGCAGTTCGACTCGATCGATCGCGGGGTATAGTCGAGGCCTCATTACGTTAGTCATGTTTTATACACATAGACAAACATAGACTACGATTAACTACTTACTGACTCGTCTCTGTCGAACGACCCAACGGAAGACTTTTATATTCTGCCCTTACTCCCCTTCACTACAAACTTACTACTAATTATTTTACCTGAACACACCTCCTGAATATAATTAGGCCGGGGTGGTTATTTAATTTGAACGATTAGGTTTAGTGTGAGGAATTTGTGAGATTTTCAACCGTCTGCAATTAGGCTGCCTGATCTGACACTTTGGATCTTGACCCTGAACCGATTTTGACATTACCTACCTATCGATTTTGTTTTGACTGTTCCTCTGTCAATAAGCTAGCTGGTTCTCGCGACATCGCTTTTTGGAGCGCTGTAGTATCTCGAGATTTCGGTTACGATTACGATAAACCTAGTTCTTACCCGCGAACGCAGAATTGGGGGCTCTGGTAGGACAACATGTCCAGTGTGAGAATTGTGGAAAATACTGGGGGCGGGGGTCAAACTTTGATGAATTTGATCCACGTGGAGTTGAATATTTTATCCGTGGTTTGCAAAGTAAGAAAATTCAAAAATGCAGTAGACAGTCTAAACTCCTTAATGTGATGACATCACCAAATTTAATAGTATACAATTCACATGGTCACAAATCTCACAATAAACCAGAGCATTACTTTATTAGTAACCCACACATTATTATTATTATTATTATTATTATTATTATTATTATTATTATTATTATTATTATTATTATTATTATTATTATTATTATTATCATCGTCATCATCATCATCATCATCATCATCATCATCATCATCATCATCATCATCATCATCATCATCATCATCATCATCATCATCATCATCATCATCATCATTATCATCGTCAAGCCTATAATTATTATTATGCTTGTAATACAAACGATGCTGTTACAATTAAATTATTTAACAGTCGCGAAGCTAGAACAATGCGAAATTTAGTAGCCTACCCCCACTTTCTAGACCAAAGTTACGCCCCTGGAATAAAGGTCTATTGTTACATCATTTCAAATACGAAACACGTTTTTGTTAGTAATTTTTTTATTTTAAAAATAAAGGCCCTTTTATACTTCACTTTAATTATGAAACACGTTGATTGTATAAGGTTTAATTTTTAAACCAAAGGCCTATTGTTACGTCACTTCAATTATGAAACACATAAATTTTTAGTTTTATACAATAAAGGCCTGTGTTACGTCACTTCAATTATCGAAAAGTGTATTGTCATAAGTTTACATTTAGAGAATAAAGGCCTTTGTTACGTCACTTCAGCTATAAATAAGTCTACTGTCATTAACTTTAAATTTAGAAGATAGAGGCCTATTGTTACGTCATTCCAATTGTCTATTATTTTGAATCTTGGATATAGAGAAGGAAGGCCTTGGTTACGTTACCGTACTTAAATTATGAAAAAGTCTAGTTATTAAGCTTAAAGTTAAAGAATAAGCTTAAAAGGGTAGCAATTGTTACGTAGGCCTACATCATTTCGATTATGGAACACGTCTATAATTAGTAATTTTAGATTTAGAGTACAAAGGTAATTGTTACGTCACTTCAATCATGAAAATGTCTATTAATGTTATTAAGTTTAAATTTAGAGAATAAAGGCCTATTGTTACGTTATTACAATTGTGAAAATGTCTATTGTTTGTAATGTTAGATGTAGAGAATAAAGCCCTTTCTTACGTCATTTTAATTATGAAAAAGTCTATTGTTATTAGATTTAGGCTAGATCTTGGAATTTAGGCCATCGTCATCCCAACCGGTCCTCCATCCTCCTCCTCCTCATGCTCCTCTAAATTTAGGAATTAACGTCACTTCAATTATGATCGGCACACGTCTCTTCAATAATGAAACACGTCTATTGTTAGCAATTTTGAATTATTATTATTATCATTATTATTATTAGGCTATTTATTGTCATTATGATAATATAATTATTATTGTTATTGTTATTATACTTATTATTACGCTTATTATCATTAATTAATTTATTTTTATTGCTATTATTATTATTATTATTATTATTATTATTATTATTATTATTATTATTATTATTATTATTACCAGCATCATTATCATTAGGCTATTGTTCGGCATTGCGCATAAATGGCCCCAAATACGGATTCACTGGGCGCCATTGTAATTATTTAAATGGGAAACGATGCGAAATTTGGTACCCCCACTTTCTAGACTTGACTCCCTTACCCGACGAGGTTTCCTGGGTAGGATGCTGTACAGTTAGGCTCTGTTGCTATTATTTCATTTATCATCTAACGTAATTAGGGTAAAACTACCATTTAGTGGCCACTTATTATTTTGTTTTGGTCTTTTGCAACGTTATATAAAGCTAGAAAAAATCTGTTGATACCAATAGCAAGCAAACGACATAAAGCATATGCTATAGCTCATCACACTCAAATGGTTGCTTTTATAAATTTTTTATAAGCACCAGAAAACGGATTTACCAAAAGCACCATTTAATGGCCAGAGCTTACCATTTAGTGGCCATGGCCATTATATGGTAAAATACATCTAGTTAAGATTAACCATTTACTGGCCACATTTGAAAGCTAACAGCAACAACAAAATTAATGTTTTAAAGTATATCTTTTTACCTTATTATACAGCAAAATACCGATTAATGATAATTATTGCACTTTTACAGCAGCATAGCTATAGGATATTTTGTGCCAGGGGATGAACTATGAAACTGGCGCCCACTCCCTGTTTTATTTATTTCACATTTTCCAAATACATCAAATGCCTATTTAAATTTTAATGAAATAAAATATGAAAAATTCAGATAGTATATGGTGACCTTGGTGCTCAATGGGGCGCCAAAATCATATTTCAGAACTGGTTTGTAAGTAGGCCTACGTACCTGGTAATAAGGATATAACTGGATATTTTGGGGCGCCAACTTAAGTGTTATAAATTTATTTGGTATCAGTTAGTTAAAATTGCATCAAAACTAAGAGTAAAATTATTCATTTTAACCCTCATTTTGGCGCCCCTTCCTTTGGCGCCCAGGGACACATGTCCCCCTCTGAACCCCCTAGCTACACCACTGCACTTTTACTTGTCTAATAATGTTCAAAATTCAGACTTGTTGAACGAACTTTATTAAAAATGTTAAAAGGTTTATCCTAAAAAAGTGAAATAATGTTGATAGCAATTGCAGTATGATAATAAAATGTGATGCTAAATTTAGTTGCACTCTAAAAACTAGAAACAAATATTCAATATTAATACTGAAAACTAGAAATAAGGTTCAATAATACTGCACCCAAAAACTCTAACAAGAACCCCTAAAAACTGAACAAGAAATACCTAATATCCAGAAACCTGGATTACTGAAGAAATGCAACATGCAAGTTTTATAAAATGTTTGACAATAGCTATCCTAAAACAGTTTACTAACTGCATTTCCATTAGGGCCTACTGGTGACTAGTTGACTGGTAACAAGAAGAACAAGTGAAATCACCATTGATATCATCATTGTTAAATTTATCAGATCTACAGCACAAGAATTGTGATAATTAACTCCTTCACAATCAAAACCCCATTCTTCGTGATGTTTGGGGTGTTTTGAATCAAAGTATAATCCTTCACATTCATTGCATTACCAGTTTTCTTTCTTCCTTGGTGCCTGTACTTTAACAGCTTCAACTCTTCTGGGCCTAGGCTTAGAAGAACTAGTATGAATTCTCTCTTTTTTCTTTTTCCATTTCTTTAATTTTAGCTAACTTCTTTTTCCTCTAGAAGTAATTTTTGCCTTTGAACTTCGTCGTGGAACTTGGTATTGCTTGACAGCTTCTCTTTTACTCATATTCCATTCTAGACAGCACAAACACCCATTTCCATGTCCTCACTCCACAAAAATCTCTTGTTTGTTGGTTTTTCGAAGTTTCCACTTGTGGCTTTTGCTTTGCATTTTTTGGCTTCATGAATGCTGCCAGCTGCAATACTTTTCTTTGGATTCATCTTGTCTTCTTTATGGCTTTGGCAATGCATCAGCACGCAGTAGCCGCTCATCTATGGTGAGTCTCCACGTCTCCCTGTCATTCATCTTGTACCTACAAAATATTAATAAAATTGTAAAACTTGTTATGAGTATAGGCGCCTAAATAGTAGGTAATTATACAAATATTAATTACAAACATTGTACCAATTAGTGACCGCCTTATACCTATTAGTGGCCACCTTATACCTATTAGTGGCCGCCATATACCTATTAGTAGCCATGGCCACTGAATGGTAAGACTAGGTGGCCATTAAATGGTACAACTAAGCCAATTCCATAGCAAAGGCGATATAACATAACATAACATAACATAACAAGGGTTTTAAGTGGTTCAGAAGACGTGTAGTCTGTGTTAGAACCACTGCAAATTTACCTCGAACTCTTAATAGCCCAATTTTCCTAGCTTCTTCTTAAAAGCTGTTATAGTATCCACTGAGACAGTACTATCGTCCAAACCATTCCACAGGTCTACAACTCTTGCACTAAAGAATTTCTGCCCTAATGTTCCCTTCGGCCTCTTAAATAATTTATACCTGTGTCCCCGAGTTGCCTTGTTCGGTGCTAATTCAAAGAACCTCTCCCACTGCAGTGCTTCCTTTCCAGTGATTATCTTATAAGCTTCAATCAGATCTCCTCTGCTCCTCCTTTTCTCCAATTCATTTAACCTTCCCAACAGTATTAAATGATGTGTTTTTACGCTTAAAAGTGATTTTTTGCTAATACTGTATCTAGAAAATATGAATATACCTACCAGATTTTCTTCAAAATCAGCCGGAATATGACAACTTTTCAGAAAACTTCACAAAATGTTCGCGATAACAGCACTGAAAGAACCACGCCCACTATAAACAACGTGATCACGTGATAGCAACGGTGCTACAAAATTTAGTTGCCCATGAAATTCTAAACACGATAAATATTTGTTTTAAACAGTATTTTGCTGGCTAATATAGAATATTACTGAGTAAAAAGTGGCCACTAATTGGTTAGCGGCCACTAATTGGTAGTTTAACCCCTATAAGTTATATTTTTTCTTTCCTCTTTGTGTAAAATTGTATGTAAAGCGCTGTGCGTTTGCTAGCGTTTATTAAAGAATATGCTTACTTACTTACTTACTTACTTACTTTATCCACAGTTTGGTCACAGTATAAATGTAATTATTTATACTGTGTAATTATTTATACTGTGTAATTATTTATACTGTGGTTTGGTTTGAACCATCGACAGGTCGATGGTTTGAACAATGCACGAAGCTATCGTTCTCACTATTATAAATTATCTTCTGTCTTTTGTGGCATGGACAAATGTTTTATTCACCAAAGCACTCCTGGCGGTCAGATAGTATCACGTATCGTTTACACACCAATGTCTCTCAATTTTTTCTTCAAATCAAATCAAATTTATTCCTGCAACCAATAAAATAAACAGAAAAGTAACAGCATCAATGAAGAATGTCTTTCTCGTAACTAGTTGGTTACAGAGGGGACCCAAAAGGGGTGAAAGATCCCGTTAGTAGGGGCTCCTAATTACTAAGTGTAGTAAGAATGACGGAGGATAGAATGACAGGCTCTAAAGCGAACTGAATTTATTATATATATGAAGAAAACTCGACAAATAATTAGATTTCAAGAGTAAAAATATTAACCTGTTGGAGCAAATCATTATATTCAATATCCAGTGTAAAAAATTAAAGTGTGGCGAAGCCTATGGGTAGGTATAGACCGGATCAACAACTACCGTGCACATGTTTCATTCCTGTAAATACAGATTGCTTGTTTTCTGATTTGTTTACAAAATGCTTGGGCGGTCGATTTCGAGAAATAAAAGTAGACTTCCAGTACGCTTTTACTGCCTTTTGTCGACATTTGATTCAAATTAATTTGACAACAGTTGAATTACAGAGGTATTAGAGATCGCTATTACTATCTGTTGTAATCAGTTCGTTGTTGAAGAATGTACAGACGGATCCATTAGTTGAGAAATGCCAGCTCTTCACTGGTTGATAACTTGGAAGGTGGAACAATTTTTGATGTAGCCTACCGTTTTAGTCATAGAAACTGTCAGGGACGAAACACAGCTTTCAGATCGCTAAAATTTCTTACCGTCTCATTGCTTATTTTGGAATAATTACAATTGGGCCCGCATAGGACTATCACGTGTAAACAGATTTCGAGAGAATAGAGCTCTTACCACTTGCGGGTACTCGCATCATATCGATGGCGAGCTTATTCCATGGGCTCTTGCTAAAACGGCTTTCTGCTGTTGTGCTTGAATGGAATTCTGTAGATCCGGACAGGGACGTATATCCCTCTCGAAGTCATTGGAGCAACTTCCCCTCCCCTTTCTCCTCCCTTCCCCTTCCCTCTCCCCTCCCCCGGCCACTGGATCTCAAGTTCCAAAGCAGTCATTTAAAAAAATACGAACCATTTGTTTGACAAAACCAGCGTTATTAATTTTAATAATTGCACGAATGATGACATCAACAAATTACGCAAAGAGAATGACTTTATAACTTTGGCAGTTGTGTTGGTTCTCTTACAGTAAGTATGCTGTAAGGAATTTTGACGGACAGACGGATAAGTTATTATTCAAGGGAGAATTGCAGAATGAACCAAGTTATTGATGGCACGCGCAATGACTCTCACCCCTATTTCTTGGAAGGAGCATTTCCATGGTGTAGACGTCCCTGGATCCAGATGGCAATGAGTTTTACACACGCAAAACGTTCAGAATGCAGGAGTTCGTACATTTTGTTGTGAAAACAATTGTTGCCGTACCTGTGAAGCTCTCATGAACTCTTAAAAGTTATCCAGCAATAAACATGCTCAGAGGCCAAGTAGGCATAAAAAGAGGGAAATTGAATTCTTTGCATATTTATATTCTTTATATTCTTTGTTGTATTAGCTATTAATTTTAAGTCCCTGTAGTTAAGTAGTTTTATGCACTATTTTGATATGGTACCCCAACAAATATTGGTGAATTGTTAAATTTGAACTTATTTTCCTAATTTGAATCATGTGTAGCGATTATTATATAAATGACCAGGTGATGTAGGTATTCACCTAAATCAGTTTTTGTGGAGATTTTTTTTGTCTACCCTCCAAATTTACTATACTAATAAACACTGATGACCTCGAGACAAAGTGACATACATCAGGTCATAGTTTTGGCAAACTTTAACTCAGAATTTCTCAAAAGTACCTGCACGCTTGGCCACAGGCAGGCCACACTTTAATTTTATCCTTATGACTTCAGATTACGTACATGCCACCAGTGGGGCAGATTTTTTAATGTTTTATGTCACCAAAATAACTGTCCATTTTTTAATCATCTGGTTTTTTCGGCTGGTTCACCTTTTGCATCGCTGCCCAGTGTCTGGGCCATTAGTTTTGCAACTTTTAATCCTTTGGCTCACTTTAGCACATTTGCTCATGATAGTTTCAGTTTCGTTTCCTATTGCTTTCTTTGTTGTTTGGTTCTAACAGAATTATCATAGCCAATTTTAATTGACTTTTTCAGTGGCAACCCTGGCTGGAACCAGATTGTGGACCAACTCAATGTGTTGAAAAGTTTAAATCAAAATCAGAATGATGCCAGATGGTCTTGGCCGCAGTGGACATTCATGATGATTTCTTAGGTGGAAAATTGTAGAAATCATTGGCAAAGTGGTTTCTGTTGCTGCAAACCGTGTATTCAATTGAATTGAGAGCATTGAATAGGCTTTGTTAATTCTGAACATCAGCCATGATGATGACTTTGCTAAACTGCAATGCTGAAATTCAAGACAAGTCCTCTGTTTTATTATACTTTGTAGTTTTTGAAAGATCTCACCAATGGCGATGAAAGATTGGGATGATTTTGAATCAGCTATTAGTAACGGGGCCAACATCGAAGACTTACTGGGCATAAAACTTGAAGAGACCAGCACAGTTTCAGAATCACAGAGTGCCCACCTATCTAAAGGTGAGCTTAGTCCTGACTGACTTTAAATGGACAAAGATGTCCTATAACTACACTTACCCTATGTTCCAATCTTGTAATTTTTGAGGGCATATTTATGTAGCACATCTTCAAGAGAACTCAATAAAGTTGCTCCGGACCTGATAATACAAGATCATGATTGAACAGAATGGTCTTGAACAGGCACAGAAAGCAAAAGAAGTCCGTGTCGCAAATTGCATGGAGGCAAATCGTTAGAGTTGCGGAGTATGTCTGAACTGAGCAGTATGTTTTATGTATTAGATTTATATGTTACTGCATGTGGATGCTCAAATATTATTATTATTATTATTATTATTAAAGCAGTTTTATAAGCACCCCTTCAAGATTGCCTACTCAGGAGCACTCCCAGCCCAACCACGGTCGAACAACGCAGTTTTGAGGACGGTAAGAAACAGGGTGAAATGATCAATCAGTAATTGACGGAGCTTGGTAGGGAGTCCATTCCAGGTCATGGGGGCAGCCACAGAGAAGGCTGCTGTATGTCTGCCTGTGCGCGGGGGACAATAGTTCAGCTTGTGCAGCTGAGCGGAGAGAGCAACGACGCTGCGAACATGAAGTGGGACAGTAGAGCTCCCGCAGGTATGGAGGGGCCAAGCCTTCAAAGCACCGCCGGACCAAGGCAGAGAATCAGTGAGTGATGTGCTGTGGGTAGGGAAGCCAATGGAGGACATGCCTCATATACGCAGACACTCTGCCAAACTTGGGAAGGCAGGCAGCAGAACACAGGATTCTATTCAGGGGCTCAATTCGGCAGGCCAGGAATCCGTCATATATGGCACTGCAGCAGTCCAACCAAGAAACAATAATAATAATACATCATTTGCAATCAACTGACTGACTGAACCAATCAAATCGATTATTGATCAATGAATACAATTATTGTAATTAGCAACTTCTATTGTGCCGGTGTCTAATGCATAAAGTATCAACCGATGGCATACCAAAACCAAGCCGTAGTCAGGTCAGTATCCAAAGGATCAGTCCGTAAGATAGAGACAGACTATGGTGAAAAAGCAATTTCAAAGAGGTAAGTTTTTAGCTGAGAACGAAATGACACAGGCGACTGAGCAGCGCACACGGACACAGGGAGAGAGTTCTAAGAAGTAGATCCAGCAACCGAAAATGCTCGTTCACCAAGAACAGTTCTTGATTTAGGCATGACCAGACAAAGATAATCAGATGACCTTGTTGAATAATGATAATTCTGGGGAATGAGAACTGATTTAAGTATTATGGCTGGCCAGAGTCCACAGTTTTATAAATTATGAGCCCCAAGTTGAAACTAATTCTTTGCTGAACAAAAAGCCGATGCAAAGATATAAGCACAGAGAATATACGTTCATAGTTGGAAGTATTAGTTGTAGCTCTAGCCACAGAGTTCTGAACTCTCTGTAGCTTCAGCAGGTTTTATTTATTGATACCAATAAGAAGCGAGTTACAGTAATCTAGGCAACTGGAGACCAATGCATATGCCAGAGGTGTCCTTGCAGACATGGGCACCTAATGCCTTATTTTGTATGTGTCACAAAGGAACATATATGATGACTTACAAATACTGTTTACATGGCCAGTGCGAGACATGATAGAATTGAAAACAAAGCCTAAGTTACGAGCAGCGTCTGCTAGCTCAACAAGTGAGTCACACAGTTTAAAAGACTTAAGCTGATCAATTTTTCAAGTTGCTGTGGCATGCCCAGTAGCAGAAATTCAGCTTTGATGAGCTTTTTCAGCTAAGGAGGAGTTATTGGCCACATCAGCTTTTTCAGGTAAGGAGTTATTGGCCACCGTCCAAAACGGTTCCTCATCAAAGACAGCAGAAAACAGCTGTACAGATGAGTCACATGACCAATGAAATGTACATTTGAGTATCATCAGCATAAAAATGATATAAGAAATTTAGGAATTCCGTCATTTCAATAGCTTCAACAACTGAGTGAATGATTATCCTGCAGTGTTCCTAGTGATTTGGTGTATTATCTAAACAAAAGAGGATCAAGCACAGAACCTTGACGAACACTGCATACCAACAAAGTACTATTGCCATTTAAATACACTTACTGAGTGTGTGGACTAAGATTAACACTAAACCAATTTAATGCTTTAATGCAGGACCAGAGATCCCAAACCAGTGTTTGAGACTACATGTACGTACAAGAAGAGAATGTGCTATTGGTGAATAGTTGGTGTAAACTGATTGATTTTCTAGCTTCTAATTTTGATGATTGTGATGACGATAATTATTACTATTATTATCATCATCATCTTCATCATTATTTTTATTTTTATTAAAGTTTTATTGCGCTGATAAAAAGTTTTAATGAATTATACATCCACATTTTTGGAACAAATGATAGTCTTATAATTTTTAGAGAACCTACAGCCTCCAAGTGAGAATGGCAATGGTTTCAACTTCGAACAATCACTTTCTGTTACTTTTCCGGGTGGAACTGTTCTTCCATTTACATTTCCTCACAAACTCTGGACGTATAAGGTTTCAGCCTCTGCAGATGTTGATGGCGTTTCATCAACTGAACTTGTGAGAAAGCCTTTTGTGCCACTGAGCTGCATATTGACACCTTCTCTCTTGCCAGAATAATTAACGAAGGAATTTAATTGACTTGATTAACTCGGACTAATACTAAACATTTTTATGCCTGGTTTTGAGTCTCGTTTATGGGACATTGAAGAGTAAGCATGTTAGTTGTAACAGGGTTATAAGAATCCGAGAAATTTGTTTTAGAAGAGTATAATTGTATTCTACAATGAGAAGATTTAGTCAGATTACAACACATAATGACACTTGTCTCTTTACATTTGCAATCCAACACTATTGGCTGATTTCATTTGAGTTATAATAATTATGCATGTTTAAGACACATGCAATATGAAGTAGGGACCTGCGAATCAAATTTTTCGTCGAATCGAATCGGGGTAAAGATTCGAATCTCGAATCGAATCAGCGGGTACCATGTTTGATATTCATGTGGTGCGCACTTGATAGCACAGGCGTACCACTGTCAGTATCAATATATTAATAACTTTTCTGCAGTTTAAAAATCAATTAAACTAAACATTAAGCTAAGTAACAGAATTAACAATAACACAAGTAATTTATGAGTTAAGTAAGTAAGTAAGTATATTCTTTATTGTACCAATTGCATAACCGCACTTTGGTGTACATACATTTACGCCAGGCATGGACAACTTCTTTTTAACAGAGAGCCGCCCTAAGATTTTAAGGGCAGCTCTGGGGCCGTATGCTAATCGCAAGCTAATTTTTGCAGATTAATTTGCCCCAGAAAGTGAGACATTATTAATTTTACTCAAAATAAATATTGCAGAAAAACTTTTATGGTACAGTGCTAATAAAAAAGACATGTCAATGGCCGGTCTAAAGGTCCCAGAGGCTGGATCTGGCCCGCAGGCCGTATGTTGCCCACCCTTGATCTAAGCGGAGTATAAATAATATTCTAATTATAAGCACCACTTTCGTGCCAGAGGGTTTGCTGTCGACGCAGAAATTCAACAACCATTCCACGAGCAGTAAACAATTACAACAATTAGCTATCAACAAATTGCGTCAAGTCTAATCATTTTTCCCAAAAACGATTCGAAATTTTTTCAAATCATGGCATCATTTTCGAATCGAATCAAATACCGCCGCCCGATTCGTTTTCGAATCGAATATCGAAGCTTCGCAGGTCCCTAATATGAAGCCATTAAGTTAGATGGTGTGGACTTATGTCTGATTTATGATGATTATTTATTATTTGCATTGTAATTGGGTTTTTAAAATAAGAATTACATGTACACTAATGTAAAGTTACGATTATGCAAATTAGACAAAAGCTTGAACTTAGGCAAAATGCCAAATGACTAAAAGTTATGAGTAAAATCTGCTCATTGGTGGACATTTATGCTTTATTGTCTGGTAAAGAACATTGAACCATAGAGTTCAGTTGGATTGATTGACTTAGACTGATCAATTAAACAGTTTTATTCCTGGTTATGAGTCGCATTTGAGACACTGAGGAGTTACAGTATTTTGGTCAGTTGTAATAGGTTGAGAAGTTAGAACATCCAGTTAAATATTTCTGAATTTAACCAAATTTAAATGTAATTAGTTTAATAATTAAATAATTCCATCTGAAAATTTGTGTCCCCTCTTGAGTTGCGCCCTGTTCATAGGTGTCCGGAGGGGGCATTTGCCCCCAGGATTTTGAAAATTGTCTCGTTTTCTGTGTTCATGATTAGCTGTGCAAAAACGTCATTTTGCCCCCAGAAAAATGTTGCACCCCTAGAAAAATTTTCCCTCCCCAGAAAAATTCCTGTGGACGCCCATGGCCCTGTTCCATGGCACTGCTGGAACACCCTTCGTTGCAGCACTGGTGGTGGCTAAGGAACATGAGAGTATCATGTTTAATTGTAGTAGGCTTTAGTTTTAACACCATTCACGGGTGTAGCTATCATATGTGCAGGGGGTGCAAGGCACCCGGGCCCACGACCTCCAGGGGCCCACAGGGACACCAGACAATTTTTTATAACCACAGTTGAAAGTTTCGTTTTACAATTAATCTCGTTCACATTACTGAACTTGGTCCTGAGTGATTCTCTGTTCTCATTCTGACATCATGTGAATCATTGCATGAACTCATGCAGAGATAAATCTGAAATAATGCGCCAAAAAGCAGCTGGTTGCCTGCCAGCTGCAGTCTTGTTGTCCTCGAGACCATGGTCTTGGTCTCGATTGCACTCGAGTTCGTTTTTAAAGTCTTGGTCTTGGTCTTGAGACCAAAGGTCTTGGTCTTGGTCTTGAGGTTCAAGGTCTTGGTCTTGGTCTTGGTCTTGGTCTTGAGGTTCAAAGTCTTGGTCTTGGTTTTGCAAGACCAAGACCAAGACTTTTGTCAATACGAACAGTCATTAATTTTAACAAACGGCAAGAATTTTAATAATTTATCCAATAATTACTCATACAGTTATTGCTTTAGTATTTACACGGTGTGAATGAGGCTTGACTGTTGTTTTGGACAATTATTTTGACTTCCGGTTATTTACCATGGAATGATTTCAAAACAGACTCATGATTAATTTGGCTCTTGAAAAGCTGCTTTGTTTGCTAGCGATTTCAGCACTTGTAGACCGTGTTTTTTCACATGGCTGAATTTTTATGAGGCCCACAGGTCACGTCTTGGTCAGAAAATTCTGAGGAAATTGGTTTTTATAAAATTCAACAGGCATTTGGAATATAATTTCGCATGAAGGACTTTTGTAAATACGAATTCGGAATTCTCTGCAGTCTCCATTTAGAGTTGTTTTGCTTGAATAAAAGAAAAAACTCATGTTTTCATTAAAATAACGAGTAGTCCGACTGGACAATTTTTTAGTAAGGAATAGATGTCTGGATACGACTGTGATTTTTTTGGGTCTTGGTCTCGGTCTTGATCTTGAGGTTCAAGGTCTTGGTCTTGAGGTTCAAGGTCTTGGTCTTGAGGTTCAAGGTCTTGGTCTTGGTCTTGAGGTTTTAGGTCTTGACAACAAGACTGGCCAGCTGTGGGGAATATCACAACAGTGTCAAGATCGCAGAGTTCCAAAGGTTCGAAAGTTCTTTGATGACTTATGTCAGGACGAAAGACTTTCATGTGCCGATACAAGAGTCATTGTTTATCTTGCTACTTTTTACAGGGCGGGCAGTCATTATTGCAGCAACGATCATTATCGGTATAAATTCTGTCGTTTCGTTCTTCTCACTTCTTTCTCCAGCATTTTTGACAGCGGCATCTGATGACGCATTACTCGATGCTTGTTAACAACTGCGAAACTAGTATTGCTGTCATTTATCAGCAGTTTCCGAGCCAGATGTCATTTCGGGCATGTCCTCGCAAGGAACTGTTGGCAGAAGAACTCTTGACTGTCGAACACAATGCCTTGGCTTCTTCTTTTGGTGACGTTTGTTCGGCATAGGCCTACATGCTGTTTTGACAATTCCTGTGACAGTTGCATCATGCGAGCGCTCGTTTTCAAAATTGTAAATCATCAAAAACTAGTTGAGAAGCGCAATGTCACATATGATAGGCCCAGCTACGCCTCTGTGCAAGGATGATTAACGTTGCGAAGATGATTGACACTTTTGCTGAACAAAAGGCTAGAAAGAAAACTTTAATGCCATGGCGTTGTTTTAAGTACTAGTAGGCCTACTATAAGTGAATAAGTCTGAGTCACTGCATGTATGCAACATGACATGTGTTAAATCTGATTGAGAAATAACTGAAATTATAACATTGTGATTTATCCGTCTCATTCTTCAAGCATTCATGTTTATTCTGTGAATGAGTTGTATTGTATGCTTAAATATCAACTGTCATTGTTTAGGCTGTACAAAAACAGCAGTAGTACTAGTAGACCTATAGGCCCATACAGTAAAGTTAGTGAAGGAAATAACTAACTTTGGGTATTGTCTTATGATTTATCTGTATAATAACGATACGTATGTTACGCAATTTCATCACTGACCCAAGACCTTGATATAGGCATTGGCCTAGGTGGCGGATGGCATACACACGAGTCCATGACAGTATTGATAAGAACGCAAGGCTTACAGGGCCCAAGCTGGACCCCCTGCACCCGGGCCCATGAAAAGCTAGCTACGCCTCTACCACCATTGGTGCATAGCCTACTACATGTACTCCTATATACATGTAGGCTATTAGGAGACAGCATCAGTGGAACATAGCCACACTGCCGTGATTGAAATCTGTATTGACCTTTTAATGCTATGTGGCAGACTAACGATCATAGGCGTAATTTGTGGGAGTATGAGGGGTACCCGTACCCCCACTTTTTGGACTGGGGGTACCGTATCCTCCACTTTTTAAACAATGCCAATCAATATTTTATTATCGAGCCTTCCCAGAGATCGCAGTATCCGCCTTGCTTCGTGTATGTAAGAAATTGGTACCCCCACTTTTTAGACCAAGGTTACGCCCCTGCTAACGATGTCAAGCAACAGATTAGGAAGAAGGTAGATTTGAGCAGCGGCCGAACGTTGACTATTATGTTGGCTATTCGCCTCCTCGGCCTTTAAACAGCTCTTCATTTGTTAAACTAAGGGGTCATCCATAAAGGACGTCCGCAGTGAGGGAGAGGGAGGGGTCATCGAAATGCGCACAAGGAGAGGGAGGTTATGACCAGTGCGGACGTCCGCAACTAAACTTTTAAATTTGATAGTATTTTAAACACCACATTGTTTCAACCTTCCCCGAACGACGAAAAGGTCAGTGAAGTGATTGCCTGAAACCACATGCATGGTAGGCCCTATAACCTTTACTGCGACTTTGATGAGGCTTTTATTACTGCACATCCTGCGATATGAAACCCGAACTGTCACTTAAACGTGCACAGGAACTGGAATAATTGTAAAAAATAATGATGATGACATTAACAATTGGCTTAGGCGTGCGGACGTCCGCAAAGGGGATGGAGGGAGGGTAAGGTCAAATGCGGACAAGGGGAGGGAGGGGTTCAAAGGAGATCATATTTTGCGTACGTCCTTTATGGACGACCCCTAATGAAACTATTAACAGACCTCTTTGGCTAAGTTCAGGCGAAATGGTTCCTCTCACCGAAGTGCCGGGGTGATCGTTGGGCCAATTAGCGCAGTAGGGCCTACCGATTTGAAACTATGGCCTTTCAACACCTGCAATGGTGCTCAGTGTTATTGAATGCTATAATGGAACTGGGATCGTTATGAAATCCTAATATTATTTTGGAATCCTTTTGTTGACACGGCAGTATCAAGTAGCCCACCCCATAGCACATCTATCAAGTACCCCACCCCATAGCACATCTATCAAGTACTCCACCCCACAGGGCCATATCACATCTACCAAGTAGGGCCTACCCACTACCCATCCCATAGCACACCTATCAAGTACCCCATAGCACATCAGGTACCCCACCTCATGGCACATCTAGGCTCTAGCTCTGTGAGGTCTGCAGATCCGAAAGCTAGGTCTTGGTACTTTTGCTGATACGAACAGCAAAGTGATAGGCTTGTAATTTTCAGTTTTAAACAGTATATATAGCCTACTGCTAGACATTTGAACAAATGGTTTTAAACACAACAGAACAAGTAGTCTAATAACGACATGGGCGACCGGCGAGATGAGTCCTACGAGACTTCTCCGGTAGCTTGCCGCTGTATTAGTATAGGTTTTATAATTGTGATCAGTCTTGTTGTCAAGACCTTAAACCTCAAGACCAAGACCAAGACTGAACCTCGAGACCAAGACCAAGACTTTGAACCTCAAGACCAAGACTTTGAACCTCAAGATCAAGACCGAGACCAAGACCCAAAAAATCACATTCAGCCAAAGACTTCTTTTCATTTAAAAAAAGTTGTCAAGTCGGACTACTCGCTATTTTAATGAAAACGTGAGTCTTTTATTTATTCAGGCAAATTAACTTTAAATGCAGACTGCAGAGAATTCCGAAATCGTATTTACAAAAGTTCTTCATGCAAAATGTTATTCCAAATGCCTTTTGTATTCTATAGAACCAATTCGCTCAAAATTTTCTGACCAAGACGTGCCATGTGGGCCTCATAAATATTCCGCCATGTGAAAAAATACGTTCTACAGGTGCTGAAGTCGCTGGCACACACATTAGCTTTTCAAGTACTGGATGTAGGCCTAAATGTACAAATAATTATTATGAGCCTTTTTGAAATCCTCCCATGGTTTATCAGACACAGCATAACTTAGCTGCTGCTGCCGATGGGTTTTCTTGACCAACAAGACATGCATCCGTCGTAGGCTATGATGCAAACAGGCTTGACAAGTTTTTAAATTCTTGAGTTTTGTTAAATGACTGTTCATATTGTCAGCCGGTCTTGGTCTTTTTCTTGCGAGACCAAGACCACGACTTTGAACCTCAAGACCAACACCCAGACTTTGAACCTCAAGACCAAGACGAAGACTTTTGGTCTCAAGACCAAGACCAAGACCCAGACTTTGAACCTCAAGACCAAGATCAAGAATTTTGGTCTCAAGACCAAGACCAAGACTTTTAAACTCGAACTCGAGTGCACTCGAGACCAGGACCTTGGTCTCGAGGACAACAAGTCTGATTGTGATAGTGCTTTATTTGGTGGCGAATAAAGTACTTACGACATAATTCACGCTGTTCAAGGGTGTTTTCTTGTCCGTGTGCCCTTTGAGTGTGGACGTCCGAAAACGGGGTAGGACATGGTAATGCAGACGAACGCCAAAGTAAGTTTACTATGCGAACGTCCTTTGTTATCATGATCAGGCTCTGCGCATGTGGTGCATGCACCCATAGGCGTAATTTGTGGGGGGTACGAGGGGTACCCGTACCCCCAACTTTTTGGACTGGGGGTACCGTACCCCCACTTTTTGAACAATGCCAATCAATATTTTATTATTGTACCTTCCCAGAGATCGTAATATCCGCCTTGCTTCGTGTATGTATGAAATTGGTACCCCCACTTTTTAGACCAAAGTTACGCCCCTGCATGCACCACTGTTAGGATCATTAACAGCATGCCCCGCAGCCCACGTTGAGCGCATAGGCCTATAGAAAGGACCCATATTTCCATATTGGACCCACATAGAGCCCATATGGGTCTCATCTAATGTTCATGGAAATGGTGGCAGTCAGCGATAGGTTTGCTTCCGTAAAACGGTATAGCCTAACTTTAGTTTCTTTCTTTGCTTTTAACTGCAATTGCGAGCCGTCCAAGAAGCCTGTAGTTCGGCCATTGATTTTCAGTGGCCATGTCTTGAAGTTGAGTTCGTTCTCCCAATTTGAACTATGTTTTAGCCAGTCTTGTTGTCAAGACCTTGAACCTCAAGACCAAGACCAAGACCTTGAACCTCAAGACCAAGACCTTGAACCTCAAGACCAAGACCAAGACTTTGAAACTCAAGACCAAAACCGAGAAAAATACCCAAAAAATTACAACTATATCCTTACTAAAACAATTATCTATTTTAATTAAAACATGAATCATTTATTTTATTGAAACAAAGCAACTCCAGAGTGCAGAGAATTCCGAATTCGTATTTACAAAAGTCTCATGCGAAATGTTATTCCAAATGCCTGTTGCATTTTATAAAAAATTATCTATTCGCTCGGAATTTTCTGACCAAGACGTGACCTGTGGGGGCTCATAAAAATTCTGCCATGTGAAAAATACGTTCTACAGTGCTGAATTCACTGCTGAATTCACTGGCACACAGAGCAGCTTTTCAAGTACCGGATGTAAATGTACAAATTGTGAGTCTCTTTTGAAATCATTCCATGGTAAATAACCGGAAGTCAAAATAAATGTCCAAAACAACAGTAAAGCCTCACTCACACCGTGTAGGCTAAATCCTAAAGCAATTGTATTAGTAATTATTGGATACATTTTTAAAATCCTTGCGTTTTGCTAAATGACTGTTAATATTGTCAAAAGTCTTGGTCTTGGTCTTGCAAAACCAAGACGAAGACTTTGAGCCTCAAGACCAAGACGAAGACCTTGAACCTCAAGACAAAGACTTCTGAGTGTTAAGCCGAACTGGGCCGCCGATCTTAGGGAACTTCCAAGCCGTGGCCGCGATTTAAAAAAATTGAAATAGTGGGGATGGGGCTGAGGCTTGCCGTAGGCTATAGTTCGTGACCCACTGTCCAACGGGACCCATTAATCCTAGTGTAAATTAACTCTCACGTAGTAACGAATCTGATCGAATCCAATTACTTCTATAGCGTCTTTATAATAATGCACAAGTCAGCGCTAACTGTGGGTACTTTGATATTGCCGGGTCGAACTAAGGTACCGGGTAGGCCTACTGTACAAAAATTAACTTAGCTCTCAAGTGGCGCTTTAGAAATTTTGAGTTTACGATTACGAAGTCGACGATCGCTTCAAGGTATACCCTACAAGTAAGTTGTCCTGATTCACAGCGATTAATGGAAGTGAAATCACACTCTCTTACTTACCTACTTTACTTGTGACACGAATGGCAAGTTCTTACGCTTGTCAGTTGAAGAAGTAAGTAAGTAAGGATTCGAAGAGAATAAGGGGGGAGAGCTGTACTGCTACCACACGCGTCCACAGGTGGCGGATAGTGGAACGACCTCTAGATATAGAGGCTAGCTGCGAAATAAGCAGGTATACCCTGTCGAATAAGCAGTCGCGGACCAACAGCGGCAAGGCTATCAGGGCGCGGTATGGGATGTGGGTGGCACCGCATCCTATGATAAAAGCTGCAGATGCTCTATGACGGTCATGTGACAAGGCGAGTACAGGCCGCCTTTAAATAAGCCTGGAGCCCTCGCTGCCTTGCGGGTAGGTGCTTGCACCAAAGGCTAGGTTCCAAACCGAAAGGGGTTGACGTCAGGAAGGGCATCCGGTTGTGAAACTTTGCTCCAAAATTTTCTATGGATCTTCATACACTTTCGATTGAGCATAGAAGATGCTCAAGAAAGAAACAAGTGGAAGAGAAGGATCCGAGTGGCTGACCCCTCTCCAAAGAGGGATTAATTCGAGCCTGAAGGAAAAGAAGAAGAAGAAGAGAATAAGGGAAGGAAGAATGGTGAAACAGAGCCGCGGGGAGGCCAAAGAGTTTGAGTTTCCACACAATCTGGAGATCAAGATCTCGTTTTCCTCTGTCTACGCCTGTGTAGGCCTATATAGACCTTTGTCACTATAGTTTGTGATAGTATGAATAGTTTAAGTTTCCATGCAAAAGATGACACCATGTAGTTTGAAATCGGAGAGTTACATGTAATGAGAAGCCACAGTTGTCTGGATTTTCCCTCTGGCCATGCCTTTCTTTCGATGCTTGGCATGGGCGGCGATCCGGGGAAGGGTCGAGGGGGACAAGACCCCACCTTTAAGAGTGGGGGACACACCATACATTTGTCTCCCCCCACGTTTTGAAGAAACACCAAAAAAGGCTCAAAATTTTTGTTCGCACGTGAGCGAAAAATATTTTTGACCTCTATTTTGAGCAGATCAGTTTTAAATTGTCCCCCCTCCCCACATGTGAAACAAGATCGCCGCCAGTGTGCTTAACATATAGTACAAAACCCTTTGTTCTACGGCCAGTTGAAAGCTGTTTTTAATTCAGTAAGCCTCTGCATGTATCTAAACACACATATTATACATACAGTACATACATGCATACTTTTATGCATACATACATACAGACATACATAGGCAGCGACATACCAAGACAGGAAGAGAGGCCAAGTGATTCTTATGCAAGTATTATTAAGTTGTTTTTAAGAGACCGGCTGGGTTCCGTAGACAGTCCCTTGATCAAGTAATGGAGTGTTTACATTTTAAAGGAAACGAATCTGCATGACGCTGCTCAACTGGAGGTCAACTGTAGGCCTACTTAAGTCATTTGTTGCTGAATAAAGCAGAATTTCGATAGGTATAGGCTTGTAAATTGTACTTCGAACCACGGAGTTCCGCTTCGCAGTATTCGACTGACTTTCTTGAAGTAAGTTCCCCAAAGGTAAAACTGGACTGTACATGTTAATGAATTAATTGAGTAACTTCTATCACGCCCGCGTCTAATGGAAAAGGCATTAACCGATGGCGCACCTAAACCAAGCCGTGATTAGGTCAATATCCGTAAGGTCAGGATGCTAAGACAGAGACATCTTAATTTCAGGCCTATACGTTTGGGCCCAATCAAAATAATTATTGTAGTGACTAGTGAGATCTGGCCAACATTGCACTCCCCTATAAGAATTGTAATTGTAATCGAGAATTTATACAGCGCCACTCAAAATCAGAGGCGCTCACGACCCGGGTCAGTGTCTTCACTGACAAAGAGAAATGTTTTCAGGCGCTTGCAAAACTGAACAGGAGAGAGAGAGAGAGAGAGAGAGAGAGAGAGAGAGAGAGAGAGAGAGAGAGAGAGAGAGAGAGAGAGAGAGAGAGAGAGAGAGAGAGAGAGAGAGAGAGAGAGAGAGAGAGGAGGAGGAGGAGGAGGAGGAGGAGGAGGAGGAGGAGGAGGAGGACAAGCCTAAAGCCCTGAGGGAGGCTGTTCCAGCTGGAAGGGCAGTCAGGTTAGCAACGAAGTTCCAATTTATGGCTAATTAGGCACATACATGTACCATTACCAATTACTATATATAATAGAGTGGTGTTCAGTCAGTCGCTGAGGCTGTGACTATCGCCAACATTTCATGATTAGGTTGCTGTAAGTATGAACTATGAAGTAGCTGAACTGCTATACAAAACAGTTGGAACTAATAGTCTCCGACTGTATAACTTCTATGGCGCCTACTGATAACCAATGGAACTAATCGATGAGTCGATGACGCATGCGTATAACAAAACACGGCGGAAGTTCCAATCTGCAAAATGTACGCACACACACTTGTAACCGCAAACTCTAAATCTATAAAGTTAAACCCGTAGGCTTCTCTAAAGCTAAGCGCAGGACACAAGCTTATTCACGAGTGCTGAGTCGTGTCAGAGGGTTGTCCTGAATTGGCAATCAGCGCACGATTCAGGTATCCAGTTATACGCGTAAGTTTTAAGCTTATAACAGTACTTACATTAAATTTATCAATATTATAGCTATTGAGTAGAGAATACCTATCATGCACAAAGAATTAGCTGCCCTGCAGAGTCGAAAAATGAACTCAAAATGACAATGCACAAGTACAATAGAACGGAACAATAGCGCTTCTGTCCGTTGTATCTAGATCCTGATGAGGATTATTGTGACGTAGCTGAGACCATAGTTCTGCCTTTTTTGTTCTTCAACCCGATCAGACGACGTTTCTTTGCCCCTAGGAATTAAAGCAACCGCTTGTTCCTACAACCTCTCCCATGTAGGCTATTCCTAAAAAACGGTAGGAAGTTCGTCTAACACTTCCTGCACAGTTAGGCCTATATATGCAGGGGTTAAAGTGGAGCGGGAACGGTGGACGGCGTTCCCACTGCTCTCGAAATTCTTTGCTTGCGTTCCCACTGCTCACACGTGCGTTCCAATGAAACTCTTCTTTGGCGTTCCCACTGCCCACCCAAACCACTTTGGTGTTCCGTTCTAAACATTGGGGAGTCAATATTATGGTACATTTACCCATTCTCGCTCGCTTGGAGATACCAAGTGGAAGGCAGCTTGTTTGGCGCTTTTCTATCTTTCCTGTAGCTTCGCAGCGGTGTTAGTGTCAGTTTTAATGATGAAAACTTTCATGAAATACTTGAGAATATAAACTTAATTAGATATTTTCCTAGGTCACAAGAATTTACTCCCCACCAATTATTATATTCCTGTTTTAATTTCTTCAGCGCATAGCCTACAATATTAAGAAAATTTAAGAAGCATTCTAAACATTTAATATAGAGACACAACCATGGTGTCCTCCCATTGGGGGACAACTCCGTGAGCGTAAATTTGTATTGTGACGGTGGTGTCCGGGCGGTCACCATCACTTTTCGACCACGTGCCGAAATATTTTTTGCGACATTACAGCATTGTATACATGCATATTGGTTTGAATCAACGACAGTAATTAATTAACGACGGTGCATTCTTACATACTTAAATATCGCAGTGCTGATAGATGCCTTCACCTTAGCCTACTTACTTATTACTTTATATTGCATAGGCCTACTGAATTCGTATTTAGGGGAAGAGGTGGGAGGTAGAGGGTGGGAGAATGGAATGAGAGAGGAAAGGGACGACGGTGGAGAGGTTGTGGCAAAGTTACGCTCTTGGACATCTCTCCCTATCCCGGAGGAATCGAAGCTAAAGTATAGGACTACAATCAATTTAGTGGGAACTTATTTATTTAGCATGCGTATGTTTGTGTGTATCTGTCTGTTTGTCTGTCTGTCTCCTCTGCTATCTTTGTCTTTCAGCGTTCACGTGACTCTATTCTCGATTTTTTAAAGCTCTATGCCATTAAATTGATCTAAGTACCTTAAACACCTGCCTTTAGTAATTAATTTACCTCCGGTCACGACTTCTACTTTTACAATTCATTGACATTCAGAAATAGATTCGGTGTGATGATGAATCACGCTTCTCTACGCCCCATCCATGACTGTTCATCTATATTTAGGCTATATCCGCCTAATTCACATAGGGACCAAGCCCTCATTCCATCACGTCTCTCTCTATCTGTGTATGTCTCTCTCCCTCCCTCTCTTTGTCTGTCTGTCTGTCTGTCTGTCTCTCTTTCTTGTTTTCTTGTGTTGTGACACTTATGTTTGTCTGTGTGTAGGAGTTAGGGTCTGTGTTGGCACTTAGTTGAAACGGCCGTCAAAGCATTTAGACGCCCATTATGCTCTATGATGTCGGGGGATCAACAGTCAGTCAGATGGGAGCGTTTAACGCCGAAAGGTCATTCATCGTTGTCATCGTCTTGGTCTTCCGCTCACTCATTCTCTACTCGGTCGACGCCGTTTCACGCTACACCGAGCAACTTACGCGGCAGGCTTACTAGACCATGACCAATATACGCTTAAATCTCAGACACACGGACAGGCAGGCAGACAAACAGACAAATTATGCAGTTTTGGTTGACGGACTTACTGACTGACTGACTGGGTGACGGATTGATGGACTCTCTGGCTCTTACAAACAGTAGACAGCAAAAGTGCGAAGACAGAATTTGAAATAGCATAACAGCGAAAGACAAAGGAGGTTCCGCATGTATGTCAACCGCTGCTCCAGTTATGTATACGTCGGCTGCGTGTGTGAGTGTGAGTGTGAGTGTGTGTGTGTGTGTGTGTGTGTGTGTGTGTGTGTGTGTGTGTGTGTGTGTGTGTGTTTGTGTGTATATGCGTAGGCCGAGGTATTTTGGTTTCTAAGAAGGCAAACACGCGGTGATCCTTTGTACGCATGCTCGTCGTAGATTGAGGAGGTGGGGTGGGTTGGCAGGTGGGTGACGTATACAGGCATTCGACCACCTGTATATACACGTACATACACATGCATACATACATATATATATGTACAGCTACAGTCGCCTAATGTTGCCTCCCGCATTCAGTGCGTCGAAAGCAGGTATGCGTCTAACTGTAGCGTCTGTATACGACTAGAAGTCCCACCTGAGGTCGGAACGCTTAACTTGCAGGTGAGTGTCGGCAGAGTTGTCAACAATTATAGTGATAACTGATCTGGACCTATTAGTGATTGTAGTCGCTTAATTATTCAAAGTCTTTAGTCTTCAGGCGCTGCTTACTTTAAAACTCGCTTTAGGCCAACAGATCGTCCGTTTAGCCAAAGTGATCTGGGAGCATTCGTATTTAGCCCATTGTAACGAGTATGACACGTGCCGATGGTGGCCGATCAGATCCTATTATGGTCAGGTATGTTCCTTTCGTACGACAGACCACATTGCATGTATGCAGGAGAACACTCTACGACCTAAAGTTGAAGGAGTTATGCCGAATAGATTGATTGACGTATCGATTGATTCGCTGATTCGATACGTAATCGATTGATCTTTCTATTCATTCATTCATTCATTCATTCATTCACTGATTGACAGACTTGTTGTCCTCGAGACCAAGGTCTTGGTCTCGAGTGCACTCGAGTTCATTTTTAAAAGTCTTGGTCTTGGTCTTGGTCTTGAGACCAAAAGTCTTGGTCTTGGTCTTGAGGTTCAAAGTCTTGGTCTTGGTCTTGAGGTTCAAAGTCTTGGTCTTGGGACGCAAGACCAAGACCAATACTGGCTGTCAATATGAACAGTCATTTAACAAAACTGAAGAATTTAAAAATTTATCAAGCCTGTTTGCATCATAGCCTACGACAAATACCTACGGACGGACGCAAGTCTTGTTAGTTAGGAAAACCCATCGGCAGCAGCAGCTAAGTTATGCTGTGTCTGGAAGCCCTGCCGAGACTTTTTCTGAAGCCAGACGGTCTGATAAACCATGGGAGGATTTCAAAAAGGCTCACGATTTGTACATTTACATCCAGTGCTTGAAAAGCTACTGTGTGTGCCAGCGACTTCAGCACCTGTAGAACGTATTTTTTTTCACATGGCGGAATTTTTATGAGGCCCCACAAGACACGTCTTGGTCGGAAAATTCTGAGCGAATTGGTTTTTATAAAATACAAAAGGCATTTGGAATAACATTTTGCATGAAGAACTTTTGTAAATACGAATTCGGAATTCTCTGCAGTCTGCAGTTAAAGTTAATTTGCCTGAATAAAATTAAAAAAACTCACGTTTTCATTAAAATAGGCTAGCGAGTAGTCCGACTTGACAATTTTTTTCTAAGGAAAACAAGTGTTGGACTGAATGTGATTTTTTGGGTCTTGGTCTCGGTCTTGGTCTTGAGGTTCAAAGTCTTGGTCTTGGTCTTAACATAACATAACATAACATAACATAACATAACATAACATAACATAACATAACAAGGGTTTTAAGTGGTTCAGAAGACGTGTAGTCTGTGTTAGAACCACTGCAAATTTACCTCGAACGCTTAATAGCCCAATTTTCCTAGCTTCTGCTTAAAAGCTGTTATAGTGTCCACTGAGACAGTACTATCGTCCAAACCATTCCACAGGTCTACAACTCTTGCACTAAAGAATTTCTGCCCTAATGTTCCCTTCGGCCTCTTAAATAATTTATACCTGTGTCCCCGAGTTGCCTTGTTCGGTGCTAATTCAAAGAACCTCTCCCACTGCAGTCTCGAGGTTCAAAGTCTTGGTCTTGGTCTTGGTCTCGAGGTTCAAAGTCTTGGTCTTGGTCTCGAGGTACAGAGTCTTGGTCTTGGTCTTTGTCCTGAGGTTTAAGGTCTTGACAACAAGACTGTTGATTGATTGATTTATTCATTGGTTCTTTGGTTGATCGATTGATTGTTCGATTGATATGTCCACTGTTTGTCCCATTGATTGATTGATTCATTGATTAATCGATTGATTAGCCCATTGATTCATCCGTTCAGTGATCGGTTGAATTTTCGGATTACCACATATCAGCATGCAACTGATTTTATGAGTACCAATGTCCCTTGGAATTTACCGCACTGCGGTTCTGTTTTGGATTGCCATCGATTGATGTCTAGTGGCGCTATAGAAGTAAAACTAACACCCCGACCTGAACCTGTCGATTAAGACTGAGGATCTTGAGTTCGGAGTGTTGCTGTTGCTCCAGGCAAATTCAGATCCGCGGCCAAGTATTTTCTGTAGGATATACAATGGCAAATTTGTAGATCTACAGCACCGTGCACTGACTGCAGCATCTTATGCTTTATAGCGACCACCGACTGATGCCTTGATTATTAATACAGTGGCGCTATATAAGTTCTTAGATTAGATGCAGGCTAACACAAGAAACTAAGCAACTTCTGTTGTGATCTCCTATTAGTCTCTTGCAACTTAGCATCATTAGTATTTTTAACTTTGAAAATGCGGTCATGAAAGCTTTTGTACTCAGGTACAAGGTCATCTTGCAGCAGACTCATGCCTGACGATGGCAGATCTCCATGGAACGATACTAATCTTTAGTGACCAGATACAGTACAAAATAATACAAATAGCCCTAATACTACTTCAAGTTCAAAAGTGCACACACGAACATACGACAGAACATCGATGTAAGCGAAGGAATTGCTCAAAGCAATAGCCTATGCTGTATTGATTCTTCAAGTCTCCACAAATCTGGGCTGTGTGGAGATTCGAACCCGTACTCTCCACGTTACAGGTCGAGCGCTCTATCCATTCGGCTACCGTGCCCCACCGATACTTGTGTACACGTCTGTGTATGGAAGGTTTTGTCTGTCTATCTCGGGTTGTCTAGCATCTCGCGTGGACTGGCTTCTCTTTTCTAAATGTATAGAACTATCAGTCTTTCTATGTCATATTTCTGCAAGTGCTCGATCATAGAGCTATAGAGTTAATTCTGGGCCTGTTGTTCTGGTTAAACGAAGACGACGATCTCGAGGCACTAGACGACTTGAGGCCCAAATCATTCGGCGCCGTTTGTTAGGGAAATTTTACAGATCACTAAGCAGAGAACACAGTCCAAGCATTGCTCTCTGTTTCTGTGTCTGTTTCTCTGTCTGTCTGTCTGTCTGTCTGTCTGTCTGTCTGTCTGTCTGTCTGTCTGCCTGTCAACTAATGTCAACTGCACACCTCGCGTCGGAAGACACACAATTTTAGGCCCTGTTGTGTTCATGTAAGTAGGCCCTTAAGCCACTCTGCCGCCGTCGACTCGATCAGCTAACTTAAAAGGGAATCTCCTACAGAAATTAGTAGGCCTACCAGCTCATACATATATGACGGCAATAGAGGACGACGTGCAGTGTCTAGTTTACAATTAGTTAAAAAAAACTTTAAAGTGCTCAAGAGTCAAGATTACGGAAGTTAGTTACTATAGTGGTCTGTATAGTGCATATAATTATAAGTTAAGGCTGAAGCCTCTTGGAGGGTTCTAAGTCACAGTTCAGCAGATGCTAAACAGAACAGCGAAAGAAAAGTATACATCACGTGGCTCACTGTGTGACGTAGCCGCAAAAATAGAAAGTAAAATATTTCATAGTCGAGTTAAGTCGAGGAAACAACGATCAACTCAACTTGTCAAACATTTTATCGACTTGACTTGCAAGTCGACCAAGTCGAAAGTTTTTTACCAACTCGACTTGGCCGAGTTCGACCAACTTTATCGACTGACTCGATCGATTACGGGGTATACTGCATGTATATGTCTGTTTGTTTCTCTTTATTTATCTGTCTGACCGTCTGTCTGTCTGTCTGTATGTCTTTCACTCTGCTTAAAACGAACAGTTTTGCCAGTCATAATATACATAATACATAAACCATAGCCACATTCCTTGATTTTTAAGGAGGCAAAAATGAATTCGAAAACATTACGCATCTACAACGGACTTCTCATGGGTTGATCTACAGGTCTGGTGGTGCTCTTTGTTCAATGTTCATACATTAGTTTCACAGGCAATAAGTCAAACTCATAGGCATTTATTAGGCGCCTGTAAGAGAATCGTCCTGAGAGGCGTGGTCACCGCGAACGAGGGTCTATCGATTGCAGGGCAAACACGAGTACAGTCCAAAATGGGACAAATTTTCCATACAGGTAAAAGCTGTTTCACTCAGTTTCACTTATGCTTTCCACGTGTTCACAATTTGCAGGTATAACGATTGGATATTTGAGAGAAATTCTCAGCAAACTTCATTGACACGTAGCCATGGCGACCACACGGGGTGACCAAGGCAACGGCCGAAGAGCTACCAGAGCTGCTTACTACCAGTTACTCATGGCAACCATCGTAGCAGCGTATCTGATGACGTCGTGCAATTGTCTTCCTACGTCGAAGGAAAAGCAAAGTCATTCAGGTAGGCTACATAGAGATCACAAGCGATTCAAACAAGCAAACAAACAAAATTCGTTTATTTGAACAACCCAAAACAAAGTACAGTTATGTTGTCAAGGCTAAGTAAGGTGGGAGTCTTAATGGGATGCCCCTAAGGGATGAGTCCCGCTAATTGGGGCACCCGAATGATCGCAGGCTGAACGGATATATGTGATGAATGATAACTGAGATAAGAGGAAATTTTGCGTCAGCTTAATTAATGCAGGGTCAGAACATCAAACATGGCGATAGTTATCTGTCAGGATATCTATCATGGCGATAGTTATCTATCAACAGGTAATAGGCAGAAATTTAGTCTGAGCGTAGAGATAGTAAAACAGCATTCGAATGACAAGTATTTACACTGTGGGTCAAGCCATATAAATTCGATTAGTCAAATATTAGATCTTACACAGCGAGCAATTATGTAGAGTAGTAGGCTACAATGACCATGCTTAGGATTTACCCTGTAGGCCTAAACGAAGGAGGAGTAAACACATCTATCAAATTCCAATGACTATCATTCTGGCAGATAGGCCTATACATTCAAACAGTTAAGCGTGGGATACAACAGCAAATTAAGTGTAAGCACCTGTTATAAATACAAGCACGGGCTGAATGATATGTTAAGTGTCACTGTGTCAGTATATAAATTTATCAAGAGATACAAGCTTACCCATATTACAGAGACGCAAGATGGTCATTAGGGTAGGTCAGTGGGGTAAAAGTGGAGATGAGGACAGCTAGTAATGCGAAAGAGAAAAGAAAATATTTTTTATACTATGTTTTCAAATGCAAGCAATGGTTGACTGCTTTAAGATGTGGGATCTTAATAATACTTTGAACTTCACGCCCCTTAGTCGAAGTTTGAAGCGACTAAGGGGCGTGGATGAGCTTATTTCAATAGGTAAAGCATTCCAAAGTCTGGGGCCCTGGCATTTAATTGAGAACAGTTTCAGACAACTGTGGCCTTACTGCTTAAACCATTTATACCACAGGAAGTTACATAAAGGGCAAATCAGATCAGATTAGACGAGACGAGATCAGATTGTGTTAGATTGTACTAAATTAGACTGACCTTGTATATTACATTATATTGGATATGATTGGATTTGACTATATATATATATATATAGATTATATTGGCCTAAAAGTTGCAAATTAAGCTGATGAGTTACGCATTATAACAGTACATTACGAACACTCGTAATCTGTGTAGAATCTCCTATTGTGGACAATACTCAACGTAAGTGCCACCTAAGAGTTTAGTCTGAACGACTATGTAAACAAATCTTTCACGAAATCGAACACAAGTGCTGCTCATCCTATCAAATAAACCCGATTAAATGCACATAGAAAACCTAATCCTGAATGAGACTCTTAAGCGAATGGTCGGGTAATGATCTCGTTAATGTTGAAAACAATTAAAATTCATCAAAAATCGTATTTTCGCCTTATATAATCATATGCAGATATGCAGACGTAGATTAGACTACGAGACCTATTAGTGCGTTTGTACAAAGGCCAGGCCATATATAAGCGTACAATGTACAGGCAGATTACGATGCAGGTAGAGTGCCAGAAACCGAGACTATCAAGCGCCACTATGTCTATTTAGAAATGTATCCATTGGCTGACAAAGTCGTTGTCACTTGCGTGCCACAGCCGAAGGCGCCTCTGAGAGGCACAGACCTCCGAGAGATATAGGTCAACAGTAGCGCATTACCGTATATCATTCCGTTCCCTAGCTTACTTTATATTATCTCACCCAAAATCAGCCCATAACTTACCTTGTAATATTTGACCTCGTATCATTCCCACCTTATCTCATTCCATGGCTTAGGCCTACCTTATAATTATCATCCATCTTACCTCAACCCGAATCTTACTTCAATGAGCCAGATGTTTCTTGTATTTCTTTATTATATACACATTCATTTATGTTAAATAGGCCTAGTATCTAAACACAAAATTTTGTCTTATCTTACCCATCTCTATCTGATCCATCCTTACATTACCTTATTTCCCTTGTCTTTTCCAACTCTACCTTGCCTTACTTTAAGTTATGTCACTCTACCTAACCCCGCCGTTTACATCGGCCTACTTTATTTTACCCTACTGTATTATGACAAGTGGGTTCGCTGCAGTAGTTGTTCTGGTCTTATGACAGATGGAAGAGTTCTGCTGTCGAGTGCAATCAGCGAATTCGAAAACGCTTTGTCGCGATTGAAGCAGTACGCAAAGAGTCTCTCAGACACGGACAAGTCCACCGACGAAGAAGGTAAAGGGATGAGAGAAGAAGTGACACGGGAGGAACATCTATAGACACGTATAATATATGAAGGAAAACAAGACATGATCCTTTCAGAGGACCTGGTAGAAATGCCGCTGTATAAATGTTTCATTACATTCATGCATTTAACGCTGAAAGGATCTGCGAAGAGTGAGGTCTATGAAGATATGATAAACATTGCGATGCCGATTAAGATAACGAAGATGATTAAATTGGTTCTGGTGCTCGATGGTCTATTGGTTAGCCTGCTGGACTGTCAATCGAAAGGTTGAGAGTTCAAATCCCCACCAGGGCGGAAATTTGGTTCGAGATTTCAGCTCTGTCTTTGCCCCTTAGATAACTCAGTTATAATGAATACATTGACCATAGACTGTGGGTGGAAGATCAGACGGCGAGGGAGAGGCTTGGCCATATGCCCTCATATTTTCATCAGAAACAGATAAACAGAGACACAGAACTGAAATACTATCAGAAATTCATAGTGAAAACAAAGATTTATTTTTATCTTCAATATCTTCAATATGAAACAAATTTACATGTAGGCCTAAACAAAACGCCCCATTTCATACGCATTAACGTAAACCGGAAGCCTCTGCTGACTGTCCAGACTAGAGGTGAAACAAGTTTTTTCAGTATTTGATATTAAGCAAGACCAAAAGAAAAAGAAAACCACCAAAAATTTTTGTTTTACAAAAAAAATTCTTATTTTTGTAGAAGTTATTTTAATAACATTGATTTAATGATTTTTAATTTTCGGAAATCGCAATTAACTGAATTAAACTGAGTTGGAGCTCTTGTTCATGCCAATTTTCATGATTTTTATGATCCGAAATCCGAAAATCTTAAAAACAACCAAACAACAAAAACCATAAAAACGAAAAAAACGAAAAAAACAACAACAAAAAACAACTTTTCATATTGAAAAAACTTGATTTTCTGGTCCAGAACCCACGCCGCCCCCCCCCCAATATTTTGGACAAATTTACGCCAGTGGTTGTGTCTTATTTCTAAATTTCCCCCAGGGACGAAACTTCCGAATGCGAATTGTGTGGGGGCTAATTGTCCGTATCCCCACTTCGTACCCAAGGTTAGCTTAAGGGACTGCTCTTCTTCTTTAATCACGACAAAGGTGATGACGAAATAAAGGAGGATTGAGTGATTGGGGTGATCCTAAGGTTTATGAAGTCAAACCACATGGGACTACAGTCCTTAATATACCAGCAAATGACTAATTGAATGCAGAGACCGTATTGATGACGTATTGCTTAGGCCTATCAACTAAACGCAAAGTCTAGACAGAGAACTGAGACTATTGTTGACTCCATGTAACTCAACAAAGACCTTTTACGTGAGCGTTAAGCGCGAAGCTATTGTTGTCATTGGTTGGAAGGATGCAGCCTACATAAGTCGTCTGCAATTGATGCAGAACGTCTAGTCATCACATATGCAGCCAGACTTATATTCGTGCAACTTGTCTGTTGGCTGGAGACGCCAGATCAGTGTATCTGCCCAAGAAACTAACTGTTTTATATCTGCAGACAATTAGCACTTGCGCATGCAGTGTCTGCTCTGGTCAGACAAGAGTGCAAGATATGCACTGTTATACTCCGCAATTGAGTTGATCCGCTCGTGTCTTAGGCTGAGTAATCCATGGTAGGGTGTTGGCTTGTGCATGAGTATAGACCTTTTTGAGACTCAATCGAACGCTTTATAATTTTGTATTAAGATAAGCTCAGTTCGTCGAGTGCCTCAGCTATTTTAAGTCTCGCGATTTTCCTGATTAATACCATTGTAATGTGTGTCTGCATGGCAAAGTACAAGTCGCTTCGATTAGCCTAAATAGGTCTGACTGTTAGGCTATAGGCTATCACGACCACATGTCTGTCTGTCGCCTGTCTTGCTGATGTCTGTATGTCCGCTCGTGTCTGAGGACAGCTGCTGTCTGTATGGAAATGCAGATGGATTGACTCAAGCAAAGACAGACGAATGGATGGATGAGTGGATGAACGAATGGATGGGTGGGTGGATGGAAGGATGAATGGATGGATGGATGGTTGGCGACTGATGAGTTTTGTGCTAGTGAGTAGTTTTCTTGTGCTCTTTATCAGCAGATGAGGATCCTTTGGCGGAATCTATCGAAAGAGAATCAAGAGATGAAGATTGTAAGTGCAATATTATATATTCAGGTCTCCAATGAATTTCATTAATATCAATACTTGCCACCCATGTGGTCAGTCGTTTCTATAATTTATGTAGCAATGCATGTGCTCTTGTCAGATGCAAATAAACGCTACTTACTTACTAGCACTATTGTTGAAATGGCAAGGTTTCAAACGTCACGATAATTAAATCGTTTAGTTTACAATGTAGCGTTTTCAGATTCGAGCCTGCTGAGAGTAGCCTACTTCTTGTCACTTCTTGTGACGACATCGGAAAACTTGTTTGCACCCAGGTTCCTCTGTTGTCTAGCACCGGAATTTGTTTTTATGTGAGTTGTGAAGTAAACGCCAGTAACTGTTCTCAGAGTTCTGCGATGGATCATCGTTTACAGGACCAAGTCATAGGATTCGTCCATTGCTAGCACCAAGGACTAAGAACTGTGATGAAAGTAGGATGGACTCACCTACGTGTTATTATGCGACATTGGAGACTTTACTAATTTTAAAAGAGGAGCATACACACATAGATACACACATCCATGCAAACACCCACACATACATACAAACGTACATGCATACATACATACATCGAGTTTCTCTCGGCATCTATTCTGTCAAAGAGGAAATCTACCTGTATACCGTACCACTTTCACCGTTTGATTGCTTTACCTTTCCGGTTCTTTCATACCTATATGGTCGCTTAAATGTGCCTCGCCTTATTTTGACAATTGATCAAGAAAAACCGACAAAGACCGACATAGACTCAGTTTCGGATGGTTTAACTTCAACGGTTTCGTTTCAAGCGGTGGATGCGTTGACAGATGTTTAAACAATTAATAAAATGATTCACACATAGGTCCTGCTGCATGTGTCGACGTAACTGCTTAGACCTACAGAGAATGAATGGAGAGTATACGAAGAAAAAGTCATGTTCTGAATACATGTCGTTACCACAGAACACCCATGCGGCGCCTTAGAGGTTTAGCTTCAACATAGTCACAGTCATGGTTGAGTGGGTTTGTTATGGTCAGATGGTTAGGCTCGTGCGCCGTGAAATTTGTGTTTATGTTTAGATAAATGTCGAGTTATTTATTGTGTAGGCCCCACAATATATGTTCTCAACTGTAACGCCTGAATAGTGGCAATTCAACAAAAATACTCCGAATGCGAATATATACAGATACGCTCCGTGTTCTTCCTCTAGGGGAAAGGGTTCTATTCCAGATCCTCCTATACTTGGTTGGTAGCCTACTTGCCTGGTATAGGCCTATATCAGAGTCAGACACTCCGCGTTTCATTACACTTTCTCTGTCCGTGGGGATTTACAGGTTCCTCGATTCAGCACATCAATGAGACTTATCGGACTCTCATACATTAAACCTTTACCATTGAACATAAGCCCAGTCTCATGTTATTCAGCTTAACATACTTTCTCTGTTACCTTAAGTTGCCCCTGTTTAGCCTATAGAACAGTTAGATCAGTTAAACAACTGTGTAAGCAGCGCGTTTGAAAGGTACCTGATTGTCTCTATACAAATGGTTTAATATATATATATATACATACCTCTTCTCTCTGCTCTCTCTGACAACCGAACTCGGATCTCCACTGTACCTCGCAATCTCTGGACAACCCCTCTGATAGGACGTAGCGCTCGTAAATAAGTTGGTGCCCTGCGCTTAGCTTAACAGTAGCGCTTTAAATATTGGAGTTCACGATTACGATTACTTACGTAGGTCTACATACAAACAAAAGTCGAAGTTTGAAGTTGTTCGAGAAAATAATATTAGGGCCTATATATATATATATATATATATATACATTATATATATATATGTATATACATATAATATCCATGTAGCGTCCGTCAGTCGGAGGACGCTACGTCACAAACGGTTTCTGGAATCTATTGTGAAACAGAAACCGTTTGTGACGTCAGTACTGCCGTCTTGACGACGGCGATCAGAGCATTTTAACCAACGCTCTGGACTGTCCGTAATAAGTGAAACCTGGTCAATTGTTGACGTCATAATACATACTAATATAATTATGAGTTAAGCGTGGCCTTTTTGTTTACGTTATAATACAGACTAATATATAAGTTAATCGTGGCCTATTTCTGACGTCATAGCATATTCTGATAAATGTGTTCAGCCTGGCCCTTTCGCTGACGTCATAATGTAGAGACAACCCGTCATATATGACGGGAAAATACTCTAGTATATATATATATATATATCAATCAATATCATTTATTGGCATATATATATATATATATACTATAGCATTCATCAAAATAACAGGTCCTAGGTTATATAATTATATTATACTAGGCTCTTCTAGCATTGTGTTTCAGAAGCATAATCACGCGATTGACCTGTTAATATCTTAACGAACGTTGTATGATTCGGTTAGAACCAAATTTCACCGTTAAACGGAAGAATTATACAATGACTCCCTAGGTGTCTTTTCTTTCATATTTCTCCGCAGTCATAATACATCATTTGACAGGAAGAAACTGACGTTACCAGCTGCATGGGTCCACTTCCGCAAAGATCATTATTAGTCAACAATAGGGCTAGGCCCTATATGAAAACGACTTGCAGAAAGGCCTGCAGCACCAGGTGCTGGTTCTGCAGATGTTGATGCTTGATGCTTCAATTTGCATCTGAATGGTATAAAAATTGTTGTTTGGTTCTCTGTGAGATGGGCTAAAGATACTCCACTTTTCAGTAGGCCATACAGCACAAATTTTATATACCATAAATCGTAAACGCTTCATCAAATGTTTACTCAGTGTAGAAATCGAATCCACGAACCCCTTCAAGAGAAAAGCGCTGTAATCATAATCACTATCTCGAAATAGCTAAAACGCTACGTGAAAAGGTAAGCGGAGTTCAGTATGACGGCGTCTTTTGTGTTTTGCTGTTTATGATAGATCGTCAGGAACCAGAAATCGTTCCTGGTCTGGATCGTTTCGAAAAGAACTTGGACGAGGCCGCCGGAAGTTCAGGCAAAACAGTACAGAAGTCCGGCGCAATATCATCGTATGACCAGTCTTCCGACAAAGACGATTTAAATGGTGGGCCATTGATGTCCTGTCTCATCAACGTTATCGTTGTAATCAACAGCATCACTTGCATCATCATAGTCGTCAAAGAGTCTTGTCATCGTCATCATCATCATCATCATCATCATCATCATCATCATCATCATCATCATCATCGTCATCATCGTCATCATCGTCATCATCGTCATCATCGTCAACATCGTCATCATCGTCAACATCGTCATCATCGTCAACATCGTCATCATCGTCAACATCGTCAACATCGTCATCATCGTCATTGTTGTCGTCATGTAATGCATGCATGAATGTTCTGAGGCACTTAATATATAACTCCTTTCATGTACCTCTCAGTGGCGCCGAGTCCTTGCATCGTCGCCACTGTATGTTTTCTACTGCAAGTCTATGTTTTAATTATATTTACAATATTCGCAATAAGACATGCATAGCTGCAGATTGATAATTAAAATCTCTCTGTCTGGGATTCCAATTCTATTGATCACATGAAATTGACAATCCGTTGTCTAGATATGTTACTCCAAGTAGGGAGTGTGTCCATTTGTGGGGTTTCTCTTGTACTTGTGATTCAACTTTTGACCCTTGCACTTCAACCTTCGATTGATATAGCCTTCTACCCCTGCACTGCAACCTTCAATTTAGCCTTCGACCCCAGCACTTCAACCTTCGATGTGGCCTTCGACCTCTGCACTTCAGCCTTCGATATAGCCTTCTACCTCTGCACTTCAACCTTCGATATAGCCATTCGATATAGGCTTTGACCTCTACACTTAAGCCTTCGAAATTGGCTTCGAACCCCAGCACTTCAACCTTCGACATAGCCTTCGACTCCTAATCTTCAACCTTCTGTATGGCTTCGACCTTTACACTTCAACCTTCGATATAGCCTTCGACCCCAGCACTTCAACCTTCGATATAGCCATTGACCCCCTACACTTCATCCTTCGATATGACCTTCGACCCCTACACTTCAACCTTCGATATGGCCTTCGACCCTACACTTTAACCTTCCGTATAGCCTTCGACCCCAGCACTTCAACCTTCGATATAGCCATTGACCCCCAACACTTCAACCTTCGATATAGCCATTGACCCCCAGCACTTCAACCTTCGATATAGCCATTGACCCCCAACACTTCAACCTTCGATATAGCCATTGACCCCCAACACTTCAACCTTCGACATAGCCATTGACCCCTACACTTCAACCTTCGATATAGCCATTGACCCCTACACTTCAACCTTCGATATAGCCATTGACCCCCAACACTTCAACCTTCGATATAGCCATTGACCCCTACACTTCAACCTTCGATATAGCCATTGACCCCCTACACTTCAATCTTCGATATAGGCTTCGACCCCTACACTTCAGCTTTCGACATAGCCTTCGATCCATACACTTCAACCTTCGACATAGCCTTCGACCCCTGCAGAACGGCACTTCAGAGGGATGCTGTTGGAAGAGGAAAACGAACTTCATCTTCCCTTAGTTGGTCACTTAAAATAGCGCCTTTTCCTCACAAAGCGCTGCTTACCTTAGCCATATATATATACATATATTTAAATATATATAAATATATATATTATATATAATATTATATATTGCTATTTATTGATGTTCATTAGAAACAAGATTTAATCAGTAAGCAGCAGCACAAATCAAGGTCATCTATCTTGTGCTGTTCATTATGATATTTTAGCAATTCACTGTTTTTTTAAGGAAGGTGTTTTGTTTGTAGATATTTCTTTACAGGATCTGTGGAATTACGTTCGGGAAACTGTAAAAGATAGAAAGAAGGAAGGTAGGCAAACAAAACAAAACAATGCATAGGTTTTGTGTAGACCTCCATGCAAGTAGACATTTGTGTATGTTCATATAGGCTCTAGGAACGGATGTGTGTGTGTGTGTGTGTGTGTGTGTGTGTGTGTGTGTGTGTGTATATATATATATATAAAATTATATATATATATAAAATTTGTTGAGTCATAAGGTTTATTGGGTTCAAAGTCTCAACGCTGAAGCTAAAATAAACAGAAGGTTATTATAGGCGGTGCATACAGAATAAATTTTCTTTACAATTTGCATAACCCCATGGTCCCTACAAAGAGCAGAGGATCCATGACGATTTAATCATGCACAATGTCATCTTGTATATTCCACTAGTATAGAGTTAATTGTTGGTAAATGCATACGTTTATTGTACATTACGAAGTACTAGACAATTAAGCTATGTAAGCTATTGTATTTATAAGTTTACTGAACACAGAAGATCCAAACTGTAAATATACGGTTTGTCCTTTCATCGTTCGTGAGAACTGTTAGATTAACCAAGTTTCTGCGCTGACTGAATTCAAAGCTGTTTTCAGATGCAACTTAAGTTTGCAGGAACTTGGTTAATGTAGCAGTTCTCACTAGGGACGAATGGATAAACCGTTATTTATAGTTTGAATCTTTTATGTCACTGCATGGCCGGTATCTTAGAATGATTCAGGATACAGTCTGTACGTTATAAGGTCTACACACAGGCCGTGTAAAAAAGACTAAAAGTTCGGATGTGTTAACTTTGTTTTATAGGTGAATCTAGTAAAAATGAGCCTGTAGTCAGAAGTACGACCAAGCTCACCACTGCCTCCGCTTCCACGGGCAAGTCGAAAGGTAACGGAATTATAAATGTCTCGGACGAAGTGCCATGCTCTTATCATTAGGATGTTTTCCTTTAGCTTCTGTTGTATCATAGGCTGACTAAACTGCTGGTCATGGCAATCGTAATCTCTTCTAAAGCACCACTCGAAGGTCAAGCGCAGGGCACCAACCTATTCACGAGCACTGCGTCAAATGAGAGGGGTTCCCAAATTAGTGCAAAGGAGGTCCGAGTCCGGTTACCAGTGGAGCCAGATCAAGAGAGGAGGCAGAGCAGCTGTTAAGGCGGATTTCGTTTAGGGCGAGAAGAATTGGAAAGCGGAGAATCTGATGAGTCAGAGTAGGGGTTCTTGAAATGGTGAGATATAGGAGCATGAGGAGGAGGATGGGTTGCAGTGATGATGTAGGAACCGAGAATCTGCGGAACTCAGGGGGAGCTTGTTCCAGAGGCGTGGTGCTGTGTTGGAAATAGATCGGTTGGAGAACTTGCAAAGTTGAGATGAGTATTGACCAGGGGTCGAGAAAGACTGAGATAGGAGGAGGATCGGGTGGAGCAGGTTGCCTGGATGGTGAAGAGATCATGTAGATACTTTGGCTGGGAATATTTTAGGAAGTTGTAGGTTTATTATAGGACTTTGAAGTGGATTCGCTCTGGGATTTTTGACCAATGGTGGGCTTCAGGATGAGAGTGATATGATGTTTTGGCGTTCTAGTGACAGTTCTGGTTAGTGAATTTTGGATAAGTTGCAGACGCTTGATTTGGGATATTTGATAGGCGGTCAATTCTGGACATTTGCTCTTGATCATTATTGTTCTTTCCTGACTAATGACCAAGGACGTAACTTTGCCACACGAGTGGTGGTGACCAGTCTCCCTTTCCCTCTTCTTCTGATCCCTCTCCCCGTCTCCTATAGGCCTAGGCCTGTACAAATTTAGTGCTAGTCCAGGCAATATACAGTTTGACCTGGGCAAAATTGCTTCAGAAGCTTTTTAAACGGTTTCCTGCTCAGAAAAAATTGCTGAATAACATATCCAAAATCCGACAAAATCCTTCCACGGGAACACCCCCAAATATGGAATTCAAAATGGCGGATTGGCGGGAAATACCAACAATAATAGGGGCCTACCAATAACTTGCAGTTAGCCATGGGCAAAATTGCTTCAGAAGCTTTTTAAACGGTTTCCTGCTAAAAAAACATTGCTGAATAACATATCCAAAATCCGACAATATCCTTCTATGGGAACACCCCAAAAAATGGATTTCAAAATGGCGGATTGGCGGTTTCCTAAGAAATACCAATAATAACAGGAGCCTAACAATAACTTGCAGTTAGCCATGGGCAAAAGTGCTTCAGAAGCGTTTAAAACGGATTCCTGCCCATATATAATTGTTGAATAACATATCCAAAATCCGACAAAATCCTTCTACGGGAAAACCCCCAAAAATGGATTTCAAAATGGCGGATTGGCGGGAAATACCAACAATTATAGGGGCTTACCAATAACTTGCAGTTAACCATGGACAAAATTGCTTCAGAAGCTTTTTAAACGGTTTCCTGCTCATACAAAATTGTTGAATAACATATCCAAAATCCCCCAAAATCTGACCACGGGAACACCCCAAAATGGCCAAATCCAATATGGCCACCATCGACCATATTGGAAAATTCACTTTTTTGTTTCTTAGAGTATAATATGCACGTGTAATACCTCTATTGTTACTGATTTCGGTATGTAGAATTCATTTCTGATATTGTTTTCGCCATTCGAGGTCATCTTCACCTTGAAAGGTCATGGTGAAGGTCATTTGGGCTGATTGAAAAATTCACCTTTTTTGTTTTTTTAGAGTATAATTATGCACGTGTAATACCTCTAATGTTACTGATTTCGGTATGTAGAATTCATTTCTGATATTATTTTCGCCTTTCAGGGTCATCTTCACCTTGAAAGGTCATGGTCAAGGTCATTTTGTTACATCGATGACACCATTAGGCAAACTTTCCATTATTTCGTAAAAGTAAATTGTTAGGTATTGCTGTTCTTCACTGTGACCATATACACAGAAATTGAGTTTGACATTGTTACTGTAAGAGAGTCTTTCGTTATTCTTATTGTGAAGGACCTGATCCGGTCGCTTTAGTGGGAGATATTCTGGAATCACAAGGACAAAGCTGTATACCCATTATCCAGTCCTGGCATAGTTGCAGGTACTGGAATTTACACTGGCTGAAGAACAGTGTTGCCCCCTGATTGGAGAAGTGGAGGAGTTGCATGAGGACTTCCGGGAATTTGAGAAGGAGTGCGAGGCCAAGCCTGAGCTCTGCCAGTTGTTTTGAGTTTGGCTGCAGCTGGTCGCCGTCATGAAGAATGCTGTAGTATCAGAGAGAGAAATAAAGTGGAATTTACTTGCGGCTACTGTCGAGGATTCTATGCGAATCTTTGCATAAGAATCTTTGTATAATGTGACTGCATCAACTATCTACGTTACGGATTGTGGTATCTAGAACAAATCAGTGTTGGAGTTCACACATCCTGAGCTCTTCCGGCGCTTCTGTGTGAGCCAGTGCGTTGTTGAAGATCGCTCAGGATGGTTCTTCGCTGTCGGAGGTGGCACGAAGGTCGAGCAGACCATCCAGCGAGTGTCGAAGGGTCCTGGAGGTCACTATGTGGTAGGAGCCACACGCAATGCCACTCCCGTGGCAGAGTCTGAGCTCTTGTTCCACGAGATCGGGTCTATCACCAGACTTCTCAACTTTCTCACATCTAACCACCCCATGAGTCACACAGAATGCCATCTACAGCATGCATTGAGTACCACTCGCCGTCTCGCATTTAGCCATAAGGTGTCTAAGCTATTAGACTTTGTGCTAGAGCGGGAGAATCCATACTCGATGACAGACCCGTGCAACTTCACAAACTGCTCACAAAGGTGGCTGTTGACCGAAAGATGGCTACCCGCCTGCTCAACTTTCTTGAGAATCGTGAGCAACATCACACAGGCAGGAGAGATTAGTTGAGAAGACCAAGAAAATTAGCATGAATTCATCGATATCGAAACTGCCACGGTTCACCGACCAACCTCATAAGACACCATCAATAATGGAGAAGGAGAAGAACGACCAAGGACGTGGCAGAGGTGCATAGGAACATGGACATTGCTAGGGAGCGCGGCATGGACGTCAGAAAGATGCTTACACACAATTTGCTCTCAGCATCTCCACTATTTGAATTTACCGAATGATGGAAATTTTGCCTAATGGCGTCATCGATGTAACAAAATGACCTTGACCATGACCTCTCAAGGTGAAGATGACCCCGAAAGGCGAAAATAATATCAGAAATGAATTCTACATACCGAAATCAGTAACATTAGAGGTATTACACGTGCATAATTATACTCTAAAAACCAAAAAGGTGAATTTTTCAATCTGCCCAAATGACCTTCACCATGACCTTTCAAGGTGAAGATGACCTCGAATGGCGAAAACAATATCAGAAATGAATTCTACATACCGAAATCAGTAACAATAGAGGTATTACACTTGCATATACTCTAAGAAACAAAAAAGTGAATTTTCCAATATGGTCGATGGTGGCCATATTGGATTTGGCCATTTTGGGGTGTTCCCGTGGTCAGATTTTGGGGGATTTTGGATATGTTATTCAACAATTTTGTATGAGCAGGAAACCGTTTAAAAAGCTTCTGAAGCAATTTTGTCCATGGTTAACTGCAAGTTATTGGTAAGCCCCTATAATTGTTGGTATTTCCCGCCAATCCGCCATTTTGAAATCCATTTTTGGGGGTTTTCCCGTAGAAGGATTTTGTCGGATTTTGGATATGTTATTCAACAATTATTTATGGGCAGGAATCCGTTTTAAACGCTTCTGAAGCACTTTTGCCCATGGCTAACTGCAAGTTATTGTTAGGCTCCTGTAATCATTGGTGTTTCTTAGGAAACCGCCAATCCGCCATTTTGAAATCCATTTGTGGGGGTGTTCCCATAGAAGGATATTGTCGGATTTTGGATATGTTATTCAGCAATGCTTTCTTAGCAGGAAACCGTTTAAAAAGCTTCTGAAGCAGTTTTGCCCATGGCTAACTGCAAGTTATTGGTAGGCCCCGATTATTGTTGGTATTTCCCGCCAATCCGCCATTTTGAATTCCATATTTGGGGGTGTTCCCGTGGAAGGATTTTGTCGGATTTTGGATATGTTATTCAGCAATTTTTTCTGAGCAGGAAACCGTTTAAAAAGCTTCTGAAGCAATTTTGCCCAGGTTCATCAGATATTTGAGCTAGATTGCCTGGACTATGCGCTTTGTCCGCCACTTTAAGGTCATTCGATCGCAGATAACAAATTACATGTGTAAATTCTGTTTCACGACTTAGGTCTACTATGTTGACGATAGAGCTAAACAACAGTCACTCGTGACCATAGGTGTAGACTCTGGGGGGGGCAGCCGGGGCACGTGCCCCCAATAATTGAGATAGACTGTACACCCAACAATGCAACAAATGTAGAATAAATAACCAAATCCCCCTCTAATATTTTGGACAAGTTTACGCCAGTGCTCGAGACTCATTGGCACCAAACCATACTAAATGCTGTCATGATGTCGCCAAACATATTTCAGCATAAGGCCAAAAAAGGTGATGGACACCATTGGCCGTCACAATACAAAGTTGCGCCTATGAGCTAATGACATTCTGTTTAAATAGTCTTGACTAATATACCTGTTCTTAAAATCTTCTCAGAGTTTAATTATGCGTGTAGTGGAAATTATATTCTTGGACTTTCAGAAGGTCGCTATACCTCTGCATTAGCCATTGAGATTCGACTTATGTTCACTCTAGGTTATGAAAGACCACCGCTCAACCACATTGCTATATCACACGTGAACATATGCAACAGTTAGACTTTCATGAGTTAAATTGTTTTAAATTTTTATCCAGAAATTTCACTAAAAGATCTTATGGAATTCCTGAAAGAAAGAAAAAACCAAAAGAATAAAGGTTAGTTATTATGTCAACGATTACGATGCAATGTTGTAACTTGTTTGTGATGAATACTACAATGATGTTGGTGCTTGTCGTCGTTGTATGGTAGTTATGATGATTATGGTGATGATAATGTTAATTGTTGTTGATTACAATGCTGCTGCTGCTGTGCTGCTGCTGCTGATGGTGATGATGCCGATGATGCAAATGACGAGATATCTACGCTGAGGATGTTAACAACAACAGCAAATAGAACAGTAACGATGATGTAATGATGATGATGATGATGATGATGATGATGATGATGATGTTGCTGTTGTTGCTGTTGCTAGAAGGACAGTGAAAATTATGGATGCAATGGCGCAATAAAGTCATTTAATGTGCAACATAAAAAGTCGTGTTATGGTGATGTCACTGACACTGCTCTATTGAAAACGTGAAATCTCTTACAGCGTTCGCTCGTGTGGAGAATATAAACTGTAGGGTAATGTGGTGTAAAATAGCCCGATAGTATAGTCTTCTTACACATTCTTTAGAGACATCGTCCTTGGAGCGTATGGCTTTTGAAGTTACTGTAAACTGTGTAATATTACGGAGTTTCACTGTGGCAGTAGTGCTTAAAATGGCGCAATATAAATGTTGTTTTGCGCTCTAGGCTTGGACACGCAATATCCGGATGTTCCGTCTGAACGAAAGGTTCCAAGTGGAGAAGTTAAGACAAAGACGTCAGTGAAAGACGACAGCAGCGGCAAGTCATCTCTTAAGTCATCTCTCATTCATCTGACGATGACACTAGGCTCACAGATGGCATGACACAGCCCAAGCCGCTCTCACTACTTAATTCAGTCTGACAACATAAATTCAGCCATAAAGCTCAGAAGGATATATACCAGACTTCTACTTAATTTACCTTGAGCTGAAGATCGAACCGCTAACCACTGAATTGGCAAACACATCGGCCTATGTACACACATGCTACTAATCACTAAGCCAAGATAGAACAAATAAACGTTTTGTTTTATATTCAGGTTATTATTTCAGTGCTGTCATTCGTTGGTCCGATAAGAGGCCAAGGCTGAGGAGATTGAAAATATGGTTAAGTTTCGTTTGCCATCATCTTAGATTTCATAGCGCCTTATAGTTATGAGGTTTCTGGCACCTTTATGAAATGTGAAAAGGTGCTATATAAATTGTCAGATGCATGCATATATATATATATATATATATATATATATATATATATATATATACACAAATACACACATGGCTCATCTGTAGGTCCTATCATGAACCGCTTTACTTTACCTTAACTTATGCAGCCGATGAAAATAAGCGTTTAATTAACACTTTAACGACGAGCTGCATTGGCTTCCCAGTCGCTTTCAGTATACATTCTCGTCATTAAAGTGTTAAACACCATATACAGATGACCTGCATTTCTCAGAATCTGCTGTTTTTCTCGTGGTTTAGATGTATCGTTGAAAGACGCTCTGGAGTATCTTGCGAGCCTTAAGAAGAAACTCAATGAAAACGAAAGGACAGATTAACACCTTCACCGCCGCCGCCGCCGCATTCCAACATCCAGTTAGTCCTTAAGTTGTTATCTGCATCGACACCACGACGACCGCTAAGCATAGACCCGACTCAGATGACGAGAAATAATTAACGAGACAGAGAGAACGAGACAGAGACAGACAGAGAGACATAGAGACAGAGAGGCATAAAGACACAGAGAGAGTCTGAGAGAGACAGAAAGACAGAGACAGCGAAACAGAAAGAATGAGACAGAGAAGGAGAGAGAGAACTCTGGTGCATGGTAACTATCAGGGCTGCAGTGGTAAAATTTGAGGTGAGTGTATACACGCTACCGGTTAGTTTTCCGAAACACATTAGAAATGAGTACAAAATAATATTTTGTGAGGTAAGTATACGGTCTCTAGAGGTGAGTACATGCTGTATACCCGCGTATACCCTGGACTACACTCTGGTTACTATAGGCCTAATGCTGCTATCGAAATGAGTTCGTATTCATGACAGCAGGTATACACAGCGACCCAAAATGACCTGTATTACTAGTAGTGAGAATGGTCTCACCTGATACAACCATTGAAAAAACGAACAGGGGTGAGGTTACATTACCTTAGTGATGTTATATATATATATATATATATATATATATATATATATATATATATTATATAAACATGGGCTATATTTACGGGTCTGTCGTATGATCCAAAGCAGTGCTTATAAATATATTCTGATTTAATATTTTAGTTTCACTACAAACTATTAATAAATATACTAGCTTAACAACCCCCTGAATATGATTGGGCCGATTTGTTTATGTAATATGAACGATTAGGTTTAATGTGAGGAATTTGTGAGATTTTCAACAGCCTTTAGCCTGAACTGACCTTTGAATCTTGACCTGGAACCGATTTTGACCTCACCTACCTATCGATTTTGCTTTGAGTGGTGGCCTGTGAATAAGCTGGTTCTCGCGACTTCGATCGCTGTTTCGGTCGCTGTAGAAATCTCTGTAATACGGTTACAATTACGACAGGCTTTTGCCTACCCCGCGAATGCAGGGATGGCGGTTCTGGTGGGACGATATGGTCGAGTGTATGCTAGAAGAGTCAGAATTCAACTTTGCCAGGTTAACACACGAGATTGTTATGTGGCTGTATGATACACATTTAACATTCAGTCACGGGTCATTCACTTGGGAAGGCTAAGATTCCTCCTTTCTATAGGGTGAGAAAGTCTGGCGAGCGTAACCGCGTTCATTACGCGGCGTCATGGTAGCCTACCTCGGCCCCTACTTGTTTTCACATTAGCCTACCTGTAGGCCTGTGCATCGAACAACAAGTGGACAAGATGATCGCTGTTCTCGTTTGTTTGGCCAATTTAATTGCTTGGTGACAGGCGAATGCAACGGCTAAATATTGGATCAACAAATAAATCTCACGAATTCTCGCAAGAAACCAAATCAAACGAAAGGTTGTGTCATTGTAGGCCAATGGAACACAATGAATAGGCCTATACTACCGTATAAGGCAGTGGCTTTTCTGATTAGGACTAGATATATGCATCATTACTGTAGGCCTAACATATATAGGCCTATTTATGCTTATTAAATGTTCAGCTGTTGCAGTCTAATTAATTAGAGTTGGTTTATCTTTGTTTCAGCCGAAAGAATCGAACGAGAAGTGAAGTCTCTGCTCAGCATCTGTAGGCGTACCTGAGAACTTTGGACGGTTGATGGATTCTTACCACCATTTGTGTTTAGACGTTTTCTCCTGAACTCCGACTAAAGCGATTGTAGAAAGGAACTGTTATTAAAAGAATTTAAAACATATCACGGACTTAGAGCATGACGAGTACGAAAAAGGCCCCGCATATATCTCCTAGTCTAGGCCTAAGTATATTGGGATAGGCATATATGTAGCCTAAGAGAAAGACTCAGGAATGCACAGAAGGCAGAATAAACAGAATATATAAAATCAAAAGCTGATTTCCCGCTAATAAAACATAAGAGGCCTAGGGAAGACTAGTAAATGCTGATCCGCGGGCTAACAGTTTTGCGGGAGAACATTTCTGTGGGGAACAGTTCTGCATGGAGAGCAGTTCTGCAGAGAAACCGTTCTGCGAGGCAACAGATCTGCGGGGAACAGTTGTGACGACCAGTTGACTATGACCTGGTGGGCAGTTCTTTTAGGCAAAGGTTTGACGACCAGTTGACTATGACCTGGTGGGCAGTTCTTTTAGGCCTATGGGTGACGCAAGCATGATGGATACGAAACGGAAGAGTAATGAAACGGGCAGTGTTAACGGGAGCTTGAAATGAGGACTTGAGAGACAAATCGTACGCGTGGGCTGCATGTGCTGTTAGTAAGTGGAGTTATGGGGATGCCTGCCTGAGTGAGACCAAATTTAGAGATTAATAATTCGGGACAAATAAATGAACAAACGGCACTATATTGAAATAGGCCTATAGGTCCATGCATTTTATTATTCCATTAGGCCCTATACGGTTATTAATATTAACATCACCGTTGTCGTCGTCGTCGTCGTCATCATCATTTTACCTAAAGGCGTTCAGCGCTGAAGAGCAATGAAACAATCCGAGTAATAATAACCATTCTTAATTCACTGTTCAGCCCTTTCCTACTACTCGAAGTCGACTCTAGGTGTATATATATATACATATATATATATTATATATAACAACAGTAGCCATATGACCACCAAATTGTGTGTATATATATATATATATATATATATATCATCATCATCATCAATCACCATGAGCATGCTCGTAGGCGTCCAATGTCAGCTTCGTCTTCCTCCTCCAGCCTCGTCTGTCCTGAGCCAGATGAAACAGTTGTAGCATCTGTAGGCGTACCTGAGAATATATATATATATATATATATATATATATATATATATATATTAGCGTGGATGGCGCGGTTGCAACTCTTTTCGGGGTTATTTTCCTATCCTTTCCTGCTCCCCGAACGTTAAGTGCTCTTTTCTCGGAGCATGTAGCGTTTTCGCCCTCTGAAAATCTTGGAAGACAGCCTAGTGTAGAAAATCGGTTGGCAATCGGTTGCCAGCCATCCTTTCTTCTAGTAATTAAATGGGCAGCGCTTAGTCTGCATCCAGCGATTTGTAATAAAATATTGAAATCTAGGGTCTATATCACGATTACGATAAAAGTCGTCGTTTTCTGCTCTCACACATTTTGGCTTATAAATTAAAATCTGGGTGGCTTGTTTTCAAAACATTTTAGGTAGTATTTTTTCTCAACAAGATCAAGCAGTATTTTGAATTTGCCCCAGATTTACGCCTTATTTTCTTCAAACTCAACAATTAGTGCGTTTTGGCCATCAAAAACGACATATAGATTTCTCTCGCTCAGATATATAGAATCTCGCGAGATTTATATCGCAACGCGTGAGTTGAGAGTTGCTAAGGGTCGCCATTACATAGTGTGTAATAATTTTCCCAACACCGCTTCACTTCGTTAACAAACGTTTAAAAAAGGTAATGTTGCAAATTTAATTACAATTTTTATCGCAACTAATTTAGCCTTTCGTGTTTTTCTAACCCACGGATTTTTTGATAAATTAGCAATTGTGATTTTGCCAGTTTTACGTCAATAATTGACCGCGTGCGCCACACGGACATGTGCGCTGAGCATGTCATGCTTTGCACATTTCACGCGTTAACTTATTAATTGGCTAAACACACAAATTCGCCAGCAGGAATGCTTATCGCAAACAGAATAATACACCAAATTATGTCTGAGAGCTGTTAATTTTTGCTATGCACGTATCTCGCGTTAATTTATTAATTGGCTCGACAGAAAAATAGCATACAGGAATGCTTATCGCAAACAGGAGGATGAAGCGATTCTATTCATCTTGTGCACAGCACATACTTAGTAATGTCCTAACAGATAAAGCGTCCGAATCTGGCATGGAAAGAATAGTAATACCAATTTATGTCTAAAAGCTGTTAATTTTTTGCAGGAGAATGAAGCGATTCTATTCATCTCGTGCAGAGCACATACTTAGTAATGCCATGATAGAGATAAAGCGTCGGAATCTGGCATATAAAGAAATTGCTGGTGACAAAGATATCACTCAACAGACCATGCAGAGTTCGAAATTCGATCTGGTAAGGCTAATTTGTTGTCTTCTTGGCCTCACTTGTAGAATTATGTTTGGACACTCTCTGCCATTAGGTTTTTATGTGCCATTGAAAAATGCAAAGTACCCAGTTTAAAAGAACGAGATGATGGTGATGATAATGACGATGATGATGGTAGCTCAAAACTTAAATGCCAGTTTATGGTTCCTATTAACAATGAAGCGCCTCTGATTGTTTTGTACTGCGAGAGGCCTTTGTAAATTTGTAAATACAATACAAAACAGTTTAGCTAGCAATTTAATTTGCATGTTATCAAACCTATCTATATGCTTAGAGCTACAATGCTGTCATATAAAAGGACCTTCTCCGATAGTCCTGAGAATGATAACTTATTTTCTAGACATTTTTCCAGCTACAATGGTTTCCGTTTATTTAATTTTAATTTCTTATAATCGTATAGGATCCCGCCTCCCTTTGGTAATCATTAGTAATAATAATAATGTTATTGTGATTATTTTTATTATTAATATAATAACAGCAGCAACAAAACAGCCCATTTAATTATCTCTATGTAACAGTTATCTCGGAAACCCTTGAGCCAATTAACTCTTCTGGAATTCAAGTTTGATGTTGGTCGCCAATTCTATAAGTTAGTGGTGAGACACGTTAAAAAAGTCCTGTTTTAAAGCATTCCGTCTGTGGCAAACCCAAATAATGAAATATTTTAAAACGATTTTGCACATGGGTTTCTACTAGCAATACGAACAAAACTAGTAAACATGAGTACTATTAGGTTATACTAATTGCTAGAAGTCATTTACAGTGTTCAGTAATGCATTACACACACAACTTTATGTCACTTTGCAATTTTCTCACCTGCTAACATCAGCTCAATTAAGCAAATTGCAATGGTTTTATTCTGCAAGGTCTAAATTAATTCCTAGGCTTACCATATGTTTAGGTAGCTATATAATGAAGCTTTAGAATTGCACCAATTATCTTAGCTTCATATTGTAAGCCTAGGAATTAATTTAGACATTTAAAACTGATTAAAGTTGTTTAGTTATAACTATTGTGTTCTAATAGCTTAGCTATCAATGTGGGCTCAGTCTGATAATCGAATAGGCAATTTCTTGGTTAGGTTAAGGAGAAATTGTGATAAGATGTGGCAAGAGGTTAAGTTGTTTACTGTTTGCTTTACCAAGATGGAAAATATTATGTGAAAAGGTGTGGTAAAAAGCTAATTTGTTTACCATCCACAAATCCAAGATAGATAAGTTGTTCTAATTTGTTTACTATCCATTGTACCAAGATAGAAAATATTGTGTTGTAAGGTGGAACAAGGAGCTAATTTGTTTTCGCTAATGATCTTTGTTATCACACAGTGTCGTTAAACTACTACTACCCTTTAGCTATAGATAGAAAATATTATGTGATAAGTTGTGACAAGGAGCTAACTTTGTAACAAAACCAAGATAGATAATTTGTTCTAATTTGTTTACTATCCATTGAACCAAGATAGATGTGGACAGGTGGCATGGTGTTGTTCTGTGTAGACATGACCGTGACAAGCGAGATCTGTTGGTTGTGGTTTCGCAGTGTGAGGCCATTCATGACCTTGGCCTATCTGAACGCCAGGAAAATAAGACAGACAGACAGACCGACAGAGAGACAGACAAAGAGACAAACTTACAGATGGGCAAACAGACAGACTAAGAGAGATACAGACAGACAGGTAGACAGTAAAAGAGACAGACAAAGAGGCAGGGATAGTGAGAGATGAAGAGTGAACTATGGGAAAGAAGGAAGGTGGGGAAAAGAAAACAATGGATCAAAGAAAGGAAAGAAGGAGGTAAGTAAGTAGCGAGCGAAAACAAAGGGAGAAAAAGAAACACAGAGAGACAGAGACACAGAGACATACTCGGACATACAGACAGATAGAGAATAAGACATACAGACACATATAAATGGCATTCACACTATCCAGCCTAGTGCCTAGTGCATACACATGCATGCGTCATAGTAGAACAGGATAAATCACTGGTGACAGTGGCATTTACTTTACAGAACCCCGCAAGCCGTACTTGCACACGACTAAGGGATACAAAAGTGCTGAATTGGCTGTCAACCATTGATGAAGATGCTGTTTCTGTTGAGTCATCTGACTGGGTTAGTAAAATTACTTGTGTAATATCAAATGACACATTGGAGCAAAGAATTACCAAACAAATGTTGACACTGATATTCAAACTTGTGACATTAACACTGAGAAATATGTACTTTCCTTATGGGTGTGGTAATTCATACTTTTATCAAATGAAGCACCATATTTCTCTTAAATCTGTATGTTTCACATACACGTAGGGTAATTTGTCTTGTTATGCTTTATGTATCATTTGTATTATCTTTGTCATTTGTGCTACTGTTTTATTTGCATTTTGCTTGTGGATCAAATACTTGAGTTTAATAAATCATTTAGAAATTTGGTCATGATTTCTGTTATGGCTTGTGCTGGCAAGTTCAGTGTAAATAAGCAGCATGAAGCCCATTTAGTAGTGGTATCTATTAATTAACCGCATAGGCGCCGACTCCTTGGGAGCCTTGAGTCCAATGCACCCAGAGAGAAAGTTCAGTGGGTGCCTGGCACCCAGAAGAATTCGTACCTTAAATTCATATTTTTTACAACTAACGGTAAGTAATCTCACAACTTGAGAAGTACAACTACAACACAAATACCCAACATTGCATGATCTTACAGTCACAGCCCGTACATAAATAAATAGTTTACTTATTTATTATTTAAAAAATATGTTACACTGGAACGTTGTCACCGAATCCCAATACTCTTTCTAACCTCATAACCTTTGACAAGAAAACAATTTCTTTCTGCAGAGTGGGAAGTGGGATGGGATGGGAGGACCAAGGCACCAGAGACAAAAGCAGCAGTCGGTGCCTATGGAAAACTATTAATTTTTCTTCACTTATTGTGAATTGTTTATGCTTTTCTTATTTTTGGCTATAATAACCTTTGCCAGCGCAACGGACTGAAGAAAATCAATCCATCAAGGCTAAAACAGCAAGAATCTGGACTGGATAAGGTCAATGCATCGGAGCAAAAACAGCCAGGAACAGAACTACGTAAAGACAATCCAATGGTGCAAAAACAACAAGGTACTGAACTGGATAAAGTCAATCCATCTGTGCAAAAGCAACAAGGTACTGAACCTAATAAAGCCAATCCATCGAAGCAAAAACAGCAAGGAACTGAACTAGAATATGCCATTCCATCATCTTATAAACAGCAAGGAACTGAACCTGATAAAGCCAACCCATCAGTGCAACAACAGCAAGGAACTGAACTGCATAAAGTCAATCCATCGATGCAAAAGCAACAACGAACTGAACCTGATAAAGCCAATCCATCGGTGCAAAAGCAACAAGGAACTGAACCTGATAAAGCCAATCCATCGGTGCAAAAGCAACAAGGAACTGAACCTGATAAAGCCAATCCATCGGTGCAAAAGCAACAACGAACTGAACCTGATAAAGCCAATCCATCGGTGCAAAAGCAACAAGGAACTGAACCTGATAAAGCCAATCCATCGGTGCAAAAGCAACAAGGAACTGAACCTGATAAAGCCAATCCATCGGTGCAAAAGCAACAAGGAACTGAACCTGATAAAGCCAATCCATCGGTGCAAAAGCAACAACGAACTGAACCTGATAAAGCCAATCCATCGGTGCAAAAGCAACAAGGAACTGAACCTGATAAAGCCAATCCATCAGCGCAACAACAGCAAGGAACTGAACTGGATAAAGTCAATCTATCGAATCAAAAGCAACAAGGAACTGAACTGGAAAAATTTAATCCATGTTTGCAGAAGCACAAAGGAAGTGGATTGGGCAAAGTCGGTCTATTGGTGCAGAAACAGCGAGAAACTGGATTGAAAGAAGTTAATCCATCAATGCAGAAAACTATAATCGAGAAGAAATTTAGAATGACTACGAGGACAGAGTCACTTAAAGGGTCAAAGACTGTGAAACAGTCACTTAACGATAGTGATGTTGAATTTTCTGAGGATGATGATGGTCATGATGCTGATTATGTCCCAGACAGTGACACTGGAACTGAGGAGAGCAGTATAATTCCTGTTTATTCTGCATTGTCATCACCACTTGGACTGTCCTACAAAACATCTGCTCATGAAGATCCTGACTACACTATGGCTACTTTGAAAAACAACCCCCTTGTAAAAAAGAAGACTTGTAAAAGGATTCTGAGACCATGCATGTTTTGCAGTTGTATGCAAACAAATCTGCACAGACACATTGCTGTTAAGCACAAGTTAGAAGAGGTTGTTATAAAAGCATTCAATCTTCCCAAACGAGATCGTTGGGAAGCATTTGCACGAATGAGAAAAGAGGGAATTTCAAAGCATAACAGAGCACAAATGAAAGGAGAGTTCCCCATTTATGAGAGTGAAAGGTCAGGAACACAATGCAAAAATTTGGTGCAGTGTGGAAACTGCCAAGGTTTTTACTCAAAGGATTATTTTGCACGACACAGGAAACTCTGTATGGATGACCTTGCACAAGAACCCAAGGCAATGCCACTTGATCTTTTAGCGGACAGTTTCTGTAATTTGAAGGAAACTTTTAAAACAGAAATACTTGCATGCTTCACTAAAGACAATGTTGGGCAGCTGTGCAAGACTGATGAAATGATTAGGTTGTTTGGAAGTCGAATGTTTGAGAAGTTAACAGGAAAGACAGACAAAAAAGCTGAAGTTAAAAGATCTGTTATGTCAGACATGAGACGCATTGCCTACCTGTATTTACAATTCAAGCAAAAATGTGAGAATGCTGGTGTGCAAGTTTTAAGTAGTTCTGACATGCTAAGTCGCAAGAATTTTTCTTACCTCGAGGATGCAATAACAGAGTACACTGGTACTTCATCATCAAGAGATGGTCTGAAAGCTGGTCTTAAAACTGCATTGAACTACTTAATAAAGCGTTTTTTGAAAGTTGTTAAAGCGTCATACCTGATACGAGATGAAGATGAGAAAGCATCTGAAATTGATAAATTTCTTGAAGTCTTCCAGCTCAATCAGCACCATATTTTCGGCGATGCTATATACAAACTCAATCGAAATAGGCAGGAAACGCTTAGACGACCAGCACAACTTCCATCAGAAGCAGACATTGAAAAAATTAAACAGTACACGGTTGAGCGAGTGACCACACTTTTACAGGACACATTTCTATTATGGGATACTCGTGCTTTTACTGAATTGCGTGACCTCGCAGTAAGCAGACTAACACTGTTCAATGCACGTCGAGGAGGTGAACCAGCCAGACTGCGTATTTCTGAGTGGCTTGATGCAGAGAACAACTCCTGGTTAGATGTCACACGTGCTCAACATCTGGAAAATGACGTCGATTGCAGTCTCTTCCATAGCATGAAAGTTACTTTCCAAGGTGGCAAGGGAAACAATCATTTAGTTCCAGTACTGTTCCCTTTGGATATCGTACCTGCAATGCAGAAACTTGTAGCAGTTCGGGATATGGTAGGAATCAAAAGAAGTAACTGCTACATGTTTCCTTGCACACAGCATTCTGACACGCATGTAAGTGGGTGGCATGCCGTAAGTCGTATTTCTACAGATGCAAGTTTGGAGAATCCAGAGAGATTAACAGCCACAAAAATGCGGCATCGTGTCAGTACCTTATATGCGGCAATGGATGTATCAGAGAATGAGAGACAACTTTTCTACAAGCACATGGGCCACAGTGCCAGCATCAATGCTAACATTTACCAGGCTCCATTAGCTGAAGCAGAGATCTTGCAAGTTGGAAGGTGTCTGCAGCAAATGGATGGACAAGTTCTGAGGTCAACTGCACCTAGAAATAATATGGTTGATGTTTCAGTAACATTGCATACACCAACTCATGATCATGTAATACCTGTGCTAAATGTTGGGCCGGAAGCACACAGTGCATTTTTAAGTTATACAAAAGAAGTTCCATTAGTTCCAACTGAACCAGCAAATTTACCAAGCAATGAGAAAACTAGCAAGGATGTTGAACCAACAGTGCTAGCTCCTGTACAGCCAGGCAATCAAACTAGCAGAGATGTTGAACCAACCGTCCTAGCTCCTGAACAGCCAGAGACTCAAACTAGCAGAAATGTTGAACCAACAGTCCTAGCTCCTGAACAACCAGGGACTCAAACTAGCAAGAATGTTGAACCAACAGTGCTAGCTCCTGAACAGCCAGTAACTCTAATAACAGTGCAAACAGTGGATGGAGCTAAATCAGTGTCGAAGAGTCATCTGCTGAGTAGAGACAACAAAGCTGAACCGACAGCCACAAAAAATACAAAGAAACATGGAGCCATGAATTTTAAAGGTACTGATAATATTTTGTTCTAAAAATATATTTCGTTGCAGCATGTTTTTGATCAATAAGATTCTGACTTCACGTTTTGCCTGTCACGTCTTGAAATGGCAATTGGTACTACAAAGAATTTACAGTTTACATATCCATTATACTTTCACTTTAAAGTCTTACTGTGTTTAAATGCAACACCTAAAGGGCTAAACGTAACAGAAAGATAAGTACTGCAAGTTATTCTTCAGTCGGTCTGGTGAGTTTTTCGGTTAGTATCATCATCAGCATATCGATGCAATTGTTCTATAATTACTGCATTCCAGTGTGTTTCCTTTCTTGTGAAGAACGACTAGAATTGACTTCTTCCATTCCTCCGGTGTGCTTTCTTCCTTCCATGCTGCATCTGTGCTTTATATAGACTGTTACAGTAAGTTGTCCATCTGTGTACAATATCTGCCTTGTTCATAAGTACCTTGCCATTTTCGTCCCTGTTTGCTGCAAGTTTTGGTTGCCATTTGCTGTTGATGTTTGATTTAGTGTTTGCTAATTTTATGATGCCAGGTCGGGATTACACTAGATGGTCGGAACATGAAAATATGCTTATTCGGCAGGCTTTCAACACCTACATCATAAACGATGGCTTACCAAGTAGGTAATTTTAAACATAATTATGCAACAAAACACAGTGTTGTGCTTTAATATAGCACTCTTCTTTAATATCTTGTGAGAAGCACATTTTACACAATTATAATAATTATTAGTAAAATAATTACTATTGTTATTATAATTAGTATTATCTTTAGTGCTGATGTCTAATGCACTGATTAAGCACAAAATGAAGCTGATGGTCATGTCGATTGTCAGAACTAGGTTATTTCTCAGGTTACAGAAGACAGTCATTTCTGCTAATACTGCAACCACGGTTAATGAATTGCATGCAGGAGATTATATGTTCTAATGAAACGCAGCATTAGTATAATTATTAGTTTTAGCATTAGCATAAGTATCATTATTGTTTTTGTAACAGAGACACTATTTCAGTTTTAAGCTTGTCGAAATTGATATCTTATTATAGCCATATTATAAGAATTTAATGTGTTTTCTTCCATGGCATGTTTCTCAAACATACATTAGCTCAGTAGCAACAGGAAGCATTCTTGCATGGCATACTATGTCTGATCACCAAGAACATGAATTCCTCTTATTTAAATGATCAACAAAGTTCAAGCTAAGTCAAGCTTTCTTTCAAGGCATAATATAAATAAGTTGTGCACCTAGATAGCTCACCATTTATTTAGGAATATCTACAGTACACTGTCTAGGAGATGTTTACACATATTTGCAGTCGATAAGCTGTACAATGAATTAATGCATGTTTGTATGTGTTCTTAGGCCATGGTGAAATTCTCCAATTTCAAGAAGGACATCCTGAAATTCGACACTCATACAAGAAAATATACATCAAAGTATTTAATGAACAAAAAACTGTAAGGCGTCGAGCAGATCGATGTTTGCAGTCGATTCAACCTTAGAACTGGATTTTCTAGCAATAATGTGAAGTCAGTTAACATTTGTTGAATTTCTGATTGTCATAGATTACATGATTGAGTTGGGTTCATGTCAATGCAGACACTTGATGTAGGAGACTAAATTGTGTTGCATGTTTGATAAACTTGCTTCTGGCATTATTCTGATTGTGACTTTGCACGCGTTAGAAATGTTCGTAATAATAATAATTATAATAGGCAAAGAGATCACTACAATTTTCACTTAATGTTTACTTGTCACATGTCCAAATGGCTGTTGGGTACAAATTTTTATGGCTTATTATGACTTAAGTACTTTAATGTAGCATTCTTGTTTAATACCTTGAAAGAAGCACGTTGAACATCATCATAATTGGCAATATCCTTAGCACTGATGTTTAATGCACTAAGCATCAACTGATTCATTCATTCATTCTGGACATTTATATAGCGCTTCTTCAAGAGACCTACTCAGAGGCGCTCCCAGCCCAGCCACGGCTAAACAGATAGGTCTTGAGTTGTCGTAAGAAAACAGGTGAATTATTCCGGGGAAAGCAGCGTAAGGATATCGGAAGACCATTCCAGGTAGACGGGCCAACAACCGAGAAGGCTCGGCGTTGCCTGACTGCGGAGCGGGTCCGAGGGACCAATAGCTCCCCATTAGTCGCAGATCGCAAAGCTCTGCGGGAAGCTAAGTCAGAAATCGGGCAGCAGAGTTCAGACAGGTAGGATGGGGCGCTACCGGAGAGACACCGCCAAACTAGTGCTGCTATCCTGTAGGAGATGCGCCGCTCAGAGGCAGGAAGCCAATGTAAGACGTCACGCATATAGGCAGAGACTGGGGCATATTTTGGAATGCGACCAATAAGTCTAGCAGCAGAACGAAGGACCCGGTCAAGTCGCCCCATTAGGCCCTTGGAGTGACCAACAAGGACCGAGCAACAGTGGTCAACTCTACCAGTGACAAATGCATGAACTAAGATCACTGCAGCGTCATGGGAGAGGGACCTCAGTACAACACGCAACTGCCGGAGCTGATAATAACAGTTCCGAGTGACCAAGTTAACGTGCTGCGAGAGACTAAGCTCTCGATCCAGCGTAACACCTAGGTCACGAACAGTAAGGGAGAAAGTGATATGGGGAAAGGTTTCAGTCAATTGGTGTAGGTCAACCCCCGCCAGCTGTCTACGACCACCAAGCCAAATGAATTGAGTTTTGGACGGGTTCAGAAGCAACCGGTTTGAGGCCATCCAAGATGAGAGGGCATCAATAGCGCGGCACATCAATCCAACAGAAGCCACTGCATCAGCTGCGCGGCAGTGGACATATGCTTGGATGTCGTCAGCATAAAGCTGATGAAGCAGTCCACATGACTGTAGCAAGGAACTAATATCAGAAGTAAATAAAACATAAAGTAGCGGGCCAAGGACGGACCCCTGGGGCACACCAAAGAGGGCAGGGACCCAGCGGGACCTGGAGGAACCAGCAGTAACACAGTTAGTGCGACCAGTAAGATAGGATGATAGCCAGTCTAACGGTTTTCCAACCAGCCCAAAGGAAACAGAGAGGCGCTTTAGAAGTATAGCATGGTCGACAGAGTCGAATGCTGAGCTAACATCAAAAAGGGCTAAAAGGGTAATCTGACCACAGTCCATGGCGCCATATAAATCCGACAGGAGGCGGACCAGTAAAGTTTCGGTGGAATGATTCCTCCGAAAACCCGACTGGAGGGATGGGAGTAAACCATTCATATTTAGATAACCAATTAGTTGATTTGCAACAATGCGCTCCAATATTTTGGAGAGGAATGTAACATTTGCAATCGGGCGGTAGTTTGCAGGATCAGTTGAGTCCAGCCCGTCTCGCTTCATGGCCGGAATGAGAATTGACCGCTTCTGAGAAGTAGGTAGATGGGCCTCCTGGATCGACCGATTGCAGAGCAGGGTGAGGAACGGCAGGAGGTCGTCGACAAGTTCCTGGACAAGGAACGTAGGCACCGGGTCCAGCTCACAAGTCTTTGGTGCTGCGGCTAGGATGAGACATCGTAGCTCTAGACTAGTTATGCACCAAAATCAAGATGAAAGTCATGAAGTTGTCAGAATCACATTTATTTCTTAAGTTACATAATAAATACCGCTCAGAGAGTTAATGAACGGAATGCAGTAGATTGCTTTAAAATGTTCTAATGAAAATTCAGCATTAGTATCATTACTGGATGCATAGTTATAATATGTATTTCCTCTCTTTATGGTATGGTATGGTATCTGGGAATTTATAAAGTGGCTCTCACAGTGTGAACTATTCAGAGGCGCTCTCAGCGTGTGAGCCTCGTGGAAACAGAAAAGACTTTAAATGATGAACAACAGTGAGAGAGAACCTAGCAGTACCAAGGGAAGGGATACTTATATTAAATGTTACCATTTTCTGTGTTAAACCTGTCCAAAATCATTTGACTTAGGTTCAAATTAAAGTCTTAATTTGGCCATACTACAAGAATTTAGCATATTGTCTTTCTTGACATGCTTCTCAAAGATATTATGTAAGCTGAGCACCAAATTGTGAGATATGATCAGCTGAGCAACAACAGCAAGCATTATTTGCAGGATACTAAAGTTTGTTAAATTAACTGACGTTGAGAATTCTGAGAGATATGATCAGCTGAGCAACAACAGCAAGCATTATTTGTAGGGACATTATTTGCTACACTGAGTTTTGTTCAAGTCAGTATGGACTGTGCAGGATGCTAAAGTTTTTTACATTAACTGACACTTAATTGCGTGTTGATAAACTGCTTCTCACCATAACTCTGATTGTTGAGACAAATAACATTTCTTGAATTATTTACGAGGTAAGGTTATATTGAATTTTTATCTGGTAACACCACTGTTTTGAATGATCATAATACAACATGGAATGAATTGCTGCTGTGTTACCTGGAATTAATTCTTCAGTATTCTTGCTTTACCATGCAGGCTTGTCACTTTGTTGTACGATTGAGTTTTGTTCAAGTCAGTATGGACTGTTTCAGGATACTAAAGTTTGATAAATTAACTGACACTTAATTGCGTGTTGATAAACTGCTTCTCACCATAACTCTGATTGTTGAGACAAATAACATTTCCTGAATTATTTACGAGGTAAGGTTCACCAGAGTGACTGGTGAACCTTTGGTCCGCAAAGGTTCACCAGTCACTCTGGTACAGAGTAAAGCAGGGAGGCGACCTGACCGACGACTCTGATGAGCGTAGACTCGGATCCGACCTGGGCTGGTGAACCAAAGTCCTCCGTGCCCACCTTCTCGTGGTGCGGACCGTTAGTACCCTTCCTAGGAAGTACTCTTCCTAAGAGGGGGAACGAACGGGCACGGCAGGCAAAACCAGGGGAAGGCAATGGCAAACCACCCCTGTTAATCATGCCAAGAAAATCGTCATGCCACACACCAAACCACGCCGATGGTCGCGGATGGAGGGACTCCCAGGCCGGAGCGCTGAGGTGGGACTCCCAGGCCAAAGCGCGACTCAAGGGCTACTGGGAGAAGTAGCAAGACGGCAACGGAGACTGTGTGGCATGACGATCGCTAGGGCTCCTAGAGCCGACGGCACAAAGAGAGAGAAGGTTATATTGAATTTTTATCTGGTAACACCACTGTTTTGAATGATCATAATACAACATGGAATGAATTGCTGCTGTGTAACCTGGAATTAATTCTTCAGTATTCTTGCTTTACCATGCAGGCTTGTCACTTTGTTGTACGATTGAGTTTTGTTCAAGTCAGTATGGACTGTTTCAGGATACTAAAGTTTGATAAATTAACTGACACTTAATTGCGTGTTGATAAACTGCTTCTCACCATAACTCTGATTGTTGAATTATTTACGAGGTAAGGTTATATTGAATTTTTATCTGGTAAGACCATTGTTTTGAATGATCATAATTATGTGTTTTTATACGACATGGAATGAATTGCTGCTGTGTAACCTGGAATTAATTCTTCAGTATTCTCGCTTTACCATGCAGGCTTATCACTTTGTTGTGCCTGGTACATAACTGATCTTCCATGATATTATTGTGAATTATAAAATTTGAAGGAAGTTTTGACAAGTAAACACGCAATTAAGTGTAAGTTAATTCTGTGTTCATTGATTAATCCCTTTACCTACTGGCATGTATCTCAGCAGGAATTCACTTTAGATAACATTTACATCATGTCTGAATAGTTCAAATAGGGGGCTTATAAATTTCTTTAGATAAGTACGCCATAGTTAGCACAGCGCATAAGAATCCGATGGTTGGAGTTCCATCCCGGTGTACATGTGTGCGGACCCACCATTTGGTGACTTCTAGTTTTAACAGGTACATGCACTGGTTTTACAAAGCTTGTGAGTAATTGAACAAATAAAGATATGATGAAAATTATATATTTTAATAAAAATTTGTTGTATGAAATAACAAAGATGTCACCCAAAGAATACTTACAGACCAAATAAATTAATGAACCAGTAAGTAATAAGTATAAAAGTGAAATAAAATGCAGCACACAAGAAAAATGGAAAAGGTACAAAGGATCGCGATACAGTAGACACGTTATTCACATTGAGCAACTAGTAAATATATATAAAATTCTGAAATTTTACACTTATTTTATTGCACAGGTGTAACAACTTCAGGGGTACCTTAAACTTTAAATTTTTATCACTGCTTTGCTGTGCACCGTAGCCCCGGCATACATTTATGTGGACCCGCCACTGGTGACTCTTCTAGTTTTCAGTGCATTGTTTTGTATTTCTGTTATTCACGACATCTAACACAATTTTGGCTTGGCTCAAATTATTATTGATTATTGATGATATTGGTGATATTATCATCACAAAGGCATGGTACCTATGACTAACAGATGTAAACAAGTCGTTTTAGCACCATGCCATTGCTAAACATCCACGGATAATTCAGCAGTAGGCCTACTATTGTTCAATAATAATGTTTTAAATATTCATTTCTGAGAACAAATCCATGCTTGCATTTATTTAACAATTGCAGAACTAAGTAGAAATAATTAATTATAATTAGAAAACGGTATTACATGTCAATTGATGGACAAAAACCAGCAGTAAATAGGCACAGAAGTAATCAAATTGTAAGAGCACAATCTCAAATACAATTAAGTTATATACTCTAGCCTAATACAGATGAGCGATATAAGCTAAATGTTCAACTGAGCACAGTTTCTAATATAAGTGGATATATCTCAGAGCTCATCGTAATGACCACATTCAGTCAGACGATTTATACAGCGCCTCTCAATGATACCTAATCCGAGGCGCTCCATATTAGCCTGATCAGATTTGTTGACGTAGGTGTGTCAATGAACGTTCAATATACCAGTGGTTTTCAAACTTTTTGAACCATAGGCCCTTATTTTTTCTAGACAGGTCGCAGACCCCAGTATTTAGAAAGTCAAATTTATTACTTAAAATTTAATAAAAATAACAGGCAGACTTTCTACAGTACAACACTGAATAAATTGTTATTAATTTCCCGCAAATAATTAAGGAAACAGTCATTTTTAAAGAAATCAGTAACACCGGTTTCGCTAAAAACCAGTAATGTTAGTTGGAGAGGATACCTCTCGCGGACCCACGCCATATCCTTCGCCGACCCCTTTTGGTCCGCGGACCACAGTTTGAAAAGCCCTGCATTATACTGACGTTTTCGAAGTTCTGCACTACGTATTTAGATATTCTGAATAACATCAGCTTAGTCGAATTGATTAACTGGACGTCAACATGCCCACATAGGCCTAAATTTTCCGAGACCCATAAACATGTTGGTACCTCGCAGCTTGGGATTGCGTGTGGATTAATAGGATAGCGGAAACGACTCGGCCGTGGTCGCATTTTCCAAGATCAGCAAGTGTAGTTATTTAACACCTTGCAAACGCCTAGTTAGCTCGGCAATAAACGTTAATAAAATAGTTTAATTCAATTCATCTATAAGAGCAGTTGTTTTGATATATTTAATCGTAAAGATAGTCTTACGCCATCGATCGACGAAATACGCCGCGCGTTCTTAATTATCGGTAAGCAGGGTAAGCAATTTACAAACAATTGATCTTGTAGGCCAAAAAGTTGTTAAAACTTCTGGTGAGCTCAATATAATAGGATATCAAACTGTTTTTAATAAATTAATGGCACTACTATTCGCGTTTTATCAAATGTCAACAAAATATCTGCCGTTGCTAACAACGCCGAAACGTCACTCTTGTTCTGCGGTCTTGCGAGCAAGAAAGGGCCCTTTCTTTAGTATACAGAAAATATAGTCTGTAGGTGCTCGAGCACCAACAGAGGATAATTTGGATGGTATTACGCTAAGTGCTCACCCCAAAATGCTATATCTTTATCTATCAGTGCGAACCAACATATTAGTGTCTTAATCGTAATATGGTACCGGGAGCATGGTTTGTTTCAAATTTGGTTCAATTTAATGCACTCCCTATTGGTAAATCGCGCTGAGCACTTTAAGATACAATATTTATGCAGAGCAGGAAAGGTTGAAAAAAGCATTATATATATATATATATATATATATATATATATATATATATATTGCAAACGACTGACAATCAACTGATTTTAGTTTTTTTGCTACTAAATTTTAGGTCACAGATTCAAAGCACAACTGACAATTCTGATCAAGGTCTATATACCAGGTATTGGAGGCAAAGGCAAAGATTACTGAAAAACTACTATAACATAGCACATCTTAAAACCAATTTAGGCTACAATTTACTGCCAATCTTCAACTACGCAAGACAACTGCACACCCAGAGACCACCACGAGGAGGTGTTGGAAAGGCTGTTTTATGTGTCAACGATGCATCAGTATGTTATGGGCCAGCCCCTGCTCTTGACCACTTATCTGCAGCTTGTCGGCATTCAGTGTACCAGCTGGACGAGGTGGTCGGGTGACTACACGGTTTCAGACGGCGATGAGCGAAT
>OY744604.1:44970554-45088054 GCA_963556255.1 Allolobophora icterica
TCCATCTTAAGATGTTGATTTTCAAAGCTAAATACAACCCGTACCAGGTATAACAGTAAATAAAATTATTTGTATTACCTCTAAGGCTGAATAGAGATAAAAGCACCGGAAGTTGAAAATCTGCAAACTTTCTTGGTGATGCAACACTTATGCACACCACTGTACCTGTCGGCTTGACTACTGCTGCTCCCTCTATATTGAGCTTCCGCTCACTCGACTGAACTGCCTCGAACGCGTACTGCGTTCCGCTGCGCGCTTGATTGGGCTCAGTTACAGCTCTTTACGATGCTAATACTTTGTGAAGATATTTCTTAAAATCGCGTGCATAGATTTAAGAGGTCAGCACCGTGCTCGATAAATGCGGATCAAATTTGCATCATTTGAAACAATTTCGAGAAAAGTAGTTATTAGAATCTTCAAACAGCATTCTAGTAGGCCTATTACGTAGTTACTCGTTAAAGACTGAATAGAAACTGTCAGAAAAATAGTTGATCGTTTGAGGGTGTTTACGTGATTTTCGGTGAAATGACCCAGTTTTTACTGACTAGCTTTTATGATTAAAGTTCGATATAAGAGTCAACAGAAATTTGTGGAAAAAAAACAACACTGAAGTGTTGTTATTTGCCTATCGAAGATTGTACGGTTGCGTATTTTTGCGTAAACGCTTGGGCTGCGTCGTGGCTCTTCCTGCGCCAGAGGTCGATAAGAACCGTGCTGCTGCCCACGGGTCTAGGTTTAAGGAAAACCCGTAACCGGATGCAGTTTAACGTCTTGCCCAGGACAATGGGCTGTATGCCTATTGCATGAACCCCATTTGCGATCAGGAGTGAAGGGCGATCTGAAAGTCAGAAAATCTAAAACCTGCTTCGTAGGTCGTGCGTTCTCCGTTGCAAGACCTAGATGTTGGAGCAATATTCCAACCTCGATACGTACTGCAACTTTATTAGAGTCGATACGACCAGACTAAAAACAAACTACTTCTAAACAAGCAGCTGACACTACACTAGTCATAGATACTTAAAAAGTCATCGCTACTATACAGGTAACTGATACTGCACCAGTCATAGATACTACAAAAGTCATACATACTATACAAGTAACTGACACTATGCAAGTCGTTATTACTACACCAGTCATATAGTGTAAAAGTCATAGATACTAAACAAATAAATGATACTACACAGGTCATAGATCCTATACATGTAACTGATACTAGGCCAGTCAAAGATACTATACAAGTAACTGAAACTACACAAATCATAGATACTATACAAGTCAAAGATACTCTACAAGTAACTGATACTATACAAGTCACTGACACCACACAAGTCACTGATACTACACAAGACATATACACTATAAGTCATAGATACTTCACAACTAAATGATACCAAACCAGTAATAGATACCATACTAGTTACTGATACTATACAAGTCACTGATACTACACCAGTTATAGATACAATAGTAGTAACTGATACTACACCAGTCATAGATACTACACAAATAACCGATACTATACAACTCACTGATACTAAACAAGTCACAGATACAAGTAGCTGATACTATACAAGTCACTGACAGTACACCAGTAATACATACTATACAAGTAACTGATACCATGCAAGTCACTGACACTATACAAGTCACTAATACCATACAAGTTACTGATACTAAACAAGACATAGATACTATTAAAGTCATAGATACTATACAAGGAACTTACACTATCGTAGTCACTGATACTACACAAGCCATATATGTATACATACTATAAAAGACCTTACAAGTCACTGATACTACACATGTAATAGATACTATAAAAATCAGACATACTCTACAAGTAACTGATACTATACAAGTAACTGACAGTACACCAGTAATACATACTATACAAGTAACTGATACCATACAAGTCACTGACACTATACAAGTCACTAATACCATACAAGTTACTGATACTAAACAAGTCATAGATACTATAAAAGTCATAGATACAACACAAGTAACTGATACTTTAAAGTCATAGATACTATACAAGGAATTTACACTATCGTAGTCACTGATACTACACAAGCCATACATACTATAAAACACCTTACAAGTAACTGATACTACACCAGCTAAAGATACTATACAAGTCACTGACACTACACAAGACATAGATACTATAAAAGTCATTTATACTACACAAGTAACTGATACTGCACAAGTCATAGATACTACAAAAGTCATACATACTACACAAGTAACTGACACCATGCAAGTCACTATTACTACACCAGTCATAGAGTGTAAAAGTCATAGATACTAAACAAATAACTGATACAACAAAGGTCATAGATCCTATACATGTAACTAATACTACGAAGGTCAAAGATACTATACAAGCAACTGATACTAGACAAGTCACTGATGCTACACCAGTCATAGATACAATAGTAGTAACTGATACTACGCCAGTCGTAGATACTACACAAATAACCGATACTATACAACTCATTGATACTAAACAAGTCACAGATACAAGTAGCTGTTACTATGCAAGTCACTGATACTACCCAAGTCATAGATACTATAAAAGTCATAGATACTGTACAAGTAACTGATACTATAGAAGTAACTGATAGTACACCAGCAATACATACTATACAAATAACTGATACCATACAAGTCACTGACACTATGCAAGTTGACACTACACAAGTTACTAAAAAAAGTCATAGATACCATACAAGTAACTGATACCAAAGAAGTAACTGATAGAACATCAATAACAGATACTGTAAAAGTAAATAATACTATACAAGGAACTGATATTACACTAGTAACTGATACTACACAAGACATAGATACTACAAACGTCATAGATACTATACAAGTAACTGACACTAAAGAAGTAACTGATAGCACACTAGTAATATATGCTATAAAAGTAAATGATACTATACAAGGAACTGATATAACACAAGTCATAGATACTGTAAAAGTCATTGATACTACACAAGAAACTGGTACTACGCCAGTCATAGATACTGTACAAGTAACATATTCTATAAAAGTCACTGATACTACAAGTCACAGCTACTATAAAAGACATCGAAATCGCACAAGTACCTGATACTATAAAAGTAACTTCTAATACACCAGTCATAGATACTATACAATTCACTGATACTGCACAAGTCATAAATACGATAAAAGTTCAGATACTATACAAGTAGCTGATAGCACACAAGTAACTGATACTACACCAGTCATAGATACTATACAAATAACTGATACTAGACAAGTTAAAGATGCTACACCATGCAGTCATGGATGCCATTCAACAAACTGATACTACATCAGCCATAGATACTACACACAAAACTGCCACCACATAAGTCATAGAGACGACAAAAGGCATAGATACTCCACAAGTAACTGATGCTTTATAAGTAACTGATACTACACCAGTCATATATACTATACAAGTAACTGATAATACACCAGTCAGAGATACCATACAAGTAACTGATACCACACCAGTCATCGACAACATGCAAGTAACTGATAGTACACTAGTAATAGATACTATACAAGTAACTGATACTACACCAGTCATAGAGACTATACAAATTACTGATAGTACACCAGTCGTAGATACCATACAAGTAATCGACACCATACAAATCACTGATGCTACACCAATCACAGAAACTATACAAGTAACTGATACCATACAAGTAACTAAACTACACCAATCATAGATATAACACAAGTAACTGATACTATACAAGTCACTGATACTACACCAGTCATAGATACTATACAATTAGGTGATAGTACCCAGTCATAGATACTATACAAGTAACTAATACTATGCAACTCACTGACACCAGCAGTCATGCATACTATACAAGTAACTCATAGTACACCAGTCATAGATACTATACAAGAGACTGATTTCCGGTAGAAGTCAGTGATATTATACCAGTCATAGATACTACAAGTAGCTGATACAATACAAGTCACTGATACTACACAAGTCAGAGATACTATAAGTCATAGATACGATACAAGTAACTGATACTACACAAGTGGTAGATACTGCAAAAGTCATAGATACTATAAGAGTCATAGAAACTATACAAGTAACTGATATTTTACACGTCACTGATACTACACGAGTCAGAGATACTATAAAATTCATAGACACTATAAGTAACTGATACTACACAAGTCACAGATACCATGAAAGTCATAGATACTATACAAGTAACTGATATTATACAAGCCACGGATACTACACCAGTCATAGATAAAATAAGTCATAGATACTATACAAGTACTGATACAACACAAGTCATAGATTCTATAAAAGTCATAGATACTATACAAGTAACTGATTCTATTCAAGTCACTGATACAACACCAGTCACAGATACTGTAAAAGTCATAGACACTATACATGTAACTGATAGTACACCAATCAAAGATACTATACAAGCAACTGACACCACACAAATTACTGATACCACTCAAATCACAGATATCATAGAAGTCATAGACACTATGCAAGTAACTGACACTATACAAGTCGCTGACACTAAACCAGTCATAGATACTATAAAAGTCATAGATACTATACAAGTAACTGACGCTACACAAGTCGCTGACACTACACCAGTCATAGATACTATACAAGTACTGATACAACACAAGTCATAGATTCTATAAAAGTCATAGATACTACACAAGTCACTGATACTATACCAGTCACAGATACTGTAAAAATCATAGATACTGTACAAATAACTGATACTACACAGGTTGTAGATACTATACATGTAACTGATAGTACACCAATCAAAGATTTTATACAAGTAACTGACACTATACAAGTAATTGATACTATACCAGTCATAGATGCTACACAAGTTACTGATCCTACACCAATCATCGATATATCATGCAAGTAGCTGATACTGTACAAGTCAAAGATACTATATAAGTGACTGATACTATACAAGTCACTGACACTATAAAAGTCACTGATACTACACCAGTCATAGATACTATAAAGTTATAGATACTATACAAGTAGCTGATACTACACCAATCATAGATACTTTACAAGGAACTAATACTGTACCAGTTACTGATACTACACAATTCATAGGTACTATAAAAGACATAGATACTATACAAGTAACTGATACTACACAAGTCATAGATACTATTAAAGTCATAGATACAATACAAGTTATTGATGCAATACAAGTCTCTGATAGTTCACCAGTCATAGATACTATAAAAGTCATAGATACTATAAAAAGTCATAGATACTATACAAGTAACTGATACTGTACAAGTCATAGATACTATTAAAGTCATCGGTACTATACAAGTAACTGATACTGTACAAGTCATAGATACTATTAAAGTCATCGGTACTATACAAGTAACTGATACTATACAAGTCACTGATACTGCACCAGTCATAGCCTCATGCGTGGTATAAAGTCATAGATACTCTACAAGTCACTGATACTACACCAGTCATAGGTACTATAAAAGTCATAGATATTATACAAGTAACTGATACTACACCAGTCCTAGATACTATACAAGTAACTGATACTGCACCAGTCATAGATACTATAAAAGTCATAGATACTATACAATTAAATGGTACTACACCTGTCATAGATACTGTACAAGTAGCTGATACTCTGCAAGTCACTGATACTACATCAGTCATAGATACTACACCAGGCATAGAACGAAAGTGATTGGCGTGCAAGAACTGTACAAATCAAGGTCATCGGTAGATAAGTAATTAAAATAAGAACAATCGCATCTACGCATGGGCGGCGATCTAGGGGGACGGGGGACATGTCCCCCCACTCTTAAAGGTGGGGGGACACTCCATGCATTTGTCCCCCCCCCACACACATTTTGAAGAAACACCAAAAAAGGCGGAGAAGTGTAATTGCGTGTGAGGGTTTTGGCAGCGTTTTTGACCAGAGGAGGTAAAAACAAATTTTTTGAGCAGAAGTGTCCCCCCCAAAAAAAATTATGAGAAAGAAGAAGGAATTCGTCCAAAAAGTCAAAAAATTTTAGACGAAGAAGTCATAAGAAAAAGGGCTATGAAGTGTGTAAAAAAAATTTTTGGGGACAAGATTTTCCAAAACCGGTCGTCGACGAGATCGTGGCTGACTTTGTGCCCCCCCCCCCACCTCTCAGACAAGATCGCCGCCACTGCATCTACGACAGTTTTCGATTAATATAATACCTTATACCAAAATGGTTTGCACAAATTCCCTCTTTAGTCTTACTCTGTACAACAACTTTGCAAAACATAGACTACATATTTGGCCACATGTGCTCCACGATTCTAATGTATCAGAACTTTGGACTTTCACAAATCCTATCCCGATTCCTCCTCCTCTGTCTACCCCCCCCCCCCTCGCCGTCTAAACCCTAAACACCACCGACCTTAGCCGTCTTTCTGTCTTCCTGACTGACTCCTTTGGATCTTGACCTGGAACCGATTCGACCCCCCTGCCTATCGATTTTGATTTGTCTAAGCGCCTGTGAATAAGCTGGTTCCCGCGACTTCGCTTTTTTGGGCGCTGTAGAAATCCCGAGATTACGATTACGATACAGTAAACCTAGGACATATTATCCAAGATTTCTTCAAAGTGAACTTGAACAACGCACCATCGTGCGAATACTGTGTGATCCTCTTGACGATCCTCGTCATAATTATATGAAATCATCTCTCCACTTCTTATTTCAGTCAGTTTGCTAACTAAATAAGACCACGAAGCGCACGACCAGTTGACCACTTACTTTCCATCGCAAAGGTCCTCGTCCAGTTGAGCGGACCTCGCGATCTTCACCCGACGTTTTTTCAAACAGCCGAAAGTCGACTTCGAACCGGAACGAACATCACCTTCCTCCACTCCAGTCGTCTTTCGTCTGCGAGCGAAAGGACCTCGGCGCTCTCCCTACACAAATGCAGCCACACAGTTTAATAAACCTTTTAGCCTATCTCTGCAGCTGTCATTAACCAGATGCATGGAACAGACACGCAGGAAAGCTCACTTTTAAATAGTTCTTTTCAATAAAGTCGACTTTATCAAGTTTCGAAAAGAACTTTACGCTGATCACTTAGGCTACAGGGCGACGTTCGTTATTTGTAAGCGAGAACGATGAAAGTTGTGTAATTCGATATAAAAGTGTGGATGACTGACTAGTATTTCAGCTCACCTTGTCCTCAGCACGGCGAGGGTCCCGCTGCGAACGGGTCCCAAGACAGGCGAACAGAGACCGAAGCGTTTCAACAATAAAACAAATTAGAAAATCGCAATATTTCAAAATTATCACTATACCAAAGCGCATAATCATAATAACACGAATGAGGATTTCGAACGTTAAAGGCGGTTATTTGATGACGTCTACAATAATATGACGTCATCAAGATGATTTTGCTAAATTTTGCGATCAGCGCTCATTACATAGGCCTATCCAGAGCCTTACAATACGGCTCTGGGCCTATCTATGTAGGGCGCTTTCGAAATAATGAACATAATGCTTATCTCCCACGGCTGTCAGAAATGGGGTTTACCAAACATGATGGCCAGAAGTGGGGGTTACCATGCATGATGCTGATGTGTACTATAAATTAATTTACAGTTCTGAGTGACTTCTGAGCCTCTGATACATAAGTCGGCCCGAGTGGGGAGGGGTTTGTTCTCCCATTCCGGGTGAGGGGGTTAGACGCCACTGCAGGTCTAGAACCAGCTTATAGGGGTATTGGTATTCTTACTGCTGTTGTTCAGAGGCGGCGCTACACCAGGGCGAGCCAGGGCATATGCCCTGGTAAAAAAGTCGTTGCCCTGGTCGTTGCCCTGGTCGTTGCCCTGCCAGTATTTTTACTCTGTCCAGAATTTGTTCGGAGCGTATTTTTTATATTCTTAGAAAAATATTAAAATATGGGCGCTATAATTCGTTATATTGAGTGAGTTAAATGTAAATGTAAAGACCTGCTTTGCCTCAACAGCATTACTTACTTACTGTTCCCTCCGTCCGAAGCAACGACTTCTTATATATATCGGGGTCCGAAGTCCGCGCTCTGAGTCTGCGCAGTCGAAAACGTCATAATATTCAACACAATGACGTCACTCAAAACGCGATCTATCCATTATCATCGATCATTGTAATTTGTAATTATTTTTTATTCGATATCTTGATAATCTTGCTACTTAATTCTTAAAGTTTGAGTGATCGATACCGTTAGGATGGATCGGTATCTGAAGAAAGACCGAATATTCACTCCACTGAAGTGGAGTGAATTCGCTGCCCGATTCTTTATTCGTTTAATCTGAATGTACCGTACGTGATTATGGCATCATATTGCGTGAAAATAGTCGTAAAATTGCTAAAGTAGCGCAAATCTGCATTTTCAATTCTATTCATAAAATGAATGAATTAATTTCATTAATAAAAATATCATTTGAAACTTGAAAGAGCTACCAGTATCAACCTATAATATAGCCTACATGTAGATTCCCCCACCACAACGTGGCTGCCAGGACTTTGGCGTACTCATATAGGCCTATATCTAACTGCAATTACTGGAGTGGAGAAGAAATACCATTTAGTTTAACTTATAATCAATGTTGTATCCGGAAAGTGTTACATTCCGATTGGTGCCTACTGTACTTTTGCATTGAATTCGGATCAATAAAGTTGAATTGAACTGAAGAAATTGAATTGAATGCAAATACAATAATCAGTTAGGCTAGCCTAATGATATGACCGCAAATTTCAAAGTTGCAAACACACATGAGGATTCTAACTGGATAGAAACCATTAATCTGTAATCACTGCCATAAATAGTTCACACAGGATGGCAGCTTGCAAATGCACACGAGGATCCATACTGAAAAGTAGCCATTTAGTTGCAGTCACTGCAGTCACGGCAGCACATATAAATATGAATACATATGGTCGAGCCCCTTAATCCCATCCATACATTCCACGCATATAAACTTATTACTGCATTAATTATCCAGACAATAGGCCTATCTATGACAAATCGATATACTTTTCCGTTGGGCGGTTGTAGACACAAATACGTGGTGTTGACATGCGAAGGAGCCACAGATGAAGCTAGTCCTGTTGCCAACGCATCCTTTCAAACCTTGGACTCTCACATTGATTTTAATTTAAGTGAAAGTGACAAAGATAGCGAGCTTGGCGATGAACATGCTGATGACGTACTAGGACCACCTGTGCAAGTTCAGTCCTGTCACCCGGTCGCACCCGGCCCAAGTGATCTATCGCAGTCAGTGGATGATGGCCCAAAGCAACTGTATAATATATAAGAACCTATCCGAGTTACGTAATTGGGACGACACAGCGGCGATTTAATTACACATGGTTCAAGCTGTACAGCTGGTTGGAATACTCAAAAGTGAATGATTCTGCTTATTGCTTCTATTGTCGTCATTTTGTCATGACTACCAGGCAAGAATCACAAGAACGACGCAAGGATCAAGAGTTTATTCACAGTGGTTTTCGTGCCTGGAACAGGTGCACTGGGTCGGATAACAAGTCAATCGCATTTCTCCAACACATGTACTCCGAAGAACATCGCTCCAGTGCTGAAAAATACAAAACAATGAATGTCTCAGGAAAAACAGCTACCACGCTCGCCATGAATCGCCGCCCTCTGCCCTGGTTACTTGCATGACTGCCCTGGCTATGCCCTGGTTACAAAAAGTGTCTGGCGCCGCCCCTGCTGTTGTTACTGCTATTATTATTGTTGTTATTATTATTATTATTATTATTATTATTATTATTATTATTATTATTATTATTATTATTATTATTATTATTATATTATTATTATAGTATTATTATTATTATTATCATTATTATTATTATCATTATTATTATTATCATTATTATTATTATTATTATTATTATTATTATTATTATTATTATTATTATTATTATTATTATTATTATTATTATTATTTAACACGCATCTCCGCCCAATCTCTATGGATGGAACTGGGCGGAGGGGCAGACCTAATTAACAGACAAGGAGGCTGCCTACTGGGAAAATCTAGTCTCTCGGATTGCCAAGAATCCGAAGCGTCTCTGGTCCTCCATCTCGGGTCTCCTTGGCCGACCATCTCGCTCCTCCGAGACTCCTAGCTGCCTTCTCCGCCAACGACTTTCTCGAGATGCTTTCTGCCAAGACCGACCGTCTTCGTGCCACCACCGCTGATGCTCCTCCTCCGACGTTCACCTCGACGACAGCTGTCTTCGATGGATTTCGACCGATTTCTTCGTTCAGTTTTTTTCATCTTTGAACCTCAAGACCAAGACCAAGACCAAGACTTTGAACCTCAAGACCAAGACCGAGACCAAGATCCAAAAAATCACAATCAGTTCAAGACTTCTATTCCTTACTAAAAAAAACTGTCCAGTCGAAATACTCGCTTTTTTAATGAAAACGGCAGTCTTCTATTTAATTCAAACAAACTAACTTTAATGCAGAATGCAGAGAATTCCGAATTCGTATTTACAAAAGTCCTTCATGCAAAATGTTATTTCAAATGCCTTTTGTGTTTTATAAAAACCAATTCGCTCAGAATTTACTGACCAAGACGTGCCTTGTGGGGCCTCATACAAATTCCACCATGCGAAATAATACGTTCTACAGGTGCTGGCACACACAGCGCTGGATGTAAATGTACAAATCGTGTTTTTTTTAATCCTCCCATGGTGTCTGGCTTCAGACAGGTCCAAGGCCGGATTAACAAATGTGGTGACCCTGTTCAGTAAAACTGTGGGACCCCAACGACTGTAGGCCTACACTGTAGAGTGTACACAATAAAATGGCGTCATTTTATAATGTGTCACATAGCACTTGAGTTCCGGTCAGGTCTAGAAAGTGGGGGTGCCAAATTGCGCATCGTTCCCCCTTCAAGACCGTCAAATGATTATAATGGCGCCCAATTAATCTATATTTGGCGTCATTTATGCGCAATGCTGAATAATAATAATGATGCTGATGCTGATAGTAATAATAGCAATAGCAATAAATATAATAATAATAACAACAACAACAATTATATGATAATGAAAATGAAAATAATAATTTAAAATTACTAACAATAGACGTGTTTCATTATGGAAGCGTGTGTCGATCATGATTGAAGTGACGTAGCAATAGGTCTTTATTCTCTGGATTTAAACCTAGGCCTATAACAAATTAACAATAGACTTATTCAAAACTGAAGTGATGTAAGAATGGCCTTTATTCTCTCAATCTAAAATTACAAACAATATACGTGTTTCACAACTGAAATGACGTGACAATTGGCCGTTAGACCTATTTTCATAAATTTAAACTTAATAACATTAATAGACTTTTTCCTAATTGAAGTGACGTAACAAGGGTCTTTATTCTCTAAATCTAAAACAATTAGTTATAGACGTGTTCCATAATCAAAATGACGTAGGCTACTTAACGAATGATAGTTTTTATTCTCTAACTTTGAACTTAATAACAATAGACTTTTTTCATAATTTAAGTAAGGTAACGGAGGCCTTTAATATATTATCCATATCTGAGATTAAAAATAATAGACGTTTAAACAATTGTGATGACGTAACTATAAGCCTTTATTGTCTAAATTTAAACTTAATAACAGTAGACTTTTCATAGCTAAAGTGACGTAACAAAGGAAGGGGGTAGAGTAATGATAACGCTCATGGCCAGGAGAGCATTTGTTACGCGGTTCGATACCCGTAACCCCCTCTAGAGGGCGGCGCCTTTTATGGCTGCCAAACTGTGTGTTTAATTAAGATCGTGATCAGAGGCGGCGCTACACCAGGGCGAGCAAGGGCAAATGCCCTGGTAAAAAAGCCTTTGCCCTGGTCGTTGCCCTGCCAGAATTTTTGTCCTGCCCACAATTTGTTCGGGGCATAAATCGCCTCTGCACTGGTTACTTGTATGACTGCCCTGGTTATGCCCTGGTTAAAAAATATGTCTGGCGCCGCCACTGATCGTGATTGTAAAACAATTGTAGGGGAAAGGCTTGTATTATGGGCCACCTGACAAATTGTTAGATTATTTAGTAAAGGAGCAATTGGGTGTATAGTTTTGTTTATTCCATGCATTACTTGGCATTAGTTATGACCAAATGTAAAGGAATGATTGCTTAATCGATGTAAATAAATGTTTAAATAATTATTTTTAAAATACCAAAAATGGCCCATATTACACAACCACGTGTGTAATATGGGCCACCATTGTAGAGATAAAACAATACTGTTACACGTGTTAGACAACTGCCTGATTTTGCAACAGAAGATGAAAATGATTAAAGTTTTAAAGCAATTATCATATTTCAGAGCTTGATATTCTCAGTTCATGCAATTTGCAACGTTTCCGAGCTGTTTACTGGTATTAAATATATGTCAGAAGTTTCTAGGCAAAAACTGGCAATTGTCACAGAAGTAAAACTTAGGATGGTTTAAATTTGCACAGTCTTCATGCGACCAGCGTTGACATGTTGTGCACTGCACCCAGTTCTCTTCGTATGACTCCCCCGCACACTACAAATTGTGAGATCAGGGATGCTCTGGTCGTTTTCGATGTCTCCTTTAAACTTGTATTTTGTTTTGATTTTGATTTTATTTTGGTCCATTTCTTTAGCAAGGTTGATTTAGATACGATTGTTTTGGTGGCTCTAGTCTTTGTCACAACTTCCATATTGAAACTGCCCGTAAAGAGTGTGTAAAGCGAAAATAAAATGAAACAAATTGCACTTGTGAAATCAGCTACAATTACCATGTATTATGGCTCGTGTAATATGGACTGACCCATATTACACAGACCATAATACATGGGCCTGTGATGGAATGTGTAATATGGGCTGGCCCATAATACACATTCCATCGCAGGCCCATATTACAAACATTGTATGCTTCGGGGAAATCAGTTATAGCGTGACCGTCAAATGTTTTATAGACCCAACAAAGCTATTTTTTATTTGATTAAGAAATTGCTACCATCTGAAACCACGCGGCATAGCATAGCTGAAATCCTAAGCTACAAAACAGCTGTTGAAGTCGAACAAATTTTATAAGCAATATGTACCGAAACTTAAAATTGTTACCATTCGTTCAGAAGCTATTGCCAACAGCTCAAATTCACAATATGAAGTTGAAATAAGTAGACGGATCGGTTCGCACGGTAAGAGCTCTTCGCAGACATGATAGGTGGGAAAAACAGCCGAAGCCCATATTACACGGTGGCCCATAATACAAGCCTTTCCCCTACTGTCATCTTTCAATGTCATGTACTGCGTACTTGTCAGTTTGAATTTAAGATTATTATTATTATTACTATTTATTCTCTGAATATAAACTTATAATAACAAAACACTTCTTCATAATTGAAGTGACGTAACAAATGCTTTTATTCTGAAAATCTAAAAATTGCTAAATAACGTGTTTCATAATTGAAGTGACATATAGGCTACAACGTTAACGGGCCTTTGGTTTTAAAATTAAAACTTATAGGCCTACAATAAAATTAAAACTTATAGGCCTACAATAGACGTGTTTTATAATAAAAGTGAAGTAAAAAGGGCCTTTACTCTTAAAATTTAAATTTGTTAACAAAAACGTATTTCATAGTGTTTCATAATTGAAATGATGTAACAATTAATAGGCCTTTATTGTACCGTCAGGTAGTGTTTAAATAAGCAAATGAAAATAGGTCTTACTAGCATTTCTGGCTGTTTTTTTTTATATGAATCTGCCTGATAATGGAAACTCCAATAGAGGCCCACACATGTGCGAAAGTTGTGCATATTAAATGAGAAGTTTCGAATAATTTGTTCCGACTTTTTCGCTCATCTTTATTATTAGACTTAAAAAATAACAATAATTATAAAATATTGAAAAAATGTTCTTTTGCATATGTGGGGGCCCTTCGAGTGTGGAGGCCCCTGTTCGGCCGAACATGTTGAACATGCCTTAATCCGCCTCTGGACAGGTCTCGGCAGGGCTTCCAGATAGGCCCTACTGAATAACTGTTGCTGCTGTCGATGGGTTTTCCTGACCAACAACGCAGCAAGACTTTTAGCCCTCACATAGACATGTGTCGTATGACGCAAACAGGCTCGATAAATTTTAAATTCTTGAGTTTGTTAAATGACTAAGTGTTCATATTGACAGCCGAGTCTTGGTCTTGACCTTGCGAAACCAAGACCAAGACTTTGAACCTCAAGACCAAGACTTTTGGTCTCAAGACCAAGACTTTTAAAACGAACTCGAGTGCATTCAAGACCAAGACCTTGGTCTCGAGGTCAACACAGAGGCGCGTTTACCTGTAGGCGCACTAGGCGCGCGCCTAGGGCCCCCAAATCCCAGGGGGCCCCCAAACGAAGGAATATATTTTTTAAATTATAAAAAATAACTTTTTTGAATTTTGAATTATTTTAAATATAACCTATTTTTATTTTTACAGCTTAGCATTCACATAAAAATGATTTTTGTAATTACTAAAATCACTAAATCAAATAACTTCACATTCCTTAAAAAAATAGCTTCTATAACTAATCATAATTACAGTACAATAACACTCAGAAAACGGCTTCAAATTCAACTTTTGCACAGCAGCACATTGTATTCGGACACTTAGAGACCGTTTCTAGCGCCAGGGCCATTCAGAAGCGCTTCCACTATACGAGAAACTCCGAGAGAAAAAGCAAGTTTTAAGAGAGGTAAAAGAGGAAGAGATGTTATCTGAGAGAATAGAAGAACGAACGGACGGAGAAAGGTCATTCCGAAGAGCAGGGCCAATGGAAGCAAAAGATTTAGATTGAACCAGTGAAGCCCTGACACGGGAACGAGGAGGTCCAAACGGTCAGAGGAACGAACAGGACGGAGAGAAACAGCAGAGTAAGGGCGATGAATTAAATCATATAAATATTTTTGGAGCAAAACCAAGTTGAGCCTCAGAGACGAGGATGTCATCGAGGACCTTGAATTGGATGCGGGTAGAAAGCGGGAGCCAGTGGAGTTCTTCTGCCATAAAGGTGGCGATATGAGAGAATCGAGAAAGACGGGCAATTAGTCTATAGCCGCAGCATTGACAACGGATTAAAGAGGAGCGAGACGGACATTGGGAAGACCAATGAGGAGGGAATTACAGTAGTCAAGTCCAGATCAGACAAATGCATGGACAATCGAAGTGAAAATCGGAGATGCGACGGATAGCCCTAAAGCGCATTAGATTAAAGTAGGAAGTGCGGGTCAGTTTGGAAATATGTTCAGTAAAGGTGAGAGGATTGTCAAGGGTCACTCCTAGATCGCGAACACTAGACGAGAAAGAGAAAAGCGGAAAAAGCACATGATAGACTAAGCACCACCAGAGTCTCAGACTCTCAGTCTATAAGTTGAGAAGGGCCCCCAAAATGTTTGCGCCTAGGGCCCCATTTTCTGTAAACGCGCCTCTGGGTCAACAAGACTGAAAAGTGCGTTCATCGTACCCTTATCGATACAGACCAAGATGTCACTGTGAACTGCAAGAAGTGTAGATTCGGTTGAATGAAACTTATGGTAATGCAGATTGAAATAGGGAGATTAGGCCTCAGTCAGTTGGATGATCAGCGAGTACCCGTTCAAGAATTCTAGATATAAAATTCAGATGGGTCTATAATTAGACAGGTCTAAAGGGCCGAGAGGGTGTCTTAAGCAGAGGATAAACTTTGACACAGGTAAAAGCAGATGGAACGACAAAAGATCATTATTAAAACACCACTTGACTTGGCCATACGGAAACGGCCCAGACAGCCACAAACTCAAATGACTGTCCTTGAAAGACCTGATGGCGTAAGGGATACCCGGATGCTGTTAATTCTGCCTCATAAAACCAGGTCTATGTTACTTCAAAACACATGGCTTTCATTTTATGTAGGGTCGTAGGAGTCAGAGGGTTGCGTAACATCTAATAAGCATCGTCCCAGCGTTTGTGCCAACATGTTGTCATATGATTCTTTCTTATGTGTCTATTTTCACGTGATAATCATAAGTTATTCTGTTGTGTCAGTGACCTCAGTTATGAAATGAATACACTGCGTAGAAGAGCAGTGTGATGGAGAGCACTGCCCACCAGCCCTTACACATGTATATGTGCCAAGGCTAAGAAAATGAAGTCGCCAGCACTTCAAGCCCATGAATGCCGTTTGCAGTTAGCAAAGGGACTGCCCCTCGTTTCTCAAATCCGAGTGTTCTAGCCTGGCCGTTTGTAAGGGAAGAAGGTGACTGTGATATGAGAATGTTAGATAATGGAACCTTATGTGCCATATAAGCATCGTAATCAAGAGAAGAGTGAATGACTGAAAAGAATATCACGAAACTCCAGAAGACATGCAAGGCAAAATCCCACCGTTACCACCACGTAATGTTTTGAAGAATGTTGCTCATTCACTTGTCATTTGAGCAACAATCTGAACATTCTAGTGCTGTGGTTTCCTTGTGTCTCTTCGGAGTGTTAAGTGATGTTCTTTTCAGTCATTCAAACCAGTAACACACATGTCTCTTGATTACGATGGTTCAACATTTAATTAAAAAATATTTACAAAGGCGACCTTGTTTGACTATTATGACTTCTGATTATATCTACACTCACTTTTGGACTGTCAACCTAACTTATACACCTGGAGCCTTCAGCCATCTTGTCAGTCGGCATTCCAGTCCTTCCTCGAGAGCCGGATTCCTCATGCCGTTGATGACGTCCCTTGTCTCGACCATGACGCTTTCTGAGAGTGAATCCCGACTCATGATTTCACCCCTTTGTTTCTTTCCTGTTCCTGCCTCTTTTGTCTATTCCAAGCTTATTTTGTCATCTCGTTCTTTCCCGCGGGTCTGTTCCATCTCTTTCTTCCTTCTTTGGTCATTTCAAATGTTCCCTGGTATCATGTTTGGGATCCACAGCTGCTGTCGCCTTGCTGTCTACTCTGCCCAGCCACAGCTGAAGGGAAGAGCAATGCTGATGATACATGTACCAGCTAAGAACCTATTCGTCTTCAGTCTCAGTCAACACAATATTCTAGTCATTTAGGCTAGACGTACCAGAAATTTCATTCCTATTTATCACTTATATGTTACCCTAAGCATGTCCATTATTATTAAACTATTCTAATGCCCATATAGCATTCCATTAACTATACATTTCATATCACAGTTGTCCTCTTCCATTACACCATAGTGCACCCATACTCAGGGGCGTCTACACCGTAGAAGCCTTGGAGCAAATGCTCCATCCAAGAAATGGGGGGGTTAAGATCTTTCAGTGTGTGTGCCACCATTACGGGGGGAAGGAAGGGGGAGGGGCGAAAAACAGGGGAAGGGGAAGTTGCTCCAATGACTTAGGGGGTATAGACGCCCCTGCCCATACTAGCCAATGAATCACTAAAAAACCCAAGTAAAAACCAGCTGATTCAAATGGGCGGACAGCTAAGCAGACATCCTTTAATAGTCCCACAAAAACCATCAGATCTCAATTGGTAAATCCTCAATCAATGCAATGTAATACATGTGTTCAGTAAAACATTACACAGCGTCTTTTAGGATCATATCTAAAGCAATGGCCTCTCTCAACGGATCAAAAAACCAGATCTTCAGACAAACATCCTCTTCACATAATTATGGCAGCAGATGTAATTATGTCAGCTAGCAGCTACAACTTGTTATAAGCTCTACTACAATAAGATAATCTGAAAAGTTCGGTTATTAAATGTCAGCACAAAGCAATCAATCGTCAATCAGCAGAATACAAGCAGCATCGCATATAATAAGTATAAAATGATTGCAATAAACCGTATGAAGAAATCGTAACTAGATAAATTATCAGCATCTCTATGTAAAAAGAACACATAACTCAAACATTCACCAATTTGCATTTGCAATGTGAACTGACTTCACAGAGTCAATCAATCACATGCCCACATTCACTTTGCATGACAACAAGCAGTAATGCAATTCATAGCTAATTAAATGCCACCAATAAAAAAGTTTTTAATGTATTTAGTGCATGAAATATACAGCATTGCAACAGTTGTCCGTAATATGTTACGAGGGAAATAGGTCGGTTAATAAACGGAGAGTCAACTTTTGAAATTATTTCGTAAGACATGCAGTAAAAAGCATCTGGCAAACATGGTTGAGGTATCACCATTCGACTGAGCAAGAAACAACATCGTTCACAAGCAATGGCCTCTCACTCCTCAAATACTAACAAAGTCAAGAAAGCATAGTCCAGTAATAAAGTATTGATTGACAACCAGACAGCCGTATTTGTTAAGCCCACAGTGTAGACCACTGGTGACTAGGGAATACAGCTGTCCAACGCAAACAACAGAGGAAACTACACGTTTGATTTAGACCAGAACATTATGTCACAACGCATTTCTTAACACTGTTAGGAGACATCACTTACAATAGATAGCAAGAACATAAGCGCAAATTACTGAACGGTACAAGCAGCTGGCTTCAACATGAGGAAGTTGCTACATTTCACATCCAAATAATAATATTTTTGCCTTAAAATGAAAACATATGATCATGCTGAAAATGATGCATTCAACACGTCAAACTACCATGTTATTATGTGAAATCAAGAACACGATAACACACAGAACTTAAGATGGCATTTTCACCTAAATTTAAATTTTCACAAAACGTTTTACACAGGCAGATTTATGTGCAGTCTTGTTTATAGTATCAGGCCAAAGCAACTGAGTAAAAGTAAACATAACCTTCTATATTTAAGTATGTATTTATGTATGTATGTATGTATCAGAGCAAAATGGAGTTAAGATATTACTGTGGTTGAGATGTCTGCACCTCAGGCACTACAAGGAGTATGCTCTGAGTGACTTAGCTCATCCTTGTTCCATAGCCATTTTAAGAACACCAAGAGTGTACATAGGGCAATTCGTCCTCGCAGTGGACATTTCAACCAACTATCATCCTTACTATTCCCTAGCTGACTGCCTGACATCCTTCACCATAATTTGTTAATGTCACTGCATAGCAGTGCTCCCAAAGAACAGATGGCCCTAAGTCAGGTGACCAAGGTTGCCAGTTGATCAATAATGACTAAAGTTACTTAATGTTAAGCCTACTCCAAAACTGCCTAATGAACGTGTAATCTAAATATGTAATGAAGAACAGGACTGCAAAATATGTGAAAATTTACTTCATTAAACTAAAAAATACTTCAACATTTTAGGACTTCTTTACAAGTACTGAAACTTTTATTTACCATAAGTACAGTAATGTGTTACTGTAACCTTCATCACTATCCAACACTTATATGTTACATATAAGCAAGTTAACAACATGCTTACATGTTAACTGTCATAAAACCAGTGTTTAATTTCACCAAAATGATCACTCTTAAATGGCAGTTATGACAAGCTTAACACTTTCAATTATGATAAATTAACATCAGTCAACATCACATCACACCACTGTCAACATGTCACACATGTTGGTGACAGCATTAAACAACAGCTTTAACACATAAACAAATTTCACTGTAATCATGCACAAAACAATACTGGTAAACACGAAGTTTAAGGATATGCACTGAGATGATGTGACACTTAACATGTTTCTATGTGAGACCGGCAAACAGTGACACTTAACATGTCTCAACATGAACAGGGTTAACAACAAGATGTAAAAATGTCATTCATGAGCATTGAAGCAATGTAAACATTTGAGTTTGATAAATCATTTTTCCAGGCCAGTCAGCTTGGCATTAACCCTGTACAAACTTTGGCCTTGAAAGTTGTTCACAGCACACACACTTGCAATCAAAACACAAAGAAAATGTTTCGACAAATTATATCATAAAATCAGTACACTCAAAAGCCAGCCTGAACTTGTATAGTACAAAACAAGAGCAATCTTGCTACGAATAACAGTGCAGAGAGTACGCCGGCTCAAACACAAAGAACAGAACACAAGAACTGCATTAGTAAGAATTCAAAAACAAAAAATAATTTTGACCTCTAGAATTTTTAACACATTCCTAAAACTGAAGCCAAACTATTCAAATATTTATGTAATAAGATCTCAACCAAGCAAAGCATTTTTACAGAAGGAACTGGACAAGATGTTAATTATTTCGGCTAGCACAGACTGACAAGTTTCTCTTGTAAGTGGCAGTCGATAAATTTCCAGTTACAAGTACAATTATAGTAAGAAGAAGGTTAAGCCAACAGAAAGGTTAGAAGCATGATGTTTAGAATTCAGAAGGTGGTGAAAAGAAGTGGACGACTTCGCTGCAAATAGCCTCCTCGTCAAGTGGTAGATACATGCTAGACAAACATACATAGCCTGACTTGGTCAGCAGAGGACAAATACAAACGATACATTGGCCAACAGTACTAACCTCCCACAGACTATGATGATTAGTATCAACTACTCCAGATCCTTTTTTCTAAAGAATGGTTTCTACCCAAGCAAAATAGCAAAAACAAAATACCGAAAATAACTATGATGCTTAACTATTAAGAATAATAACTATGAATAGTTAATTATGATGGTAAGACAATTGAATTGTAAGTGAAGAAACTTGACAATTACATACTCAGAACAGCACCTAGCATTAGTCCCAATGACACCAAACAGACTGAACAGCTGTAATGCAAAAGAGTAAATGACATACAACGCAAATCTGTAATGCAGGTAACAACAGAATCATTTCTCTGAAAAACAGACATTCAGTGTATATACTGTTGAATAACAATGAAACCTGTGAAACAAATCAACAATGGCTATCTATAAAATACAAAAATGAGCAGAAAACTTATTCTGATGTTCAGAAACCTGCAAGAAACAACATTAGCCAACATAAGTTACAAGCCAAATTCAACAAGTGAGCCAAACATACAACCTGCTGTTACAAAACAACTTCTGCTTCATTTTGATTCTTTATCTGGCTTCTTCCTTATGCGACGATCAGTTCGTATTACGGTCAGGTCGAGCAAGGTAAGGAGTATTGAGGTCTAGTCAGGCAATTCAGGGATAACAACAAATGGAAAGTCACACTACATACACACAGACGAGACTAGTATAAATAGCAAAATGGTTAAGCTTATGGCTTGACATGACAACAATCACAGGTGCAGTAAATTCACAATAAATGCTTGTATTCAGATGCAGAAAGCAATGATCATTTGTTTAGCTACATAACAAAACAAATGGCTCCAAATACTGTGTGAATATTCACAGCAACAAAACAAAACTAATTAGCACTAGATTAGTAAAGTGCAGGTACAGACCAGCAAAGAGTTTTTAGAAGCAAAATACAGCATAAAATCTTTTGCTGCCAAATTCCTTTGTAACAAGCCATGACGAAAGACTGTGCACCACACCACATTTCCCTATAACAAACACCATCTGCCTAAGTTTCCTTACAAATTTGATCTGAAAATTTTCTATTCATTATACTTACCGGTATTAATTCTCTTTAACCACTTCTGAAATAAGGAAAATTTGAATCTGGCAGTGAAGAATTATGTATGTTTCGAATGTATTATGATAATTTAAAATCTTAATCTTAATTACTGATACAAGAGTACACATCTTCCAGTGCCAAAAAGGCTGACTGGCTTGTGATTTGAAACCCTTGTAATAGTAATTATGGGTAACTCATATAAAAAGCAAAAACAATCATGCACTTCACTATTTAAATGTAAAAAATATGCAACATTTTGCAAGATGGAAAGAAATTAGCATTATAATAGCCAAAGAATTGAAACTGCACTTGATTTTACAATTCCATTTTACGAATAAAAAAAATTTGACTATTTTACTTCTGTACACCAAATAACTATATTCCAAAAAACTGCAGACATAAACCAATATTACATTGTCTGTGAAGTTCAAAACATGGAAAGTTTTGAATACAACATTCAGATTCAAAAAGTTTCTGTGAATATTCATGAAAGTAACTGGAATCTCTCCTTATTCATGCAACTCCACCGTCAAATATCACAAAACATAAAGAATCGAGTCCATAACAAAACTTAAAAAGTACTCACGTGCAAATATAGCAGTACTTAAGTCAATACTAAAAGTATGCATCCGATCAGAAACCAATCAGAACCTTATAAAAGACAACTCAGGCATATCAAATTGAAGCAGTATAAATATACACCACTATGCTAAACACTGAGACAGGTGATTAAACAAGATCCTATTCAGTTAAATATGTTCATAATGACTGAACGAGGTTTATTACACAGTGCAAGACATGCAACTGCCTATATTTATTAGTGAATATTTATTAACATGTTTTAAGAACCACATATTCAAAGGCAAAGTGATAGTGGTTCTGAAGTATCACTCGACTCAAATGTATACACAACAAGGGCAACTGTAAAACTCTTCCGTCATACAGACATTGATAATCTAACATGACACACCACAAGTTGAATCTCAGGGGCAGCAGAGAAATTATGTCGTATCACTCCTCTACCACTATGCTAATATACGTCTATACGTTAAATTTGTGTATGTTTTCAATGGATAAATTACATTTCAAACAGGAAATTATACCAGATTAAACTATGCATTGTTATAGCATGAATTCTGATATAACAAACCAGAGACATGGAACCCAAATTTGATTCAGCCACAGATTACAAATTCATTCTGATGCAATCTGTTTTAAGAAAGAACTTGGTACAGATTCAATGAACTAATACTATTTCAAATAATGAATAATTATTATGCTCTGAATATACATACATGCTCTCAATATATGTACATATTTGAACTGTAATTCTTACAAATGAAGATCTAGCTTCAAGTGAATGAAACATTCAAAGTCATGCTGCATCAATACATTTCAAAGTATCATGTACACTTTTGGAGAAACAAATACACTTAAAATGGATTAACTTTAGATTGATAAAGAACAATCCCGGAGTTTCTGTATCTTACGATGTTTACGGATAGAAATAAAAAATCTAAGGACAACAATTAACAAAAAATAAATACTGGCCACATTAAATATTTTTTAACAAAATCCAGTCAAATTCAAAACAACTTCAAATTTTGCAGTTTCAATCACACAAATACTTTAAAGATTCAGAGAAATTATGATAAATTAGCAGTAATTACTCCAATTTGAAAAACAACAAAAGAGTAAAAATAAACAAAGCTACTCTCATATTTCTGAAGTCGCACGCAGAACGATAGAGCAGTGAAAACGGATAATTAAAACTAGTCTCAATACTCTGCAATATTTCACCAAATTGCAACAAATTCTGCCAACCTTGCACAGCCTCTATAAATTCAGATCTTGTGGTACAAAGTTTAGATTCTAAAGCATCTATTTCACTTCTTTTTTTATTCAAATAATGCCAACATCGACTGACAGGCTTCAGTTAATGGCTCTAATCAACTGTGTGATGAGACTTGCTAGGTTAAATCAACATGCATGTTAGTTTATATCATTAGGCATATAGTTCATATTGAGGAACATTTGTACAAATCAAATATGCAGAAATAGCAGTGAAAAGGACTTCCACACGCATGTAAGCAAGCATGTACACTCACACAAAACATGCATGCAAAAACAAACCCACACACAAAACTCAAATACTCCCTCCAAAACAGCTTCTTTCTACTCTAAAACGTTCCTGCTTCCACTTCACGAAACAGTTACTTCAGTTTAGGCCTGTATCATGAAGCACTAAGTTCCATCTGTTAAGCCCCTCATAAATCTTGCTTATTCATGCGGAATAGTACAAAAGTTAAAAAACACAGAAAGATTTAAGATAAATGCTCAAAACCACCTTATTCCCAATTCATTCAAAACTTGAACATCCCCAAACCCTTCTCAAATCTTAATTTCTCCAACATGGTCTAGAATACAAACTCAAGATTATCTGTCACGAAAACACTCCAACCCAGACCTACACAGATCTTTTCAGTCCACACAGAAATATTTATATACGCAAGTGATAAGGTTGGGCTGTAAAGTATCTAGTTCACGTCATTGGTGTCCGAGATATAATACTGTGATGGCACAAGCTTCTCCGAATGACTTGATTCTCCCGACTGTGCGACTGTTCGCTCCGTGATGTGTGCCAGTCGCCTCTCGATCGAAGGAAACTGCAACTGGCGACCCTCATGAAGGTTTTCGCCATCGGTACAGAAGATGAAGACGAAAACTATGGTGAGGCCACAGACGAGAGCAATCGTTGGCCAGAAGATGCAGTGTATTGCTGTGGCGACAGTAACAACCTCGAGTATTGCATAGCTGTGATCATAAGGGTCATAGTAGCATGTGAACACACCATCCCCCAGCGTAGCGTAAGTCTCAAAGAAATTCTCGACCGATCGAATGTTGTATAGTGCAATGCGATCACATCGGTGGTAAGAACACTACAACATTGGAGAAATTACAATTAATAACAGAAAAGCATGAAATTTGTTTAAACAGATCAGTGATTATGGACCTAAAAAACAAAAATCTAGCTTAGCAAACTTGCTCTTGAGCTCTCCATTTCCCAAGTTCCTGATGTCCTAGTAATAAAATGTAATGCATTTTATTACCTTACAGGGACATCTTGTAAAACATATGCAACAAAATAGTATATACAACGAGAAATAGATGGCATAGAAGATAATTCTTGGGGGATTTGGTACCTCCTTAAATCCAATATAAAACAGGCATTCACCAAATAAATGATTCCTAAGAACAACTTACAAAACGCTGTACATAAATAACTAAACAGGCAACAAAATCCAGCAGTAATCACTTTCAAAGATCCTCCGAATTCTTGCATTTGATCAATAAAAAAATCTGGATCTTCCAAAAGGTTTTATTCATCCATAGGCTGTTGGTGCTCACTCTTGCAAAGGCTGCCATCCAGGATTTGATTAAATTTAAATGAATAAATTTAATATGACAAACACTGCAGAGCTTGGCATGCCACTGACTGACAACCTATGCATTTGTTGGCAGCACTGAAGAACTTTGTTAGATTAGATTACTTGTTAATATAAATTCACCAGCCTGGCAGAATGATAACAGCCAGTGAGCTGAAAGCATTTTTAAAATAGCTGCAAACACCCCAATTATAGGGAAAATAACAGATGATTAATCAACCAAAGTGTTTAAGAATGTAGTCAATTAAGCCTATTAAGAAATGCACAGAAGACAGTCTGAATGGTGAAAGTGAAGTACTTAAAACTATGGAAAAGATCCAGAAGAAAACAATCCAAATGCAAATAGCACAGTGTTCAAATGCTAAAGTGGTTTATTTAGAACCTTAAAATGAAACATCTGATAGAACCTTAACAGTAAAAGCAAGAGATCAATGACAATGGTAACTAACCACGAGCTGAATAGGTTTCCCAGTCGCCTTTAGTACACTCTTGTCGTTAAAGTGCTAAAGAACTCATTTATGCTACATATCTACTTTAGTAAAGTCCTACAGACTGCCATTATTATTATTATTACAAACATTTTTAATACGTGTAAGGTCTCATGGAAATGCAAACTAGAGGTGTGGTTAGTCAGTCTCGAAGTGAAGAGCTGTTACATATCCAAATTCTTGAAAGCCAATGAGAAATGTAGTGAGTTTTGAGGCATTTCTTAGAGGAAGAGAAAGAGTTAGAGTTTCGGACAAACATTGGCTAGTCGGTTCCATTCCTTAGGGGCAGCAGAACAGAAAGCATGAGAGCCCATGACCGTGCAACATTGAGGCTCAACCAACAGACCCATACTCAAAGACCGCAGACTGCATGATGGAATGTAAGAGGAGAGTAGTGGTTGGAGGAGGTAGGAGTACTCATTGTGAGGTAAGACAAGTCAGTTTAAATCTTATTCTGAATTCTACAGGAAGTTAATGCAGCTGACTAAGCAGAGTTAATGACTTTGAATGAGAAGATGCATGCAAAACATTGCGAGCCAGAGAATTTTGGATGTGCTGAAGCCTGTTGACTTCAAAATCTGATATGCCTGCAATCAGAGTTGGCATAATCAAGATGAGAGCAGGCAAGTGAGCACGTTATGGTCTGTGACATTTCCTTGGTAAGAGCAGACCATATTGACATATTGCTCTGATATTATAGAAACAAGATTTGGGTAGTAGCGAATGCCATTAACTCATCACTGAGCCGTCTGTCCATCCTTCACGTTTCAACATTTTATTTTCAAAAACATTTTCATTTCAAAACATTTTATCATTAGAATGCTCTACTTAGGAATTTGAACATTAATTGGATTTAAATGAATTTTTTCTTTTCCTATTTATTTAGGATGCTTATGCCTGTGCTTGATATGTTCAGTTTCTTACACTTGTATTAACCCGTTTGTTAGCCGCAGTGCGTTTGCAGGCGGAGCATTAAAGTTCATACTTACTTACTTACTTAACTTGCCTCAATGACTATGGTCTGCACTAAACGGACTTTGGACAAGCCAGGGTTGGATATAATCTTGCCAAATGGGGATAAGCCACTGATCCTTTGTGCAGCCGTGGTGCAGCACAGACTATGACATATATGGTCAATGCAAACTCATTTCAATGGTTGATTAATGGGTCTTCATCTTGCTGTTGATAACACTTGCAACTGGCTGGGCACATAACGTATATGCTAGACAAAAGAAGTGGCTGTCATCATTGCATATCCATCTAGATTAGCATTCTTTTCGTTAACAAAAACGGTAACTAACGAATATTAAACGTTTTCATAAATACGCAGGCATCAGAAACTAAAACGAAAATTGTAGCAATAAAAACTAAAATAAAACGAAAATAGATCAAACAAAAACTAAAATGATATTTAGCCACAACAAAACTAAATTTTTCAAATGTAATATAATTTTTCCAATATTTGACATTAGTTTTTCCTTACTTACTTAATTCACCATTTGTGTAATGTATTGTTCTGCCTTGTGCATAATGTGCAAATAGTGTGCCACACTGTACCCCTAATAACAATTGCTCAGCTATTTTAATACACATGAGGAGAAAGAGAACGATATGCTGTTACTTCTGGTTTTGTTTATCTCCTTTCCACCAACCATGCAGTCTGAATATTTAGTTATTTGTGTTTAACTAGAATAAAATAATTGCTAAAACTAAAACTGAAACTAAAACTGAAATATTAACTTACCATATGTAACTAAAACTAACATTCATCCTAAAACTAAAAATTCATCCACAAAAACTAAAACTAATATTCAGAAACAATAAGAACTTAAACTAAAACTAAAAATAAAGATTACTGGTAACAATCATAACTGAAACTAAAACTGAGACATAATTAAAACAACATTAATCTAGATAAGAGGGAAGCCACTCTTAACTGCTAAAAGACAACTGCATAAAAGGTGCTGAACTGGGCATTGGGTAAGCAAGATGCCATGATCCACATTGCTTGTATTTATGACTCTACTTATGTATTTGGATATTTCTGAAAGTCTGGAAGGAACTAAAAGATAAAAATGTGCAGCTCTGAAAAGTTTCTTTGGACTTATCAGCCAAACAGTTTCAAATGTTAATGAAAAACTGCTCAAACTGAACAGAGTGAGCACACTGAGCCTTAGCCACCCTACAGGCTAGTGCGACAAGCAGCAGGACTAGGCATCGGAACATAGTAATTGCCAACATAGCAGATCTGGAAAGTTCCAAAACACAGAGATCTTTGGCATTTTTGGCTTGTTCTGACACTTACAGCTTGTTTCAAGATAGATCTATAATTTGATTCTATCTTTGATTGGGAGCCAGCACAGTGCAAATCGAGAAGCACTGCTACGGATAGACAGTAGCTGGTACATCCAGAGTTTCACCATGCCTGCAAGAACTACATTGCAGTAGTCCAGACAGTCAGGATGAAAAAGTAGCTTAAAGTCATGGATGGCACCATACATTACCTTTGTCTGAATGACCCTGATCCAAACCATTTGCTTCAAGGAGGACTTATAAAGGGTGTTAACACAGTCTGCTATAAATGTAAATTTACATATTTCTAAATAGCAACCACATGGTCTCAACCCTGCTCATTTTTCAATGAATTCACTGGGTGAGATCCTTCACCACCGCTGCCCGTTTGAATATGCCCACACCACATAAGGTCCCCCTGTACAGACCGTGCTAGCCCTAGCTATCTCCTCGTTGAGAATGACACCAAAGTAGCAGCTAAAACATATCTCCCCGTCAAGAAATGCCGTTGCTATTATAAAATTACGATTCATTCACCTACCCCATGTTCTGAATCATAAACCATCTTACCTGCAAAGCATTTTTCTGCAGACTGTATGTTTCATATGAGTCATACAGAGTCGCGTTGGTCACAAACTCTTCTTCCACTGTACTAAAATTAACCAAGACTTTGACGCATGGATACTGCGACTGACATGATGAGCTGCCATCTGTGGTGCACGTACACTTCACCATTTCATTTGTCTGTTCCGAGTATGACGCCATGCAACTGCTTTGCTCCATGTGTCGAATATAGACGTATGGTTTCACGTACAACAGTCCAAACGCGACCAGCAGGGAGGCCCCAATCAGGGCCAGGACGATCCCGAAACCCAGACAGTAACTTGTGCGCATTTTCTCGACGCATATGCCAATTTTATCGTATAAACACCATCAGAGGATGTCAGAAAACATTCTACATGCTAACAGACCGACTGCCTCATTAACACTGCTATCATCGACCAACGGTTGTACAACGCAGAAATAGTCTAATATTTCGTTTCGAATTTCCTACGTATGAAACGACTAAAGGATCGTCATATTCGTATCATTTAAGTGTCTAACGACAATGAACAAACGGCATTTCTAATGTCGTCTGGCGCTTTAAGCAACCAAAACAAAATTTTGTCACATATCACATCGTCCTTTAAAATCCATAGTCTCCTGGCGACTAACTCTAGTTATCATGCGCCATCTGGCGAATAATCAACCACCCCGCTATACAAATTAAACAAGTAAGTAACTAGGTTTAGAGCGTTTCTCTAAAGACGCCTGTAACCGGTTTGGACGAACATTAGGCGTAGACTCGGGAGGAGGGAGGCAGCCGAGGCACGTGCCCCCAATAATTGAGATGGACTGCACACCCAATGCAACAAGTGTAGAATGAATAACCAAATACCTCCCCATAGTTTGGACAAGTTTACGCCAGTGTGGACGAAGGTTGCCCATAGTCTGTACCTGTATGATTCATACGGGTCAGACTGGGTAATCGATCACACCGTTTTGTTACGCTGCTGATAGTTAGTTATTCCTTTTGCGTACTACAGTTAGGGCCTACGTATGGTATGGTATCTGGATATCTATATATCTCTCACACTGAACTATTCAGAGGCGCTCTCAGCGTGTGAGCCTCATGGAAACAGAAAAGACTTTAAACTATGAACAAACAGAGAGAGAAAAGCTATTGAGTAGGGTCCCCCACAGTATCAAGGAGAGGGAGTTCCATAGCCTATAGGGATGGGCCCACGACAGCGAAGTCGGTTCAAAGAGCGTAGGGTCGATAAGAAGAAGCAGAACGAGCTTTGCGCATCAGGTCACAAAGGTAGGTTGGAGCCATAGGCGTAGACTCTGAGGGGAAGCCGGGGTACGTGCCCCCAATAATTGAGATGGGGGCATTGCCCCCCAAAATCGAGAAGAGAATTTCTTGAAATATTAAAATATTGTTTCAATATAGACAAACTTCTTTAAAAACGGAAAAACAGACACGAAGAACTGAAATACTGTCAGAATTAAATTCATAAAGAAAATAGGAACTGTCACGCTACGCACCGTGCCCAGTCAAATTTGGAGTTCTGGAACAAAATATGTATAGGGTGGCTCAATAAAAAATTTCCCACAAGAAAAAAATGCAATTTCTCAACTGATAGAAAATTCTTGTAACCAAAATTTCAGATATTTAAAGGGGAAAGATTTTCCAACAAGCCCTGAGAATTTAACTTGAAAATTTTCATTGCTTCATAAATTACAGCTGTTTAAATATTCTATTCGGTATTTTAAAAATTACGCAGAAAAATGGATGTTCACCTGTATTTTCAATGTCAAATAACACCATCTTCAATTGCACGTCATGGTGTCTGCTGGCGTGTGTTACGGCGGTAAGGGAAGACTACATTCCATCCCAAACAAGGGTAAAGTAAACGATAAACTTTACGTTGAAGCTCTGTTACCCAGACTCACTGAAGATTGGAAGTCTGTTCTACCGTCTGGTTTCATTTTCCAGCAGGATGGTACTCCTGCTCACTCGGCAAAGTTGGGTCGACTGTATTGCCACCAACTGCAGTGAATTCATTGGCAAAGATGAATGGCCACCAAACTTGCCAGACCTTAGCCCTCTTGATTATCGCGTCTGGGTAGCTATGCTTGAACACTACAAGAAATTCCATCCCAAGCCGAAGAACACTGATGAGCTGCAGAAGTCATGCAGCTAATGTGAGACCAGCTGTCGCAGGACTCAATCAACATGGCCATAGGGGTCATCCATAAAGGACGTCCGCAATGACGGGGGGAGGAAGGGTCATCGAAATGCGGACAAGGGGAAGGGAGGGTTATGACCAGTGCGGACGTCCGCATTTACACTTTTTAATTTGATAGTTTTTTAAAAGCCATCTTGTTTCAGCCTGCCCCGAAAGACGGAAAGGTCAGTGAAGTGATTGCCTAAAACTTCATGGATGGTACTGTAAAACCTTTACTGCGACTTTAAAGAGGCTTTTATTACTGCACATCCAGCGATACGAAACCTGAACTGTCACTTAAACGTGCACAGGAACTGTGGAATAATTGTAAAAATAATGACATTAAAAATTGGCTTAGGCGCGCGGACGTCCGCAAAGGGGAGGGAGGGAGGGTATGGTCAAATGCGGACAAGGGGGGAGGGGTCAAATTTTGCGGACGTCCTTTATGGATGACCCCATACTGAGCTTCACAAAAAGACTTTTGAGCTCGTGTGAAAAACTGGGGGTGGACACTTCGAACATGCTTTGAGATAAACTGCTTACAGATTTTTGAATTCGCAATGAAAGGTGATTTTATTTTACATTGAAAATTACTTGTGACTGTCCATTTTTCTGCATAATTTTGAAAAACAGCTGTAATTTTTAAAGCAATGAAACTTTTCCAGTTACATTTTCAAGGATTGTCAGTTAACTTTCCAGTTAAATTTTCCAGGATTTCAGTTACCGGTCATTTTCAAAGATTTTTATCTACTCTCTTCCCCATAAATCCACAAATTTTTATTAAAAACTCTCTATCGGTTGTCGAGAAATTGCAGGCAGTTAATAAAGGGGTAATTGTAAATGTGCACGTTTTATATAGAGACTGTATTGACGAAACTTTTACCAGTTAAACATTCAGGGATTGTTGGAAAATCTTTTCGCTGTAAATTCTCAAATTTTGGTTTAAAAATCTGTCGGTTGCCAAGAAATTGCATATTTCTGGTGGGACATTTTTTATTGAACTACCCTGTACATATTTTATTCCAGAATTCCCGAAATGATCGGATTGGCTTTTTTCAATGTACTTGGTAAAGTGGTTCCAATCCATCTCATGATAGGCTATCTGAGCCTTCTGTAACCCAATGCAGCAATTGTAGAATGAATAACTAAATCCCCACCCCCAATATTTTGGGCAAGTGGCTGTTGCATCGAACCCGACGTCATATCTCGCCTATTTCTAATCTGGGATATATAGAACTGTTGATGATGGTCTCTTGAGGTTCGATACACCGAAGTTTTGCTGTATAATTATTCCCCTAGGGCACCGCTTTATCAGAAGAATAAGTTTACAGATCAACAAATTTTGAGATTTCAGTTTATAACAGAGCTTTCTACTCTGATCGAGGGCAAATATTACACACCTCAGTCACGCTTAAACATCCTGGCAACATGTCTCAGCGAGACCAACAACGTCAATCCAATGCATGGACGTCTTCATCCTACAGACCAAAATGATAGCATCATCATCCACCAAAGCAGAATTTGAATGTCTGACATGCACCAAACAACTCAGAAATCTCATCTGTACATCAATTCAGCCTGTTAACCAAACTGTTCGTACATGAAATTCTTTACACCGTAGATGCATCTTCAGTTATACAAGTACCCATATGGAACATGTCTACTTATTCAATGCACTACCATGAACTACAGATACATATAACATGTGCCATTTCCAGACACATCAAGAATAAATATTAATTTTCATTTCCATACCAGGTAAAAGTCTGTTTCCTTGATCTTCACAAGTATGGCAGGTGTAACTTTAACTTAGCTTCTGTGTTATGTAAATGTACACTCATACCAACAGTAATACACAGATTACCAGACTGTGTAAGTAAGAAAAAGCAAGAATTAAAGATTTTTCAAAGATCTTGAATCAAGGATCAATTTTTAAAAATACAAATGAAATATGCAACATCTAAGTTTGAAAACAAGTTCTCTTTGAAAGTAACTTCATTTATAGTATCACACTGCGCCGGTTAACCGCAAAAGGAAACCATTTACAGTCAGAATTGAATAATTCGCACAGTTCAGATTATGAAATCAGTTTGCAAAAGTAAGGCCGCCAGCTGCATCATCAATTTCAAGAATTTCTTGTTTGTGCGCCGTTCGTTCATGCCGCGTGAGTTCACCAAAGCGTGCAAAGCACTTGCCACATGTTTCACACTTGATTGATTTATCCTCCTGATGGAGACGCTTGTGGTAGCGAAGGCTACAAGAATAGGAGAACTGCTTGGAGCAGATTGAGCATGAGTAGCGCTTGACCCCATGGTGTGCACCATTCATGTGTTCCTTCATGTTGTGCAACCGTGTGAACTTCTTCCCACACATCGGACACTCGTTACCACCCTCGTGCAGTCGCCGATGGTCTGCATTTTCCCTTCCAGTGCTCATCTCCTTTCCGCATATTTTACACTTGTACGGCTTCTCACCGGTGTGCAGACGCTTGTGTTTTCCAAGATCACCGGCTGTTATGAAGCGTTTTCCACAGGTATCACACTGGTAAGGACGTTCCCCTGTATGCAGTCTTCGATGTTCTGTGGCTGTGTAGCTCCTTCCAAATGCCTTTCCACAGATGTCACACACATATGGTTTCTCGCCGGTGTGTGTACGGTGATGATCGGCATATTCTGGATAGGTCTTGAAAGACTTGTGGCAAGTGTTGCACTGATGAATCACCTTTGCTTTCACCGATCGTGATGCTCCCCTCCCAAACTTTCTTGGACTCTTTTTATTCTTTGTCTGTACTTGCACCACCTCCCCACCACCCGAAAATGAAGGTTCAACTATTCCTGGCACAAAATCTGTACTTGTCCCATCAAGCTCTCCCACCATCGTCCTTGCGATCACGTCTCGGATGAAATTCTGCTCATCCTGTGAGGTTTCCTGCAGAAGCGTCTCTTGCTTGACATACACGCCTTCGGGAACGTGTGGGTCAGGGTTAGGCACAAATTCGGCTTCATAAGTTGCCGAATACTGTTGGTCTTCAATGTTATCGACATACACCTCCTCTTCACATGAACCTGGAAGGTCAGGAGATACCTCACTTTCACTGGCTTCCTCCTTGCAGGCAACTGCATCGACAACTTCACTGACAAGTCGCAAATGTTCTGAAACAGAGGCAACCTGCGCGAAATCTGAGTGATCCGGTGGAGTCTCCATGACGGTTTCTGGTTTCAAACGTTTCTTGATTTTGTTCTGTGAATCATGCGTGTACGAGTGGTCAAGACCACTGCCTGGCATACCAGACCTGGATCGAAGTTTCGACGTGACCTTGATGATTTCGAGAGGTTGCTCTTTGCCGAGACTCACTGACAACTCCGAACCTGAATGCATCACAGCAAAGATATTTCACATAATAAAACGTTGTTAACTGGTCAAAATAATAAAACAATTTAATCGTGTAGTTCAAGTGTTGGATCAATCACCATTTCAACCTGTCTGCTTACACACCGATCCTTTGGACCCAGTGAAAACAGTGTACGAAATCAAGTGTTTTGAACTTAGGCACTGACAATCAATGTGACTGTACACAACAGAACACAGTTAAATTGCTTTTATACCCAATTATGCCCTCATGCACCGTCTTCCGGTGTTTCCACTAGAACAGCGGTTTTCACTAGTGGTACGCCAGGTGTTGTTAAGTGGTATGCGAAAAATAAAAAAAATTAACATTTTCTCATGACTTTATGACCATCTTTCTTTGATTAGTTATCAACAACTGAAGTCACTATTCAATGTCCACCATGTGTTTCTTTTTCTTTAGAATATGTACACTGTACAATACCCTTGACAAGTTCCTGAATGATGCAAAGTAAAAATTTCAATACCTATGTAAATACGTAAGCATAAATTTATAAGTCTGAAGTTGTTTGTATATTTGCACATGTTGACAGACAAGCTTCTAACAATATCACTTTTTGAGTGATTTTAAACCATATTATCAACTAAAGACTTAATTTACCCCTTTCTATGATTTCCAGTAAAACGTCCTCGTCCTTAAGTACATATGGAAATGACTCTTGAATTCTGAAACACACAAATTTCAATACATGTAGCTTTGAAAATCAGTAAATATCATGGAAATCAGCAACCAATCTCTTATTTTCATTCCCTGTAATATACCACGTCTTCTTTTACAGGCACTGATAACTGAATCAATAATTATATATAAGCTTTTAGTCACAATCCGATGGATGTGTAAAACTGGTAATGCAATATAGATTTTTGCTACATAAATTTATTCCGGATATTTCTATAGCGCCTCTCGAAGTCAACTACTACTCAGAGGCGCTCCCGACTACAGCATTTGATACTGTGCTGGAATTTTCACGCCGAAGCGCCACGAGCAATTGCGAGTGAAGGACTTGCCCAAGGTCCGTACGCAGCGGCTAGAGTGGGATTCGAACCTGCAACCCTCCGGTCACAAGGCGCCGAACTTACCACTGAGCCACCACGCTCCACAAATGAACTGGCTGGATACTACAAACCTGGAGAATGGTTGCATAAAAAATGCATATGCTTTGCATGTCAAACTCAAAATTTAATATTAATCAACTTACTCTTCAGAAAGCATAACTGCAATCCTAACAACATATGTCTACATAATGCAAAAATGATTCAAATTTTGTTCAGCCTAGTATGTAGCAGTCAGTTTTTGTCTGGCTGAAATATGACTTTCTGCAGAACAGCTAAAATGCATCTTTCCTGCTTGCATACTTGTCTTTTTTAAGTACAGGGTATTCCAAGTCAAATCACCAAGGGGTGTACAACACACCCCTTTGGATCCTTCTGAAGTTTTTTTACATAAACTACATGCAAAATAAGGAATAACAGTAAAGATATGAGCAGAACATCTCAAAATTTGACGGAGATGTTAACTTTTCAAAGTAAATAAGCAAACAACAGATCACAAAAAAACTGCATGTTCCACTGTTTGGACTGTCATATCTCAGCCAAGAAATGAGCTAGAGGGATGATATTTTTTTCACATAATCAGTTTGTTGCACTCTTTCCAAATATGCAAGAATCTGGGTGGTGTTACTTGTGGTTTTTAACCTATAAATTTGTAAATACTGCAAAGGTGTGTGGTGGCAAATTGTTATTTTACTTGTTGATTTGACGTGGAATGACACAGTTTGATTAGTAGATGCATTCTGAGTACTGTAAAAGTACTCGAAGACACTTCATAGAAATCATCTGATTTGGATTAAATTATACCCCAAAGCCGTAATTTTTCTGGTTAACGGCTGGTTTGAGAAAATTTACGGCTGGTTTTTCAGCTAGCCATAAAAAAGCGTTTACAAACTACCTTTTTCGGCTAGCCGTAAAAGAGCGTATACCTTTTTAGGCTAGCCGTAAAAGAGCGTAAACTACCTTTTTCGGCTACGAGTGCATCAATCATTAACACAGTAATAGAATATAGGCTACATTAGGGCCTACTTTTAAATCGAAAGGTGTGCAATATCCACTCAGTCTGAAAATAATTTTATAAATAAATTCAAATAATTATGTAAAGAAACAAACGGACATTTCATGTTTTTAGTTCATATCCATTGCATTGAGTTCACATTCAGTTACAACTTACGAATATGTGATACTGATTGGAAGTTAGAACCACAAATAGGGCTACCAGACATACATTAATAGCTATATAGGCCTAGTCACATAGCAGGAGAAAAAAGAAACAGATACACAGAAACAAAAAAGTGAAAATTCTGGTAATAGACTGCAGCCGATTTTGAAGTATCATAGTAAGAGTGTGCACTCTGCACTAACCTGCATGAGAGATAATTGGAAATATTTAACATTGAATGTAAAACCGGAAGTAGAACTCGGAATATATGCAACATATGACAGCCTGGACAGGGCCTTTACAATAGAAGATCAGACGGCCATGTAACTGATGTCAACACGCCATTGCGCACTCCATTGCGCACTAAGTACAAACTAGCAAGCCAGCGTGGAAACTTTATAATCACAACTGTGTGCATTCCTAGCCGAACTTTTTTCCGGCGGCTAGCCGTGAAATAACTCTCGGCGGTTTTTCGGCTAAGCCGCAAAACTTCCGGTGGTTTTTCGGCTTGCAGAAATTTTTTCGGCTCAGCGGCTAACAGCGGTGGCTTCGGGGTATAGATTCAATGCTTTTTACAAAACTCAAGTCTACATTCTGGATAGAGAGTAATACATGTACAACAGCTTGCTGTATCAAAAGTGAAATTTCTGGCTTGTCAAGCCAACAGGTTCTTTCTCTTTGTCTTTGTGCCGTCGGCTCTAGGAGCCCTAGCGATCGTCATGCCACACAGTCTCCGTTGCCGTCTTGCTACTTCTCCCAGTAGCCCTTGAGTCGCGCTTTGGCCTGGGAGTCCCACCTCAGCGCTCCGGCCTGGGAGTCCCTCCATCCGCGACCATCGGCGTGGTTTGGTGTGTGGCATGACGATTTTCTTGGCATGATTAACAGGGGTGGTTTGCCATTGCCTTCCCCTGGTTTTGCCTGCCGTGCCCGTTCGTTCCCCCTCCTAGGAAGAGTACTTCCTAGGAAGGGTACTAACGGTCCGCACCACGAGAAGGTGGGCACGGAGGACTTTGGTTCACCAGCCCAGGTCGGATCCGAGTCTACGCTCATCAGAGTCGTCGGTCAGGTCGCCTCCCTGCTTTACTCTGTACCAGAGTGACTGGTGAACCTTTGCTGTATCAAAAGTGAAATTTCTGGCTTGTCAAGCCAACAGGTTAAGACACGAAAATCATACATGTTGAAAGCCAACCATATGGTGGCACATCATGAAGCATCAAATATTCTACTCACGTGATACCAGCGAGTTGTAGCATCACACCAATACAGGCCACGATTTTGGTCATGTCGAGGCCCAGTTTTTGGCTGGCCAGTATCACGTTATTTATAATATCCATGGTGAGTTGTGTGTACAGCATAATTGTTCCAGTGTAGATATACTGGAGCAGGATCTCAAGCACTGAAGCTTCACACTCGGCAAGATGTAACCGGAAGAGGTAGTTCTTTTTCACGTTGGCACTGTTCGATTGCTCGAATGCCGCTCGTAGTTTTGAGCTGACTGATGCAAGCACGACGCTGTGAGCACGCAGCTCACTTTGTTCTGCTGTTACTATGACAACATCACAGAGGAAGTTTTCCTGGTGATAGCGGAACAGTGTACCAGAAAGCTCGCGTAGATAGACTAACGATGAATCCATTGTCCTGACACAACCAAAATTCACAACTGGAGTTTATTCATCCACAATTTTCCAACATGGTCCTCAAAAGCCCAGGTTCCACCTAAAAGCATCTGTAGCCCTTAAACGCCCAGTTCCATCTAAAAGCATCTGTAGTGTTTAAAGGCCCAGGTTCCATCTAAAAGCATCAGTAGCCTTTAAAGGCCCAGGTTCCACCTAAAAGCATCAGTAGCCCTTAAACACCCAGTTCCATCTTAAAGCATCTGTAGCCTTTAAAGGGCAAGGTTCCATCTAAACGCATCTGTAGCCTTTAAAGGCCCAGGTTCCATCTAAAAGCATCTGTAGCCTTCAAAATGCCCAGGTTCCATCTAAAAGCATCTGTAGCCTTAAAAGGCCCAGTTTCCATCCAAAGAACCTGCAGACTTAACTTCACCCAGCCAATTACACTACAGGTTGCATGGACTGACCACACAATTTAATTTTAGTATTAGTACTCAGAATTTCAAATGCAACAGGTAATATTTTAATCATTCATCAGCATCCAATAGTTTACAGTATTTGGTAAATCTCCATCACATTATTTTAATGAAGGCCCTATAAAAATGTTCATTTAACATGTTCAGTAACTCTACTGGAATATAATGCCATTAAAAAATACAAATTTCAAGACAGTGATATGCAACAATCAGCAATAATGAGTATAATGACTGTACACTATCGGTGGGAAGATCAGATGGTGAGGACCGGCCACCCGTCCTCATAAGCTGAGGCTAAGAAAAATGAAGTTGCTAACACTTCAAACCGATGGCTACCTCTTGGAGTTAGCTTAAAGGACTCTTCTTCTTCACCTTCAACAGCACAAGTTCTTTCCTTAACCCTTTAATGATGAGAGGAAGTAATTTTCCATATACAGTTTAGTACACGCTCGTCGTAAAAGTGTTAAAAGATTCCAAACAAACTGAGAATTTCTCAACAAGGAAAGAAATTCAAAGATGTTTACTGTTAGAGGAGGCCATGGACAGTGGAGACTACACCTTGGGTGTATTCCTCGACTTGTCCAAGGCCTTCGATACCTTGGACCATGAAAAATTACTTATAAAGCTCCAACATTATGGGATCCGGGGTATTGCACTGGAGTGGTTTAGATCTTACTTGTCTAGCAGGTTTCAACAGGTTTACTTTGCTGGGATTCTGTCTAGCCTTGCACCAATATTATGTGGCGTTCCCCAGGGGTCTAACCTGGGTCCTTTACTATTCCTGATTTATATTAACGATGTTACTAATTGTTCCCAGAAATTGAATTTAATCTTGTTTGCTGATGACACTTCTGCATTCTTAATTGGGAAAATCTATATGGATCTCTTCCACTCTATGAACCAGGAACTCGAGCATTTAGCTCTGTGGTTCCATGTAAATCTCCTATCATTAAATGTAAAAAAATCTAACTATGTTCTATTTAAAACAAGAAGAAAACGAATAGTAGTATCTTCTATCCCTGTGATTAAAATTGATAATACTGAGCTATGTCGTGTAACTCATGTAAAATTTCTGGGTGTTATTATCAATGAGAGTCTCTCCTGGTCTACACACATAGAACATGTCACCAACAAGGTATCCAAAGTCATTGGTATAATATATAAGCTTAAATGTATATTGCCGGCCACATCTCTTAAGTTGCTACATACGGCGTTAGTTTATCCTCACCTAAACTATTGCAATGTCATTTGGGCAGGTGGATATAAGACGAAGCTCCGACCCCTTCTACTTCTACAAAAAAGGGCCGTCAGAATGATCAGTGGGTCCCATTACTATGCAGAGAGTGGAAGCTTATTTAAGTCACTTAAGCTGCTTACCATTTATGACATTTATAAGTTTCAGCTTGGACTTCTCATGTTTAGGCATCATGCCGGGACCCTTCCAACACTATTTGCTGGTTACTTTATTGAAAATGCCTCAGTTCACGATCATTATACAAGGTTTAGACACAACTATCGGTCTGGAACATGCAGGACCAAAATTCGACAATTCACCGTTAGAATAGCTGGCCCCAAACTTTGGAATGCTATTGGCGCTGATATTCGTAACTTACGAAATTATGTTATCTTTAAATCTGCACTTAAATCATCCCTGATTGCCCATTACTGCTAACCTGTGAATGTTAGGATTGTTTCAATCTATATGTCCTATTGAACTCTTATGCCTACTATTTATCTCGTTGTAAAATTTGTAAAATTTGATTAAAGTGTTAATTAGCGGGGATGACTCGATAAGCTGCTCCAGCTTCATCTCCTCGCATTTCGAATAAAGTCTTGATATTGTTTCTGCTGATAAAACTAAATACAACCTAGCGTTGCACATGGACGCTAAATTTAGTTTATTTTTCCACTGTTACACACCGATTGTACACAGATTGTTAGTATGATTGTTAGTATTATTGTACTGTTTCGAAATAAAGATTGATTTGATTTGATTTGATTTGGTTAGATGTCAAACATAACATATTGCAAAGAGCAGCTAAAACACTCAATTAACAGATTATTATCAGTTATTTTTAGAAGTTTTGATATCGCTAGACGATTTGCCGTATGAAAAGTGCATGTAACAGCACTGATAAATGCATCATGCTTGCTAGATGCCATAATATTTAGCAGTTGTTAATATCGTTGTTTGTGGCAAACCGATTATCGATTGTAGAAATCTGAATTTAAACTGATTATCGTTTTTTTCTTGGCCTTCATGGAAACATATTATAAAATAATGCAAGTTCTTTAAGCATTATGTACCCTAACATATGTATACGCAACGTAGTGTAGACACAAATTTTAAACAAACACACCTTATCTGCCAGCCATATTGGATGAAAACAATCGTAAACACTAAACAAATTAAATAATTTTTTCTGGTATTTTTACTACGAAAATGAAGAAAAAAATAAACTCGAATATCGTTTGTAAATAAATGAAACCGATAATCATTTTCAAAACCAATAATCGGAATTCCGATATCCGTTTAACAACCCTAATAATTTTACATTTGACAGACTTAAATGTTTTGATTTGTACAATTCCATCACTGATGTTCCAGTGTACAAACAGGTTCTGAAGACGAAGGGCGGTGACATTATACATGTAGATCCCACATTATTAGCCTGATTTTCAGGGTAAGTGATCAATCGTTATGTAATACAATACCTTATTTCAGCATATAGAGCTGCAACAGTTGTTTCACTTAAAAAGAAATTGCTTGTAAGTAAGTAAGTATATTCTTTATTGAACCACCTGCATGTGCACTGTTGTTAACAAACATGTTATGCAATTAGAGGCATGAAACACAAGAAACAACATAAGTTGGAAAGGAAGCCAGCTAACCAGGTTAGGTATAGATAAAAGGCCTAACAATTGGATATGAATTTTACTGGTATAACATCCTAGTTACAAAATTCTTACGCGTTAGCGCATCTGCCTTAGGAATCTTCCTGTTATGTGAGCGGAGACGCAGGTCACAGGTATGGTAGGCTATTTCACCAACCCTTGAAGATCATACTTTCAGTTGTGGTCTTCTGTTGTCAGGTCGAGAGCACGTCTCAGCTAACGTGAGTGGTGCTATATAAATGTATTTTTACAAAGTTACTTAGATACTCCTTAATTTACTCATTTTTGGGTAGATAATTTCTGCTTCAGGAATCAGCACTGCTCTAATTTCTCTCAGCCTATGGTGGTTATGTTGTTGATATATAACTGGACTTAACCAACACAAAGAAGCAATTTATCATCCTACACCCATTCAGTTGTTCAGCAGCAAACCTTTGTGCACTGTGATCAACATGGATGAGGACTATCAGAAGCTTTTCAGTCTACGTATGTATTCAGTCTGGAACTACCGTATATACTCGCCTAATGGGACTGGAACTTCTGCCGGAGGTTCTCTAGTTCAATATCATTTGAAATGTTGATTTGTTGTGAGTAATGTTAAATCTTAAAATAATTTCTTTTGCTACATTACTTTTAAAGCATTGTAAATATTGGTACACAAATTAACTAAAGGTACGTCTGTACTGGTAGTTTTAATGGGCGTGTAGTGAATCCCCGAAACAAATTTCGGCCGGATAGCAAAGATTACACGACAGAGGATTCAATGGATTAAGAATGGATTTCCGGAAGAAGTGAGACCCCGAAATTGATTTTCTAAGTCTATGTCATGTATAAGAGTTCAAACTTCAACAATTCATTTTTAAACAGGATGTTATATTTCAAACATTACAATTCAATTTTTGGAATATCTGAATAGTTTTCCGGATTTCGACCGCTTTCTATAAACTGTTTTCGGGAAATAGAGCTATTGTGTATTTTCAGCGTTTTCTAGTATTCGGGTTTCGATCATTCGGGACGACCCCGTTTTAATTAGGGATGCTAAAGTGATGTCAAGCCTCAATAAGTTTGTATGCTAAAAGGATAAATTGCCAAAGTAAAATAGTAAAACCATAATTTACATTGCTAAATTCAACATGTTTACAGGCCCGTAGTTTATGTTGCTAAATTAATGCCATGTCTTCAGTCCCATGCTTTACGATCCTGATCATCCAAATTTCTAGTTTCACTTTTTATATAAAATATTTTCATTGGTCATCCAACTTCTGCTTTGAGCTATATTTTCATCGACCATCCGACTTCTAGTTTAAGTACGAAGTGTTTTCATCGCTCATCCACGGCAATAATATCGGCACTAAAACTATATATTTTCATCGCAATTTCAACTTCTAGTTTGTTTTTTATTATGTGATATGTTCACCAATCATCCAGCTTCTAGTTTCAGTAATATTTTCATCAATAATCCAACATCTAGACTTTTTATTATTAAACAATTTTCTTATGCGGTAATAGACCTGACGTCAAAGAATTTAGCAACGTAAAATATGGATTTCCAACCACTATCAATTTAGCAACGTAAACTGCGGTTTTACCAGAAAAATTATCTAAAGAGTCTAAACACGACTACTGATCAACAATTTTCAAAACTTTTACTTAAAGGAATCGTTGCTAATAATTGGAAGTTGGAACGAGTGTAAATACAAAAATGCTTTAATTATTACACTTAATAGCAAGCTGATCATACAATACCAGACTACCTTGAACGCTATCTAATGACTATGTGTCTTTCCACTTCCCAGAAGTCTCTAGACAACGTAACAAGAACCTTGCCGATACAGAAGTCAACCGGCGTGGCATAAAGTGTTACCATTCGTAATTTGGAGTGGTAAAATGAAAACCGACATACCAAAACTTTAAACTTACTTTGAAAGGTTCAATTACTGACTTATTATGCTTACCAATTTTAATGTCAGTCAAATAAATACCGTATTAATTTAAATTGTTTATATTAAAAAAAACTGCAAACTTCACAACAATGGCGGAGTTCAATCTGGCACCCGGATGTAGCGCCATCAACAACAAATTCAACACAGATGTAACATACGCTTCCCACAATAAGTAAGTAAATCACCAACGTAATCAAACATTTCCTACTGGTTTACGCAAATTTTATTTGTAACTAAATGTCAATTTATATCGGCGATATTTCTCAAAACCACACTGACGGAACACAGGCGTTTTCGTTAGTGTTTAAATTAGGAAAATAAGAGCATCACAGCATCAATTACTATCTGACTTCCAACTCACTCCTCAAACCACAGTCTGGTTTCACCAATCGGCACTCAACTGAAACCCTATACTCACTTCCCTCTACAATAAACTTGTTACTGCCATTTCTCATCAACAGGTCTCTTGTCTCTGCCTCCCTGATATTTCTGCCGCTTTCAATTAAAGCCTACCATTGATTGTATTGTATTGTATTGTATCTAAACATTTATAAAGCGCCTCTCACAGTATTCGCTAATCAGAGGCGCTCCCAGTGCGAAAGACCCAGTGAATAGAAAATGGTTTTAAAACAGCGGAACGCGGCACTTGGGTCACCAGCTAATAAAGAGGCACGTGTCACTGGAGGGAGTTGATTCCATAGGGCAGGACCAATGCAAGAAAAGGCTCGAGTTTTGGCCATAGTGGTCTTGGCTCGTTGTACAAGAAGATCATGGCGATTAAGTGATCGCAAAGGACGGAGGGAAGTAGCTGAAACTGGCAGACGAACAATGTCACAGAGGTACTTGGGTGCTAAGCCTGTACAGGACCGAAGGACTAAAGTGAGAACCTTAAGCTGAATGCGAGCAGCAAGGGGAAGCTAATGATGATGATCGAACATGAAAGAGGAAATATGAGACCAGCGAGGAAGTCGGGCTATTAATCTGGCCGCAGCATTTAAAACAGTCTGGAGGGGGGAAAGACAGACTTTTGGCAGCCCAATCAAAAGAGAATTACAGTAGTCAATTCTGGAGCAGATGAAAGCGTGGATGATAGTGGTAAAAACGGAGGAGGAGATTGTCAACCTGGTTCGGTTTTGTTGACACTGCTCTCTTCTGGATTCAGCTCTATCTCTCTCTCTCTCTCCTGGGTTCAGCTCTATCTCTCTTCCCGCTTTTACTCCGTTAAAATATCGGAAGCCTTACCTCAATCATATCCTTCCACCTGTGGTGTTCCGCAAGTTTCTGTTCTTGGGCCCATTTAGTTCATCCTATACACTATATACGTACTCCACTCAGCTCAATCATCATAGCATCCTCAGTTGATATCACCTATAATTATGCAGACGACTACCACCTATTCATCTCTTTCTCTCTAAACAGCTTCTCCCACTCCATAGATCATCTTCTCCATTATGGTTACCCAAATATCCTCCTGGATGGAATCAAATCTCCTGTGCTTGAATCCGTCTGAAACTGAATTCACACTTACAGGCATGACCAACTGAAGAAAATTCCAGATCCACCTATTTCCCACAACCTTCACTATACATCCACCAACATAATCACTGCCAATTCTCCTGTCCGCAAATCAGGTGTGATCTTAAAGTGACCAAAACCTTAGCTTCTCTTATCACATCACCCATCCTCAGGGTAGTCTACTCCATAGAAACCTTGGAGCAAATGCGCCATCCCAAAAATAGGGGGAAGAAATGTCAGTGTGTGTGCCATCATTATTGGGGGGAGAGGAAGGGGAAGGGGAAGAGGAGTGAGGGGAATGGAAGTTGCTCCAATGACTCGGGGGGGGGGGTTAGACGCCCTGCCCATCCTTCCCGCTCTTGCTTCATGCACATCCGTGACCTTCGCAGAATCCGTCCTAGGTTCCACTTCAAACTGCATCTACAATCCCTACATCTATAATTGACGCAAAATTAGACTACTGCAACTCACTCTTTCTGAACATAGACATAACCCAAATAAACCGCCTCCAACCTATTCAGAATGTCCTCGCCCGTGCTGTGACTACAATGCCCTCAAACGCGTACCATCACTCCTGTCCTCAAATTATTCCACTAGCATAAATATCGGAACGAATAGAATATGAAGTCATATCACTCACTTACAATACACTCCAGTCCTCACAGCCCTCATATCTTTGTCAGCTGTTAACTAAGAAATATATCTTAACTAAAGAATGAATCTTAACTAAAGAACTATATTTACTAAAGAACACATCTTCACTAAAGAACCATCTTAACTAAAGAACTACCTCAACTAAAGAATTATCTGAACTAAAGAACTATCTTAACTAAAGAGCACATCTTAACTAAAGAACTATCTTAACTAAAGAACTACCTTAACTAAAGAATTATCTTAACTAAGAAAGACATGTCCTAACTAAAGAAATCATCTTAACTAAATAATTATCTTACCTAAAGAACACATCTAACCTAAAGACTATTTTAACTAATGAAACATTTAAACTAAAGAACTATCTTAAGTAAAAAACATATCCTAACCAAAGAACTATCTTAACTAAAGAACTATATTAACTAAAGGACTATCTTAACCAAGCAACACCTCTAAAGTAAAGAACACATCTAAACTAAAGAACACATCTAAACTAAAGAACTATCTTAACTAAAATATATCTTTATTAAAGAACTATCTTAACTAAAGAACTATCTTAACTAAAGAACTATTTTTTTTACTAAAGAGCATATCTCAAAGAAAATAAATTAAGAACACACCTGAACTAAAGAACACGCCTCAACTAAAGAACTAACTTAACTAAGGAACAAAATTAAACTGGAAAACTACCTTAACTAAAGAACAAATCTAGATTAAAGAACTATCTTAGCTAAATAACATATCTTAAGTAAAGAAATAACAAAACCAAAGAGCACATCGAAACTACAGAAGTATCTTAACTAAAGAACATGTCTTAACTAAAGAGCACGTCTTAACTAAAGAACATATCTTAAGTAAAAACACACATTATCTTAAGAACTTAAGAACTTAACTGAAGAACACATCTAAACTAAACTATACATCGTAACTAAAGAACTAACTTAACTAAAGAACACATCTATTCTACAGAATTATCTTAACCAAAGAACGCATCTATAGTAAAGAACTATCTCAATCAAAGAACACATCTAACCTAAGAAAACCTAAGAAAACCTATCTAAACTAAAGAGCTCATCTTAACTAAAGAACTATCTTAACTAAAGAAAACATCTTAAGTAAAGAACTATCTCAACCACAGAACACATCAAAACTAAAGAACTATCTTAATTAAAGAACACCCCTAGACTTAAAAAGTATATCTTAACTAAAGAAGTCGTGTTAACTAAAGAAAACATCTAACTAAAGATTCAACTTAACTAAGGAACAAAACTAAACTGAAGAACTATCTTTACTAAAGAACGCACCTCAGCTAAAGAAGTCTCTTAATTAAAAAACATATCTTTTAAAAAACTTATCTAAACTAAAGAACTAACATAGCTAAAGAACTATCTTAACTAAAGAACACATCTTACCAAAAGAACTAACTTAACTAAAGAACAAAACTACATTGAAGTTCTATCTTAACTAAAGAAAACAACTTAATTAAATAACACATCTTAACTAAAGGACGCATCTTAATTAAAGAACATCTTAGCTAAAGAACTATCTTAACTAATAAATACATCTTCACTAAAGAACTACCTCAGCGAAAGAAGACATCTAAACTAAGAAACTCTCTTAAATAAAAACACATCACTAAAGAAAACATCTTAACTAAAGAATTGTCTTAACTAAAGAACATATCTTAAATAATTAAGCAGCTAATCTAAAGAACTATCTTAAATAAAAATACATCTTAGCTATACAACACATCGTAACTAAAGAACTATCTTAACTAAAGAACATGTCTTAATTAAAGAACACATCTTAACTAACGAACTATCTTAACCAAAGAACACATCTAAAGGAAATGATTATCTTAACTAAAAACACATCTAAACTAAAAAATTGTCTTAACTAAAGGACTTAGCTTAACTAAAGAACTACCTTCAATAAAGAAGACATCTTTACAAAAGAACCATATTGACCAAAGAGCACACCCGAACTAAAGAACTGTCTTAACTAAAGAACACATAAAAACTAAAACCATATCTTAGCAAAAGAACTCATCTTAACTAAAGAACATTCTTAACTACAAAATTCATCTTGACTAAATACTACCTTAACTAAAGAAAACGCTTAACTAAAGACCTATCTTAACCAAAGAACACATCTAAACTAAAGAACTATCTTAACGAAAGAGCATGTCTTAAGTAAAGAACACACCTTAACTAAGGAACTATCTTAACCACAGAACACATCTTAACTAAAGAACTATCTTAACTAAAAAATTAACTTAACAAAGGAACAAAACTAAACTGGAAACTATCTCTACTAAAGAACACATCTCAACTAAAGAACTATCTTAACTAAAAGCATATCTTAACTAAAGAACTCATCAACTAAGAACTAACTTAGTAAAAGAACTATCTTAACTAAAGAGCTATCTTAAGTAAGGAACATATCTAACTAAAGAACTAACTTAACTAAGGAACAAAACGACTAAGAACTAACTTAGTAAAAGAACTATCTTAACTAAAGAGCTATCTTAAGTAAAGAACATATCCTAACTAAAGAACTAACTTAACTAAGGAACAAAACGAAACTGAAGAACTATCTTAACTAAAGAACACAAATAAACTGAAGGTTTATATTACCTGAAGGGCATACCTTAACTAGAGAACTATCTTAACTAAAGAACATATCTTAGCTAAAGAACTATCTTATGTAGCTATCTTATATAGAGAACACAACTTAACTAAAGAACTGCCTTATCTAAGGAATATATCTACCTCAATAAAGAACACGTGTAAAGAACTATCAAAACAAAAGAACAAATCTAAACTAGGAAACTTCCCTAACTAAAACACACATCTTCACTAAAAACACATCTTAGCTAAAGAATTATCTTAACTAATGAACATGTCTTAGATAAAGGACACATCTTAACTAAAGAACGTATCTTATATAAGTAAACATCTAATGTTAAGGACTATCTTAACATATCTTAACATATCTAACACATCTTAACTAAAAAACATATCATAACTAAAGAACTATCATAACTAAAGAACATGTCTTAACTAAAGAACACATCTTAACTAAAGAACTATTTTAACCAAAGAACACATCTGAAGTAGAGAACTATCTTAACTAAAGAACACATCTAAACTAAAAAAACATAACTAAAGAGATCACCTTGATTAAAAACATTCTTACGTAAAGAACACATCTTAACTAATGAACTATCTTAACGAATGAACACCTCTAAACTAAAGACGAAAGAACACATCTAAATAAAGAACTATCTTAACTAAAAAAAACATATCTTAACTAAAGAACCCATTTTAATTCAGTAAAAAATACTACCTCAACTAAAGAACACATCTTTAGCTAAAGAACTATCACATCTACACTAAATAACTATCTTAACTAAAGAACATATCTTAACTAAAGGAGAGAAGAAGGGCTTAATCAACCTGACGAAAAATTATGCAACATTTTACTAAAGAAACCTATACACTGACGGACGTTACATGAACCTCCTTTACACTAAACTGAAAAACTAGGAATGGCAAACCTCTGGTAATGTAGGCCTAATTGAATAGCAAACGACAGAATATCTTTATGGTTATACATTTTCTTTCCCCTGAAATTCCTGCCAGAATAGAAAATATTTCAAAAGGTCTGTTGCAGCAACTCTAGAAGCAAATTGATCTGTAAAAATCTTTTTGTAATTAAATCAAGTGGCGAATAAGGATAAAAGTAGTGGAATTGCAGTTACAGTATTTTCAAAATCAATATCGCTGAATAGTTGTGTCCAAAAAGAACACCACTGCTTGTCTGACCTCCATCCAACTCAACAAAATTCACCAGCTGACCGTCTGCACTCTGTCTGTACCTCCTCAATATATTTGCAACCCACCATCTCCGCCCAAAGTCTCCAATCCACCATCCTCATTTTCGAGGCTCTGTAGTCAATAGGCCTAATCAGGATGAAGGATACATACCACAATTCTTCAGCTCATCAGAACCATACAGACACTTGTTCCATCACACCAAGTACTACGCAGTTTGCACATTTGCCATCAGAAGCACACATATTCCGTCGCACTATCACATATTTCTAAAATAAAAAGACTTCTGCAGTTTAGCAGTCTTATTATTATTATTATTATTGTCATTATTATTATCATTACTATTTTTTTGCTATTATTATTATTATTATTATTATTATTATTATTATTATTATTATTATTATTATTATTATTATTATTATTATTATTATTATTATTATTATTATTATTATTATTATTATTATTATTGATGCACTAGACTGGGCTCGTCTCTATTATTATTATTATTATTATTATTATTATTATTATTATTATTATTATTATTATTATTATTACTATTATTATTATTATTATAATTATTATTATTATTATTATTATTTATTATTATCGTTATCATTATTATTATTATTATTATTTTTTTATTATTATTATTAATATTTATTATTATTATTTTTACCCTGAGGTACTTCATTCCCCCAAGGTCTTAGAAATTAAAAGTGTTATGTTTCTGGAACGGCTACACCTCATCCGTGTCGGTTAGAGCTTTGGCAAAGGAACCGCTGAACGCCACAGCATTAAAGCGTTGTTGTTGTTGTTGTTGTTGTTATTATTATTATTATTATTATTATTATTATAATAATTATTATTATTATTATTATTATTATTATTATTATTATTATTATTATTATTATTATTATTATCATTATCATTATCATTATCATTATTATATTATTATTATTATTGTTATTGTTATTGTTATTGTTATTGTTATTATTAACAGTGAACAATTTAGCATGGTAATGTCGAGGAAAAGCAAATGGCGTTCCCGCGTTGGACCGCTACCGAGAGAGAGTCTTTGGAACAGGCATGTCCTGAGTTGCATCCGTCAACTTTCGTGCCAGTTCCAACACAAAAGCCAAACCTTCCGAACTCCAAGCACCGTTGGACTCCAGTGCTACCGCCACAGAATCATGCGTTCGGGTGACTGTGACATTTTTAGATCTTTTGGCGGCGGCTACACGGTTTGCGGCCTCAACTGTTCCGGTTGATGTTCCTGCAAGATATAACGCTACAAGTGTGTCCGAAAAATTCACAGCCCAAGTGAAGCATCTTCCGCATGACCAAGGGATAAGCGTCACGCCGTCAGGTCGCTTGCCGTCCTCTCTGGTAAGACCCAACGACTCCTTCTGAGAAGGAATGTTCGCTCTTCTAAACGATCTCGATGTGACATAATTGAGCATGTTGTGCCGTTGATGTCTGCCAGCGTTTTTTCTGCAGACAAGACCGTAGAGTCCTCAGCCGTCGACTCTCTCCCCATAATGACACAAATGTGGTTCGCATATTGTCGTTTCGAGTCTCATTCCAACCGCGATCCATATCACTTCATCAGACAAGCGGAGGTCCAATGCATTCATTCATCCATTCATTCTGGAAATTTATATAGAGCTTCTTCAAGAGACCTACTCAGAGGCGCTCCCAGCCCAGCCACGGCTAAACAGATAGCACTTGAGTTGTCGTAAGAAAACAGGTGAATTATTCCGGGGGAAGCAGCGTAAGGATATCGGAAGACCATTCCAGGTAGACGGGCCAACAACCGAGAAGGCTCGGCGTTGCCTGACTGCGGAGCGGGCCCGAGGGACCAATAGCTCCCCACTATAGTCGCAGAGCACAAAGCTCTGCGAGAGGCTAAGTCAGAAATCGGGCAACAGAGTTCAGACAGGTAGGATGGAGCGCTACCGGAGAGACACCGCCAAACTAGTGCTGCTATCCTGTAGGAGATGCTCAGAGGCAGGAAGCCAATGTACGACGTCACACATATAGGCAGAGACTGGGGCATATTTTGGAATACGACCAATAAGTCTAGCAGCAGAACGAAGGACCCGGTCAAGTCGCCCTATTAGGCCCTTGAAGTGACCAACAAGGACCGAGCAACAGTGGTCAACTCTACCAGTGACAAATGCATGAACTAAGATCACTGCAGCATCATGGGAGAGGGACCTCAGTACAACACGCAACTGCCGGAGCTGATATGCAGTAACCGGAGGAGCTAGCAACCAGTCTCCCCCGTGTGGTGCCCGAGAGGCTAAGAGACGAGCCCTATGTAATGCGTCAATATTCGCAGACTCGTGCAGAGTTGTCCACGCCTTACTAGTCCAGCGGCAATCCCATTTCTCTTTGACGGTGAACTTTTGATCCTGTTGGTGGTTCGGAACTCATGAGTACTATCCATGCTTTCAGTTCTGTACTTAGTAGATAGTGTGAGGTATCAGCTAATTCTAGTGGCTGCATGTGTGCTTGGAGTTTGCTGGTGCTTGCAGCAGAGGTCAAAAAGGCAGAAGTGCCAGCGTAGCAGCACAACCTATCTCAAGACCACTTCACCGGAAGGGATGCCTGAAGACAATTGTCATCCGATAGTTCCACAATCAATATGATCGACGATCTATTTCTTAACAAAGAATCAAATCTGTTCAGACTATAGGACAGTCGACCCATACGGTTGTACGCATTGTATAGAGAGGCTTTCGCACGCTCATTCCATTTCGTAACAGGATTAGAGCGTCATGTTTGTGAAGCATAGAGAGCCCCCTACAGGTCGTTCCAGGTCATACGCCTTCTTATTTTTCACCTTATCGACGGCTGGCACAGGCACCAGAGGTGAGCCCAACAACGTCGTCTCTCCTAATGGCGTGTGTTTGAAGCCGTAGAACGAGGGATCGTAGACTTTATTTTCATAATTCTGGAAGACATTTCGCATTTCGTGCGGTAAGTTGAAGCCCAATCTTAGCTGACTCCCGGGCGATCAACTGAATATCGTGGGCCACCTCGTCCATCTCGCCTCCCAGTGTCAGATCGACTAAGAATGCTACTCTTAAATCCGATTTCAGCTTTAACGGGATCTGCTGTACTGTGAAGCAGAATTCCAACGGATCCAACGGATCCCTGCGAAGAATATTAAAGGCACTTACAACATCTAGTTTTACCAGAACTCTAGCTGTCGGCATCGAGGTGACCCAGCAGCGGGTTGCTTGTACTGCTGCTTCGGCGCCTCCTGGTATGCCAAGTTGCCAATCCCACTTGGATAGGGCCGAGCAGAGGAGACAATCTGGGCGCCTCTGAATAGTCACCTTGAAGAGCGCGCTATATAAATGTCTAGTTGATTGATTGAATCTGGCAACAGCGTGGATGTTCGTGCATTTAGCTGGTAAGCGTCGCAACGTGTATCCGACCGCGATTGGTCTGATGCCTCCGTATTTTTCTTCAAGGCAATCAGATTGGCCCTGTATATGATTTCGTTAACTTCTTTAACTTTTCGTTAGCTGCCTTCCAACATCAGACTGACCAATTCGCTCAGGTGGTGGATGAGGTTACAATCGACTCCAACCGAAGTTAAATCTTTGAGGTGTTGGAAACGAAGAAATGGCCTCGACGATCGATCGCGCTGAAATCCTCAACGGAGCAAACCGATCTGAAAGCTTTGGATCACATAGGCCTATTGGTTTCCTGTCCGACGGAGCTGGCGGGTAATTCGCCTTTAGTCCAGCCAACGTCTCAGTGTCGGGAGCTGGTTCGTCATCGCTGCAGATAAGGCGGATGGCAGCCTTATAATTACCATCTTCCAGTTTGCTGGTTACTGCTGATGCAATGTATTTTGCCAAGTCACGTTTCATCGGACCTGTACGACGAACTGGCGTTGGCTTATTTTCATCATCGTCCGTATCGCTTGCCGGTCCTTTCGAACGCCAGTACGTAGGCCTAATTCTAGAGATAATTGTCCGCGTTAGCTTGCGTTTGACTCCCTCTCTTTGGCTTGGCCAGAATGCATTCTCCAAAGGCTAAGGGGTCCGACCATTCCCAGTGTCATCTGGTTTCCTTGCGACAGCCTCTATGAGTTCACCCAAAAGGGCGGCGCTCGTCAAAAGAAAACCTCGAGCGGCAAGATCAAGGAATTCTTTTTGACGAGCGCGCCTCTTACGACCGGGTGCAAGAGATTCGATACTGAAGGTACAACAATGCATTGTCCGTCCGAATCTGGCCGCGTTAGGATGGATATGTGATTTTCAGGGTCTGCTGTAGAGGAAGGTAACAAAATAGCGCTGGGGGCTAGTATCTCTGCCGGTGGCTTGCCTGATACGGGGCAATGAGAAGGCCTAGGCCCACTCGACGAATGTGTTTTTAATTTTGCCCAGCATATACGGCAAGTCCCTTTTCCCTTAGTAGGCTTCCTAATCATGTTATGTTTCTAGCAATAAGAATTTTATTCAAACGGAACTAAGATAAGCAAAGCAAACGACGCACAATGAGCGCAAGGTCTCTAAACTATGCAACGAGATTCATGTACTCCGTGGGCTTTGCTCTCCTCAGAAAGTTAACGCATGCAATTTACGCCCCCAGGCGCATAACGTACCCTTACAAAAAAGTAAAGAACTAGATATCCCCGCATGCTATATAAAACATCTACTAAGCACTGAGACCCGAAACTATTGATTACCTGTAAAACCCATGCTTCCAGTTACTCTTGTAGGCCCTATAGTCTTGTAACAATTAAGCTGCGTTTTGCCTGCTAGGTTGTCTCAATAAACATAAACAGTTACGCTCGGTCTGCAAGAGACAATGCGTTGTTATGGAAACAGTCACAGGCCATTTAAACACGATTTGGCAAAATTTTGAAGGGCGCGATGATCGCTGATGATAACAAAATATTTCAAACCAAACTCTCCTGAATCCTTCGTCCGTCATCGAAATCACGAGATGTTGACTTAAAAATAAATACCCGGTAATAGAAATGCAACTGTAACGCCTACATAAGCTGGAGAAATTTTTATAATTTACGCCAATTATGAAAATTTCGACTAATACCGCCAACTGACATTGCCTTCTAGATACTGAATGCCGTAGTGCTGATTGTGTGACATCACAAACCGAGTCCGTTGGGTTTCTTGAATATTGTATTTAGAGGTACAGAATTTAGACGCGTAATCGTAATCGTATCTAGAAGGCAAATGCAACTGATGACGAGATGCCTAAAACAGATAGGGGGTCATCCACGAAGGACGTCAGGAAAATATGACCTAGTTTGGACCCCTCCCTTCCCTTGTCCGCATTTGTCCTTACCTTACCCTCCCCTCCCCCTTTGCGGACGTCCATACGCTAAAACCAATGAACGAAAAGCCACCATTGTGACTAACGTCATTAGTATGAAACCAGTTCTATCTTATTTAAAATAACCTCACGTACAATGTCAACCGGTGCATGCTATTTAAAATTGAAAAGTAAGCAGCGTTCTACAACAACTACTGCATCTTAAAATAACAAACACAAGTAATACAAACAGTAAGCAAATGTTTAACCACCTGCCTTTTAAAACGGTTTTAGGCTATCACCTCACTGATCTTCTCGTCTCTCAGGGAAAGTTGATACAAGGTGTTTAAAAATCCATCAAATTTAGAAAATTAGATGCGGACCTCTGCATTGGTCATAATCTCCCTTCCCCTTGTCCGCTTTTGAGTGACCTCTCCCTCCCCTTCATTGCGGACGTCCTGTGTGGATGACCCCTTACTCGCTTTTAAGGCGTAAATTCAGCCATACTTTCATAACTGAAGATGTGAACTTTTGCAGTTAGGGGCCATCCATATATTACGTACGCAAAAATCCGGGAAAATTGGACCCCCTCCCCCCCTGTTCGCAAGCGTACTTTCTTCTACACCCCCCTGTGTACGTACACTTGACGCTCACCCCCCCCCCGAAGACCAGCTGCAGAAAGTGCCTCTACTGTCTGCACTTTAGTCCAGATTGAAGGATGAGTGAGGGCCAATATAGACAAATTATAGGTATCTCGTTCACAGCACAGAATAACTGCACATGGCTTTTATATAATGTAATTAAATGCCATCGAACGACTATAGGACAATACAGAGTTATAAATAGGCTAATGTGGACGTCATAATTAGACATTTATTTTGCGTACGTACACTTTTGTCCCCCCCCTCCCCCCCGTTCGCACCCGTACGCAAAATCGCCAAAATCCGACCCCCCTCCCCCCTCATTGCGTACGTAATATGTGGACGGCCCCTTATTAGCTGTGTCACCGTACCAAAGGATAGTCAGACAAAAGTTCACGTTTACAAGTTATGTACTTCTGCGCGATAGTGTAGGTTTATAGTCTAGATAGTATTGTTTGTATTTTGTGTTTCAAAAGTACCTAAAATGACTTCATCTAGTTTAACAACCAGTGAGCATTGAATGTTCCAGCTTTTCCAATATTTCCAATAATTATTCTATCTGTCTATTTATCTTGGTATTTAATATATATGGAAAGTTAGGCACACACCAAAGAATTTTAATCTTTGCTAATTGCTATCTCTATCTTTCAAAAATGGCTGATCGACCGTCAAGGAGTAGATGTTGTCCAGCACGTTTTAGAGATGAAACTTTTAAGGAACCAGCAGTGAAGATAAAAGGTAATTTATCATTCTATTAATTATAAAAGCATAGGATAAAAGATTATAAAAATACGAACTAGACCCATTTTGGTTGTAAAATAAATCACTTGTGGTCTGTACGGCCCTAGCTCGATTTGCCGAAACCCTAATTAGGCCTATTGTCGAATGATAAAAGTCAATTAAAACGGCAGTATTGACGAAAGTAAATGACCCCTAACTCTTACCCTTTGGCAAAGGCTATTTCGGCAAAGGAGGTGGCACCCTCTGTACGAAGTTGCTTATCACTGAGTTGTCAAGCGCGGAGTTGAGGACAGTGAAAATGGGCTGACCATTTGAACAAATGTTTCCTACCTAAGATTTGAACTAATGTAGAGCATAAAATATAGACCGGTCAATATGGTTGAACCCCAAAAAATTGATACAAAAGGTTTCTCAGCTGATTTTGTTACCATTTGGCATGCTTATCAACATAGTAAAAGTCTACTCTATTCTGACCATTCGAAAAGGGTCAATTTCAAGATGGCGTCCAAGATGGCTGCCGGGAGATAAAATTGTTTTTATGTCTCAAGCACTATTGAACCTAGAAAAATGCTTTGGTGTCTAACCGTAGGGTTTATTGCTTAGCGTTCAGTTAAAATAACTTTAATCACTTAATGTATTATTTCAAGATTCATGACGTCCAAGATGGCTGCCGAGAGCTAAAATTGTCATTATCTCAAGCGTTATTCAACTTAGAAACTTAGAAAGGTGGTTTTGTGTTAAACCGTAGGTTTATTGCTCAGCGTTCAGTTGAAATAACTTTAATCACTTAATGTATCATTTCAAGATGGCGTCCAAGATGGATGCCGGAAGCTAAAATTATCTGTATCTCAAGGTTTATTCAACATAGAAAGGTGGCTTTGACCAACCATAGGAATTCGCCACCCTTTCGTCATCTCAGAGGCCTCGTACAGCGAACCAGCAGTTTACGAAAACCCAGCAGCCCTATAAGTAGGCCTACTGTCGTTAAATCTTGGAACAGATATGAACTCCGCCACTGTTCGTACTCTGATAGTGCCAGTCCCAAGCCTGGATAAAGGAGGAGGGCGACGCTAATCATCTTTGTTATGACACAGCGTCTTTAAACTGAAACTACTATTTTGGAACAGATAAGAACACATCGCCCATTGCGATTTGCGAACTGCATAGCAATGTCCGAGTAGCAGTGGCGGCGATCTTGTTTGACAGGTGGGGGGGGGACATTCTTGAACTGATCTGGTCAAAAAAGAGTTTTGAACTGATCTGGTCCAAAAAAGGTCAAAAAATCTTTTTTGGGGTTTCTTCAAAATTGGGGGGTCCGATGCATGGCGTGTCCCCCCACTCTTAAAGGTGGGGGGTCTTGTCCCCCTCGACCCCCCCGGGATCGCCGCCCATGCCGAGTAGGCCTAAAGACAGTGGCTCGATCAGGATCCAAACCTAGCAAACAAATAATTAAGCCCTAAATTGTTTTCAAATTTCTAAACAAGTGACAAAATTACAAATAGGTTAAGCTTATATGTGCAAATTTAAATAACTTGATTGTATGTAGAACAAGTAAACCCCCGCCTAGAGCGGGTAAGCGTATTTCGAAGTGATTTAATAACATTGTCGTCTTGAAGTATTCAAAGCCGAAAATATTTACCTAACCTGAAAGTTAGATATAGTATGTTACATAAATTGTGTGTAGCCAATGGATAAAGTGGTTTGGGTGAGCAGTGGGAACGCCAGAGAAGAGCTTTATTGGAACGCATGCGTGAACAGCGGGAGCGCAAGGAAAGAATTTCGAGAGCAGTGGGAACGCCGTTGCCACGCGTTCCCACCCACTTTAACCCCTGTGTGTAGCCATTTCTAGGGTAATATGCAAGCTCAAAATTCCTGGGTTATTGTTCTTGGGTTCCCATTTAGCGACACCTACTGCATCACAAGCGCAGCTAGGCAGACCAGAATGCATCACGCGTCTTAGTTATGCATAATTTTAATCAGTCGCCAATATTTTGCAATTTAGGTCTTTGGTATAAGCGCTGCATTTAAAATGGCGATTTTAATGATTCTGAAGAATTTTGTTGTTTGGTATTCTGTTCTATTTTCCGTTGCATTTCTTAGTTGTGTCTATTTTAAATTACCCTGGCAGTTCTTTGGTGATAAGACTAGGCATGAGTTTTACGGTTTTGTGGGGACTTACTTTTTTTTGGCGACTGTTTGTGTTGAAATGTGGAAAGTGACCCAAAAGATATCCGACTCTCTTCTTGCTAGAGTATTCTTATTTATTTGCCCCGGTTTGCTGATTGGCGTTATTGCAGTTTTTGTGTGGTGTCTTGTTTTCATTTTCTTCGAATACCTGTCAATGGACTGGATGTATTACGGAATCGCCAAGAACATAATGCAGTTTTTGGGGGGCATGCTCTTAGCATTGTGGCGCACCAAAGTACATACTTCTTCTTCTTCTTCTGTACATACAGTACAGGCTAAGAGTGATTTTCACCTAATATTTCCGAAAAGGAAGAAATTTACGGTCCATTTTAATTAGTTTAGTAATTACTTTGGATGTGCCTAATTTTAAAGAAGTTTTTGTTATGTTAAGCTCGTGCTTACAGTTTTGTGCTTGGTATCAGATAGTCCATATGGAGTGTTTGCTAGAAGAGATGCTACATTATCTGATATATTTTCTGTGACTTTATTGTTCAATTTCACATGGTAAAACCAATCTAAGTGTAAGATTTTGACTTGTAAACTGGGCTATTTTACTTGTAAACTGGGCTATGTTATCTGACATTTTTGTGTGAGATAGTCATAAGTGTTAATTCTTTTCTTGCTAGAATAGCATTGTGACAACTTTGAGCTATTAAATGAAGAACTATTGTTTTTGGTCTGGTTTGGAAAGGTCTGGTTTGTGCTGTTTGCCTATGTTTCTACAGGCATCTCTTTTGTTTTGAAGTTGTTAATGCGGGTTTTGGTGATGGCTACTAAATTAACTGTAACTTTTCAGTCAACAAGAGATTTTGGTAACTGCTTCATGAAATTTTGCTTGAACATTCTGATTTGGTGTTTGAACTGCTTTACTTGGCTGTACATATATGTATTGCCTATTGTCTTGTGCATGTTGTTAATTTAGAAGAGGCTGACTGAAATTGTTGTTCTCCAGTTTTCAGTAGAAGTACTAATTCTGGTTAATATATAGCTGCTGAAACTTGTTGTCACAGCTTACAGATGGTCAACAGAGTTTATTTGGAATGAATGATAAACTATCACAATTAACCTAAGGTATCATTTACCAAGTCAGAAATTGTTGCATAGGCAGGCATTTAGTTGTGTACTGGTACTACAGCAGTGTAGTTATTAAAATATGTTATTTAACATATAAGAGTAGCACTTCCCTAATGGGGTCAGTTTGGCCATGAAAATTGTTTTGCTTTAATTTTCTAGTTGATCTAGGAAATGACAAGTGGTCCCTCTTCTCTACTGAGATCACATGTAAGGGAAGGAGGCCAGTTGCCTGCAATTTGGGTCAGAGAAGAATTTATTTCCTTTCGGGCAAAGCTACTGAAAGAAGTGGGATTGATACTGGCTTTATGTTAGGTAGACAGCTGGGTATCATTGTTAAATTCTGAAATCAACAACAGTAGTTTTCTGCCCTAGGTGTCTTTAGTCTCTCTGCAGAAACCTGGATATGAGAATCAATTCTTACAAATTGCAAGGTGCAAAAGTTAATTGTTGTGCTATGCACACTTAGTTGCCATGTTTTCTTTTATACATGTGATATGTGGTGCATTCCAGCTTGAAGCATCCTGTGATTTGATGTTGAGTGATTACTTTTGTATGACATTGTCACTGTTTATGATAAGAGTGTAGGCTCTATGTACAATATCTGAGTTAACAGATGTTATGTTAGTCTGCAGTTACAATTAAGTGATTAAACATAGTCTTGATTGTTTTTATGTGTTTGACCAGAAATTTGTTTAGAAGGCTTGCTGGTTAAATTTTAGTTTCCTTGTAGTTTATGTTGGAAGTTTAAATAGACCTCAAATTGTAGTAATAGAAAATAAGAAATACATTACATTATTAGCAGCTGGTAATAATATTCTGCTACTGGTGTTTATACTTTGTGGAAGTTCAAACAGTGTAAACTGTATTTGGTAACTGATATTTGTCAATTGCTTTAGGACTGAAGTAGCTTTTAGAAAAATGTAATAGTATTTTTCTCACATGAAAGTTTAAAGCAACTTTGTTACTATGACATTTGAAGCAAATTGTAATAAAAATCTTTATTGAAAGTCAGGTTGTGACATTTCTTTTTAAGCTGTCTTATTTTGAGACTAGTTTACCGTTTGCAACTGCACTGGCACTGGCTCTTCTTTGGCCTTCTAAGTCTAATGGAAAGTAATGACTTCTGCAGTGCTGCTATTGTACTGCACAAAGCATCAATTGATGGTGACTTCTGGTGAAGCCATGAGTGAAAATCGTAACTCTACTCAGAGCAGCTATCGAATACACCCATACTTTCCCAGCTATGTGGTCAGTCCATGGTGCCAAACCGGCAGTCAGCACACGATATATAAATCAATGTCAATAAGCTTTTTAACTGGTGATCCGGTGTCTTTACGTCAGCATAAAAGAGTTCCTTTGTATAAATCATAAATCACAAAGAAAGCAAACTAAATATTATAACGACTTGTTTTAATTATTTGAAAGTAATATTCTTAAGTTTACATATTTTGATTCAGAATCTAGGGGCATGTACACCCTTGCCCCAACTTTTGGACGCCCATGATTAGAGACGTCCTGTTGAAAAATGTATTTAAGTATGAGATACCAGAAGTTTTAACTAGGGAAAGTGATGATACAACCTGAATTTGCGACTTGTTGACGATCTGTGACATAGGCCAACTTTCCCTTGTCTTTGGTCTTCCGTACCCGCTAACCTTTGCCTGGTCTTTAGCAACCTCCTGTACGTGTCCCTTGCTCTTAGCAACCTGTCTCGTTCCTTACCATCCTGTCTCTTGTCCTTAGCACGCTGCAACATGTCTATTATTCTTCACAACCTGTCTCCCTATCTTTGGCAACCTGTCTTCTGTACTCAATGACCTAGCTGTCTCCTCATCTTCTATCTCCTTGGCGTCGAGGAAACAGACCGGCACCAACGCCTGAAGAACCGGTCATTTAACGGTTTTAACCTGGAGATCGACCACGTTAATCGTTCGTTGAAGTACAAACATTTTAAATGTATCAAATTGCCTTAAGTCCCTTAACCTTCTGTAAGACCACGGAAGCGCTGCTCACGAGGACCTAATCTTAACCCGGGCGAAGGGAGAGGTAATCTTAGTTGACGTCATCAGTCGGGCCAGCGACCCGTTTTCGTCAGTATTCTGGCTAATATAGGAGCTGATTTACTATGGGTGGCTCGTCTTCAGCAGGAGGTCGTTACGGTTGAGATTGGCAATGCTCCACTGGGCAATTTAGCATTTGGGTCATTCCTGCAATTCGGTTCAATAGTATGTCCCGAACATGTTTGAATGCGGATACGTAATAACATCATCAGATTAGATCAAAATACTTTACTATGTAAATATAAAAATGTAACTTGACTTAGAATGTCTTAAAACAATCATCAGTATCGTAACATACGGCACAGTAAAATAGTTTTGTAATCAGCAGGGTACAGTAAATAGCGTGTCCCTTCTACATTTGGCGGTAATACTCTTGATCATTCTACTCAAACAGTGTATAATTTCTGCGTGTTTGTAAAATATTCACATAACAGCATGTGCTGGCCGTAATATAAGTTAATTTTACTTTCTGTATCAGAGCTTATAACAGTAATATTTCTTTAATAATGATTGTCCCTAGGAATTTTGTCAACTCTGTTACTTTCAACTATTATTAACATTTTGGATGTATCTTGATATGTTTAGTTTTATTTAATTCATCAGGTGGAGCACTTCTGTGCGGTTTATAATTGATGAGAAGATTGGATGATTTTATGTATGTTTTATAGTTCTAAAATTTCCGTTTTTATTTATTTTTACATCGTACATTTGGAGTATGTCAACTCTGTTACAGTAGTATGACCTTGATAATGTCTAAGTTTACAATTTTTCTTTCAGAAATCGTGATATACAAGTAATCTAAAGTCTGAAGATTAAAATCAGTGATATTAAGAGGAAGCATTATGCTAAAAAAACATTTTTTCGCGTCAAATGTCAACTCTGCTACCGTCATACCCTGTTACCGCGCTGAGATAACAGAGTTGACATATCTGTAACAGAGTTGACCAAACATAGTTCTGCTGCAGTTTCTGGTCAAATCTAAGCATATTTCTCATTTTTGCTTGATGTTTGTTATCAACAGGTTATGAGGTATGGCTACATAGGCGTAATTTGTGGGCTGTACGAGGGGTACCCGCAGCCCCACTATTTGGACTGGAGGTACCGCACCCCTCGTTTTAAACAATGCCTATCACTAGCTTATTATTGTGCCTTCCCAGAGATCGCAGTCTCCGCCTTGCTTCGAGTATGTAGACAGAGTGAGGAATATGTACCACAAAATTACGAAAGTACTTAGAGGCACAGGTAAACCGAGAGCCAGACGAACTGAGTCACAGGCAGTCAGACAGGCAGACTTTCAGCCACAAAGGTCACCCGACAGACTGACCGCCGTAATCAGCCCGCGGACAGCAGGTGCCACAGATCTGGTCCACGGCTACAGTCTTCTTGTAAAAAGATCTAACATCGCCTTCGCTCTCCGCGTTGTGGTTTTCATCTTAGTCTTATCGGGATGTGGAGACGTAGGTCAAATTGCAAGCTTCTATATCCTTCATCGATTAGAAATCTGTATATGGATTCACACTCATTTTGTCGGCCTTGATATGACTCCTCACCCCGGAGTCTCCTCACAATCTCAGAATCAATAAATGTCCTTGGTTAAATATATCCGAGCCGGCTAGCTGAAGAAAGCTCCCTCCGTTGCGTAATATAAGCCTAAGCATTTAAGACGTCGTTGATTTTGACTTGTAAACGTCGAGTTCCGATTTTTGCTGCTAGGGAAAATGGATAAATTTGTTGTAAAACGAAAACGAGTAGATAACATTATAGACGATAAAATTGCCGTTATAGAGGTAAGCTCATCAGCGTTTCATGATCAGTTACTGACAGGGTAATATGTCCAAAATGGTCCCATGCGAAAAGCGAAAGTGGAGAAGAAATTAGTATTCCCTACTTTTTAGACCAAAGTTACGCCCCTGTATGGCTAAATTAACAGTATTATTACTGTGTTAGTATCACAACTTGCTCTTGAGTGTGTAGTTAGTATGCTTGTCAACTCTGTTACCCGTCAACTCTGTTACCCGTCAACTCTGTTACGAGCCTTTGACACTTTTAAACAGTTTCTAAGTATTATACGAAGACGATAAATGTCATACACTCAAATAGTGTGCATCACATTTAAGTACTCCTGCAAGTTTAATTACTATGTGAGTTCTGGTTATTTGTCTACAGCTGAATCTATGTCATGCTTGCTATGCATAGTACACAATATTTGTAATGGTCATTGTTTAATAAATATATTGGCTATTTTTCAGTTTCATTTTTTATGTTATTTTAACACGAGGACACTTACTGTTACTAGAAACACCATCCTTTTAAATATGTAATAACTTCTACCTACCCACCTACTACCATGTTTGTCGGTAACAGGGTTGACAAGTTAACGACAGACATACTAACTCTGACGCGGATCACATCTTTATGAGTAGTCTTTAAGCCTGCATATTTTGCATCAAACCCCAACAGTATCATATTTATCCAAATACCACGTCAAAGTTTCTTGAAAAAATACTTCAAAAAAATAATTTTCAACAGTCTATTTTGCACCCGATTGCAGGAATGACCCATTTAAGGTTGTCAAGTTTGTTAACAAAAGAGAGGAGAAGTCAGAGCATAATTTTTGAATCTCTCGTTCCGAATGCAGAAGCTGCTGGAAGCAGAGGCGCGTTACGCGTAGGCGCGCGCCTAGGGTCCTAAATCTCGGAGGTCCCTCCCAAATGAATGAAAATATTAATTTCTCTCTTAAGAGAAATATCATTAAACCAAATTACTTCACATTCCTTCAAATAGCTTCTATAAGTAATAATTACAGTACCAATAGCACTAACAAAAACGGCTTCAGATTCAACTTCGTGGGTTTTTCCACATGATAGTCTAAACACCACCAGAGTCTCAGACTCTCAGTGTACACGTTCAGAAGGGCCCCAAAAATGTTTGCTCCCAGGGTCCCATTTTCTGTAAACGCGCATCTGGCTGGGAGATGCGCCTTCGGTACCTAAGATTCTGATAACTTTCAAGCCGAATGCAGAAATAGGAGCTACTGGAATCGTTTATGAGTTTATTTGTACGGCGGAAATGATGACTGTATCGCTGTCTTTCCTCTTCAAGGTCTGAACTTTTCCATCTACGTTCAAGTCGACGATGTTCTCTCTTTGCTTCTATTGCCTCAGTGGAAAGTCACCTTGTGACAGGTTTAGAAGGTCGTCGAAGACAGTTGTTAATCGGGGCGACTTTTTTCAGTGTGAGTGTTAGGCCCCCTATATTATATTACACTTCTGTCAGCGCATGATTCGAATATCGTAGGAGTAGGCCAAAAATAGCTATTATCATGTGTTGACAATGTTTGACTGCTTTAATTTGATGTATTGTTCGTGCGTGGTAATACTATTAGGCCTATATATTGTTTGTGGTGTAAATGTAATGCTTTAAATGTTCGTTCACACTGTCGTAGGTTGTGACTGGTGCTAAGTTCCAGTGCGGGTCTCAGTTTCACTATTGAGGACTTCATTTGATCTCGTTATTAGCACAAATAGGCCTACCAATTTGAACGGACGGCAACGAGAAACAATTTTGAAAACGTCGGTGAATAAGTTAAAATAATTATGGGCCTAACTAAACAGATGATCGTATGTGCTGCATCTTCAGATACGGGTGTAGACCCTATAGGCTATGTATGTATGAGTTCAGAATGAAATTTAAATTGGCCTGTTTGACCTACAAAGCCATCAGCACCAGAACACATCCCTACCTTCAGTCACTATACTAACTCCTTACATCCCTTCTCTTTGCCTGAGATCATCAAGTAGGGCCTAAGGGTATTTTTGCTGAGCCACGATGCAGAACAGTTATCGGCTCGCGTGCATTCCAATGCCTAGGCCTATGCCCCAAGAAATGGGATCGACTGCCACTCTCTCTTCGTGTCAAATTCACTCAAATTCACTTCCTTCAAAACGCGGCTCAAAATTCTCCTTGGCTTTCAAGCACTTGGATATCTAACTGCATCTTCTCCGGCTACTGACTAATATCCGCCGTTCTTTGAAACAACTATCAATCCCTTTGCACAGATGGTCTCGTTGAAAACAATTCATATAAATACTTAATGAATCTGCAGCAACATTTGTCCCGGAACATTTCGTCACTTTGAAACAGTCTTATATAACACAATTATATATACTGGCGGTATACTGCACACGTGGCAATATGCTATTATAATTAGAAGTTCATCACCATTTTTGCATGCCTCCAGAAAAACTCTTGCTTCCCCCACGCGAGCAATCGTGTATCCACCACTGTAGATGCAGATATGAAGATTCTGGAATGAATATCTGCCTAACACCTAATTTCAGACTCTCGATCATAGCAGCGCCGGCAATCGCATTCGGCAAATGGAATAAGTTCATCGGCGCCCCTTAGGCACTATCTTAGAGCGGATACGATCGATGCACCTCCTTATAAGTATGAAAGACCGTGAGAACAGGTGCTTCACGCAAAGACAATTAAGAGGCCTAAGTAAGTGCGGGAGACAACTAGCGTCGGCCTAACCACATCATAGTTAAGTAGTAAACCAAGCAAAGGCGGTAAAAGGCTTTCGAGCCACGCGATACTGTAGTCGTGAATTGACGGTGTGCAATTAATGCACGCGAGCCAAGGAATTATTTGGTATCGTTTGGTTTGTGACATATACAGTTCATCCGGATGCTGGATAAACACAGCTTCCACAATTCAGTCTGGCTCGAGTGAAGTACACAATAAAATGTAGGCCCTATTTACGGGCGAAAGGGCGTCTGGGAAACCATTGTCGCACTCGTGAAACGAACAACTGATACTGCCGACGTCCTAATGCTGATAAAAAGTAAGGGACAGTTATTGTCGATTTGCCCAGAAAGAAAAATGTGGCTACTCTCTGTGATCAACAAGCTCAGATCTGTTTTACGTTTGTGCAAAGAAGCATTTTAAATTAAAAATTATGTTGATACCTCTCAAGGAGCATTTATTGTAGCTTTACGGAAGTAGAAATCTTCAATTAATAGTTAGGCCTACCATGCATATGTGACCTTGCCTGAGAAAACCCTCACAAAGTGAGAAAAGAAACGCGGTCTAAAGGCAAGAAGAATATTTTATATTCCTTTTGTGTTAACTATCGAACTGTAAGCAGTGCTCGAAATGGACCGGAACGCACTGGAACGCCGTTCCGGTTCGTCAAATGAATTTAGCGTTCCGTTCCGGTTCGTCAAATGAATTATTGTGCAAAATACTATGAAATTAACGTGAATGCTCCCATATCTTTGACTAGCGTTCCGTTTCGTAAAATTTTCCATTTCGAGCACTGACTGTAAGTTCCTATGTAAAATTACTTTATGCTTATGAATTTTCTCAAATCATAGGCACAACGACTTAGGTCATGAATTTACTTCTTCTTTATGTTCTCTGCTCACTGGCAGGTTCGTATGACCAATGACGCCATCGTTCTCTGTCTTGTGCTCTTCTCTTCAGTCCACTGTATCCTTCTTCTTTTGTCATCATCCAGTCTAACAGCATTGCCCTCGGTCTTCCTCGCGTCTTTTTCCCCTCCATCCTTCCCTCCATGATGTCTCTTAACAGTGTCTCACTCCTTAGGATGTGCCCGATCCATTTCCTTTGTCGTCCGCGTATAGTACTTATGAGTGATCTTTGCTCTTCTATTGAATTTACTAGTTATGATTTAAATAGCAATTTCTCAGAGGTTACCACGCAGAGACTACTTTTTAAAACATGATATATACTGTGATAGAAACATGAGGTCTCACTATTATTCAGAACTTCTGTGCGTATTCAGTAGGCTATATTATCAATTTCAGTTTTTTTACTGCTATGTGGCTATAAGTGCCTTTTCTCAGGCACGGTCACATTAGGCCTATTACTATGACCAGTCTAGTGAAGGCATGTGGCCCATGTAGTCATCTCGAAATATTCATAACTGAACCGGTGTTCAAACGTGCTGAAACATTAATATAAATAACTACATTGCAGAAATGCTAAAATAACCTGCATATGATGCACACAGTCAGAAATTACAATAAAATCTCAATGTCGAGATCATTAGGCTTAATTTATGAGAAATATGCGATTAGAAAACGAGCAAATACGTGCAAACCTCATATTTAGGCTTCCATCATATAAATATATATTCCAGAAATGTAAATATATTATTTCATTTAGATATATTATTTCATTTAGATATAGGACCTATAATACACATAGACATATTATGCTATGTGTGCATATATATTACAATATACACGCTTGTTTTATGCGATATAATAAAGAGGAATTACGAGTCTTGCTTTCGGACTTGAGTCTCTTGATTTTCGCTGACAGTCAGCCCTTCTTCATTCTTTTGGAAACCTTTCTCTGCAGGTTCCGAGTTTCTTTGTGCATCTGTCTTCCCAAGATCAGGTTCTTTTCCATTCGCATCTTCTTTTCCCATCGCCTCTGATGCTGCATTGCTGGTTTTTCCAACTGGATCCGGAGCTTGATTCTGCTTTTGTGCGTCCCTGCTGTTCTTTGATTTTCCTCCTCCAGTCTTTCCATCCATGCTTCCGTTAGTACTTTGGGTGGATTTTCCAGTCGGTTGAGAGGATGGCGATTTTCTGTTTCCTCCCACGACGGCCTTGGCTTTACTGCTTGTATCTGCGTTTGCTGCCTTCTGTCCAGATGACCCCACTCCAGAGGAAGAAGCCTTGGAAGAGGCTTCGGTCAGTCGATCCACCGCTCCAGTCTTAGCTGCCTTCTAAGCACACAACGAACACTGTATTTATGTTCAGCTACAAAACGTTTAAACTAATAACTAACTATACAGCGCTCTTGTCGAGTTTTTGTCAGAGGCGCTCTTGAAAGTATTACACATATATTTATTATTTATTTATTTGAAGCATTTAAACTTGAGAAAATCTACGTTACACAGAACAAAGACTAACCCTACATAAAATCCAACTGGCAAAATGTGGTTGGTTTTAAAGCTGCAGTCTCATGGGGCTGAAATACAATCCTTTTCACAGATGCGCCCAAGCCTACTTGGTTCAACAATAAAACACCATACGCGTCCACGCCGTTCCACGGTCCAGCAACTGACTCAGCGAATCTTTATAGCGTCTAAGTTAGCCTACATCGGTGGCATATCGAATCGGGGGCTTGATACAGAATATATTGTACCAGGAAACTCGAAAGGACAGTTATAGGCCCTAGACCTATATTGGAAGTGTTTGAAAAGCCCGCTATACAGAGACCTTAAGCAATTTGTCCAGCTTACAGTTAAAGACCTCAATACCATTATAATTGCAGATTCTTGAAACTTTGTAACTTTTATGGTATCTTTTCATTTACGGTACCTTTTTTGGAAAGGGTTTTTATTTTCTGTTTTATAAATTAGTTTAGTCTGCTACGAAAAAAAGGAAAGCCGACGATAATGGCCCTGCAGATAAATAAACGTAAATACGAGTAGGCCTACACCACAAGCTACAATTGATACACAGGCCTACATCGATTGTTCAGAATGACAAAACTGTCATCTTATTACTCATTCGCATGCAGGATATCACAACACGTCTAAGGGTCAAGCACTACAACTGGTTATTGTTAATTGGCATGATCATGCGTTGACGTATCTTCTATAGAACCGAACCGACCACACCTTCGATTGATACCACGTACGTGCTTAGGCCTAGTGTAGAAGGACGCGAGACCTAAAATGCATTATAAGCAGCTTCATCACATACTATAGATATCACCTTTTTGTCTCTTTTAGATAGCCATGTTTTAGCGCCTTTAAAAGTTACTACGAAAAGACGCTCCATAAATTATCCATTTATACATACGGATCTACACTGGATGAGCTGATTTTAGTTACCGTGGCTCCGTAGGCGACAGGTCCACCTCCTTCGAGTATCTTGGCTTTCAGTTTGTCAAGAGCGTCCTCCGTTCCGGGAAACTTCTTGTCAGCGATCAGCTTTAGAGCCTCCTGGAACTGCTTGAAGTTGATCTTACGCCTGAAAGAGTATAACGAAGGCGAATCAAATGATAAGGCACATGGACCTAACTTATGAAATCTGACTTGACTCAGTTAATAACAGTCCAAAGCACCGCCTGAGTAAAAATAAATGACAAGCGAGTAGGCCTACTGGCTAAGTTTTATTTTCTATTGGACCATCGGTTAGAAACAACAGTGCCGTCTTCACATCATTGTAGGCCCTGGGCAAAGTTCTACCGCCCGTGGAGGTTACGCACACATTTTTCTCGTCTTTTGGGGCCCTCTGGCGGCTGCCCAGCGTGCCCATGCCTTAAGACGGCACTGAAAACCACCAATAAAATTTTGAACAAACAAAGCCTTCAATCGCTGTAGTTATTTTTTTTAAATGCATTGCAGCCTATATACACACTGACAATCACAGATACGATAGGTAGGACACGACTTGGCGTCAATTCCACTTACTCCGTCTTCGATTTGACCTTGGAGTAGACTATGTCGACGTCAGTTGCCGTGAGGTTCTTGTCGAGTAACTTGAGATCTCTGCACAGTTTAACGAGCTTCGTGCCATCCATCAGAGGAGCAGCTGTCCCTTTGTCAGCCCCGAAAGAGCAGAAGGACCGGAAGACTGCCTCCATTGGGTCAGTGACACTATACGATGTCTACATACGACATCAGTAAAGAATAAATTGTCAGACTCTTGATGAAAATCAGGCACCAAAGGAAATAAATTATTATTTCAAGATAGGAGAAATTAAGACCAATAGAATGTCCAAAGATTCGTGTATTTATTATTTCTTGCAGCAGACATAGACTAATTTTATTGTACTAGATGCACATAATTCTATTTTTTTTAACTTACTGCATAGGCCTACCCTTCTACCGTTCCCCAGTATCAGTATCCTATCGATATTCAATCATTTAACAAAAGTCTTAAAGCAATCATTATTTTGTAAACCTGTTTATGACGTTATTATCAGAGAATTCAGCCTTCAAACGAGTTGCGCTCAACAGCAAATAATACTTATGGCCAATAGCTAGTATAGGCTTAGATATCAAGTCATAGGCCTATAGCTTAAGCGGTGTAGCCTATGTGAATTTCACCAGAAAGTCTGCAAGCGTTAATCCAGGTTATCGATGCTAATTATGCAGTCTTGTTGTCAAGACCTTAAACCTCAAGACCAAGACCTTAAACCTCAAGACCAAGACCAAGACCTTGAACCTCAAGACCAAGACCAAGACCTTGAACCTCAAGACCAAGACCAAGACCAAGACCTTGAACCTCAAGACCAAGACCAAGACCAAGACCTTGAACCTCAAGACCAAGACCAAGACCTTGAACCTCAAGACCAAGACCAAGACCAAGACCTTGAACCTCAAGACCAAGACCAAAACCAAGACCTTGAACCTCAAGACCAAGACCCAGACCAAGACCCAAAAAATCACAGTCATATCCAGACTTCTATTCCTTACTAAAAATTGTCCAGTCGGACTACTCGTTATTTTAATGAAAACATTAGTTTTTTTTCTTTTATTCAAGCAAAACAACTTTAAATGCAGACTGCAGAGAATTCCGAATTCGTATTTACAAAAGTCCTTCATGCGAAATGTTATTCCAAATGCCTGTTGTATTTTATAAAAACCAAGTTGCTCAGAATTTTCTGACCAAGACGTGACCTGTGGGCCTCATAAAAATTCTGCCATGTGAAAAAATACGGTCTACGAGTATTGAAATCGCTAGCACAAAAAGCAGCTTTTCAAGGACCGGATATGTAAATGTACAAATCGTGAGTCTGTTTTGAATTCATTCCATGGTAAATAAACGGAAGTCAAAATAATTGTCCAAAACAACAGTGTAAATACTAAAGCAATAACAGTATGAGTATTATTTGATAAATTTTTAAAATTCTTGCTGTTTGTTAAAATTAATGACCGTTCATATTGATAAAAGTCTTGGTCTTGGTCTTGCAAAACCAAGACCAAGACTTTGAAGCTCAAGACCAAGACCAAGACCAAGACCTTGAACCTCAAGACCAAGACCAAGACCAAAACTTTTGGTCTCAAGACCAAGACCAAGACCAAGACTTTTAAACACGAACTCGAGTGCACTCGAGACCAAGATCTTGGTCTCGAGGACAACAAGACTGTAATTATGCAATCCATGGTATCGATGGCACTGATTGTGATGGAGCAGCTATTATCAACAACAGCGGTATCAGCGACAGTATGAACAACACTTTAGCATCACAGAGCACACAGAGATTGAAGAATTTGCATAACATGTTTTTAGGTTTTAAAAAACTTACGAAAGTTCGAAATTGCTTTTCAGTTCTATTGCATCTTATTAGAAACGAATAAAGAAACCCAAATTTTTGTTATAAATATTTTGCTGAAAACAAATTGTAATTTATGAACAGAATCGAGGCACTGAATTCAGAGAACTTACACTCTACATAACCCATGTACCGACTAAAAACCTAAATGCTTATAAAAAAAAACTAAAAACCTAAGTGTTTCTTATTAAAAGTAGTTCTATAGCTTCTCTGAATTAGGACACATAGGTTAATTTAAGCCGATGCACAAGCACACATGCGCAGAAAAGTAAGAAGGCGTAGGCCTACGCATACTCAGACTCACAAACGAAAACAAGAAGCGAAATTAGAGGCAAGCATACGCACAGTCGCACAACCTAAGCTATGTACATCAGTGACCTATATGAATAAATTACGAAGCTCATACTTAGCTGATAATCGGCGTCAGTGATGTTTCGCAAGAAATTCTGCGAACTGTTTCCTGCAGCGATGTTACTCTGCAGGGGAACGTTTATCCAATCAACTTCGACCTTTTCCAGAAAATCAGAGAATTTCTGGGTTCGTTATTTCGACACAAATTCGCTCAATTTTTCAATCAGCGTAAGATCCGAACCGTGAAGTAGGGCAGGATGCAGAACCGCGTGCGTCCAGCAAGCTATTTGTTGTTGACGGATTAGTAATCGGCACTGCGTACATGGACAGCGTGCGGTGGCCAGGCTATAGCTAGGTTTATGTAGAAGTGGTGTTCGAGGATGCAAGGCTGCTGCAGCAGTAGTTGGCCCACGGTCGCTGATGCAGGAGGAGGATGGAGACAGGAAATCGATAGCGAAATGGGATGCGGCGTTAGCTGCTAGGCAGTTGTATCCGTAATGGATACAGAAGGTGGAAGAGATAGGCCTAATGGAATTGAAACCAAGACGGAGAAAGAGGCAACAGGATAAAAAGACAGACACAGACAAGGAACATTGCAGGCAGGCTCGTATAGAGAAAGACAGAGGAAGCAGGGACGAACATTAATAACCGGGAGTTAATCAGGAATACAGGCACCAGAGGCAGATTTAAATTAGCACCTGATGCCTAAAGAAATGGCGATTCATTAAATATTTAATGTCTCAAATCCGAAGAGTGAATCCCAAGCGATCCAGATAAAAAAATTATTTAATTACTAAAGCTATTCATACTTTAATTGATGTTAATGGTTATGATGAATATGATGATGATGATGATGATGATGACGACGACGACGACGACGACGATGATGATAATTGCAACGTTTTGAAGCGTCTTCAGCTGGTTTAGAAATACGGTATCTTAGAAGATACAGTTGTAAAGCTGTTCACTTGAAATCATCATAAACAGAAATTGCTGAATGGACAAAATGATCTGCTGACTTTGACAATATCTGAATTCTCAGAAGTTTCTGGTTTTGTTTAACAGTAAATAGCCTACCATGCATAATATAACAGTGATTCCAGTCTAATAGGCCCTATAATATAACAAAGTGATTCCTAGCTTATTTTTATCACAATGTTACTCTACATTGACGTATAATAAAAACCACTACTCCACACAACACGACGCCACATTCACAATGTCGTTCTACAGTAGGCCTAGCCTATATAAAATATGAGGGTTCACATCACATGGGCGGAAAGATTTCGAAGTTATGTAATACTACATTGAAACATTGTTGAACGCCATTAAAGCTGATTACACGCGCTAGTTATTCTCGAATATCAAATAACAGTCATGATCTACTTAGCCCATGTAGGGCCTAGTCTATAATATATGCCACATTTTGCGCGATAGCGTGAGAATCTATCGGTAGCAATTTTTCGCCTTTGGCAAAGTCTGTTCGACTTAATTAGATTCATCGATATTTTTCCAGGTTAGTTGCTAGAAATACCGCTAGGCGAATAAGCTGGACATTGATCTGGCTATTCATCATACATATAAGTTAAGGCGTCGTTGGCGCGTTGGCAAAAACATCAGCCAAGAATATTATAATCATGCTTGCATTAAAAATGAAACTCTAAATTGAATTAAGGAAAACAATTTTTTTTATTTAGGAGCCTCAACGCTTTTTTTGCCAATTCATGAAATTTCGATTTGTCACTAGATTTACGTATTTCAAGTTTGTTTCGAAATTTGAACTTCATCAGCCAATTTCAGCTGTAGAAGCTTTTATGTCTCAAAAATTAGAAAAACAATAACTAGGACTACGTACTGGGTTATTTTCTTCAGTAAAATCAAAGCCCGATTGAGTAAATAACTTGCTTTACTATCAATCGATCGAGTGTAAGTTCATAAGACAGACTTGGACGACAATTAACCTAGGCCAGTAAATTTTCTTGATCTTTGGTGTATATGCCCTTCTCTATCGACTGTGAATCAAAGAAAAAGGTTGCTCATGATCTTTTGTAGGCCTACGTCTCCCACCATTTGCGAATCAATGGAAGTTTGTTTCGCAGCGTTTTCTGTTGCATGATCATTTGACTGTGAGTGAATGACAAGAGGTAGTACATGATCTTTTGTAACATGTTGCACCATTTGCGACGATCCTTTGTTGATCCACATTGGAAATTTCGTGCGTAACGTCTTGTGTTACATTGTGGAGGTCTCGGTCTCTACATAACTTCGCGGGGCGGGGTGACTTCGGTCACCAACGTCACAACTTGTTTCGAGGTTTCTGCTCCGTATGCGCCCCTAGCCAACTGATCTTATATGCGTACACTAACCGCACACTGTCGATGGGAAGTTCAGACGGCGAAGGAGAGAACTGCCCCTCATGTGTCGAAGCTAAGAAAATGAAGTCGCTAACACTCAGGCTAGCTGCTCTCTCTTCTCTATCTAAAATGAGTCCATGTCGTTACCGTATACAGCAGGGAAGGCCCGAACCCTTTTGCGTTGATTCTGAATCAGATGACACTTGGTTCAGCTCTGAATTGTTCGGAAATACAGTCCTAATAAATTATCACTACCAATATTCGTACAGTCTGCATAATTTAACCCACACTGCTGGGCCTGACTCACTCTCGGCAGTGTAAGTCTTTCTTGATTCTTGAGGGATGCTGAATTTCTAATGTGCGAAATTCCTCGACCAACGATCATTATTATTAATTAAGTACCTGTAGATTAGCCCTTTTTAAGCCTAATGCTAGCTCCGAGTTATTTAAACTATTTAACACTTTAAACTATAGGTCTAAAGTGACTTCTTCTTCTTCTTCTTCTTCTTCTTCTTCTTCTTCTTCTTCTTCTTCTTCTTCTTCTTCTTCTTCTTCTTCTTCTTCTTCTTCTTCTTCTTCTTCTTCTTCTTCTTCTTCTTCTTCTTCTTCTTCTGCTTCTTCTGCTTCTTCTGCTTCTTCTTTTTCTTCTCTCTTTCTGTCTTCCTCGAGATCTCTTCTCTTTCTTTCTATCTTTCTCTCTCTGTCTGTTTCTGTCTCTCTGTATCTGTCTCTGTCTGTCTGTGTGTCTCTCTATCTTCTCCGTAAGATGTGTGCCGATGATGATGTTTGAACAAGATTTCTCCATATTGTTTCTGACTGTGTCAACGGCAGGTCTCATATTCATTCCTTGATCTTCTTTCACATTGTCCATCCATGTCTTTGTGTTTGCCTTCCCCGGCTACGTGTTCCCTCCAAGTGACTATAATGTGCTCTTGAGGGTAGTCTCCTGTTATCCATCCTAGTAACATGTCAAAAACAAGCCAGTCTTATTTGTAATCTTCTCTACGAGCGTCTCCACTTGACTCAACTCCTTCAGGATGACCGGACCACCTCATTACGAATCCCGTCTCGTCCTTTTTTTACCCAGTATTCGTCTTAACCAACCCATTTCCGCCCCTTTCGCCCTCCTACCGTATGCACTAATATTCGAATCAAATCAATCAATCAATCAATCAATCAATCAATCAATCAATCAATCAATCAATCAACCAATTGCCACCAAACCAAACAAAACCAAATAAAGCGGTTTCACGATTATATGTACACATTTGCTGGTAACAAGGGGCCCAAAAGGGATTGCTTCCGCTACTAGGGACACCGATCTACAAGGTAATGTACAGTGGCGTACAACTAACTTAAATTTCTTCAGATCAAACAATTAAGTCAAAAGAAACAATAAGTCTTAACTATACGGCGATTAAACCTATGACATATCCTGCTACCACTTGGGCAGTAAGACACAATAAAATAAATGAATTAAAAAAATAAAGAGAATAGCTAAGTTAGACAAAAATCATGACGCAACAAATACACAAGGAGACATAAGGAATGCAAATTAGAGAGAGACAGGACACAAGAGAAGGGAAGAAGTTGTATGCCGAGAATCCATACAAACGCACTGCAGTGACAAATGTTCAATAGAGTTTTAGTTTTGTTCTCGCTGACATACTGCTCGTCCTTCACATCTTACTCAATCTGCCGAGCATCGCCAATGTCCTACATTTTATGACGATGTCTTTTGTACAGCGTCCATCTTCCGTTATTAAGCCTCCCAGGTACACGAAATGGGTGAGTTGCTCCAGTTCTTCATTACCTCCAGTTCTTCATTACCTCCAATTCTTCATCTTCAGTCTCACTCTCAGATCTTCGTGTTGTTTTCCAAAAAATCATTGTCTGGTTTTTGCACATTTATTTGGAGTCAATATTTATCTTTTAGGCCTACTGGTTTCATGTAACCTGTCTGTCAGTTCTTGTATCTGCTCCGGCAACTCTACAGCTAAGTCAGTGTCGTCAGCGAAACGCAGGTTGTTGAGTATCCGCCTATTTAGGCCTATAGCTACTGCTACTCTGGCCCCGGCAAACTGCAGCGCAAAGCTCATCATTGCATCGAGAAGCAGGTTCAATAGCCAATGTGACAGTTCACAACCCTGTCTTACACCCACCGTGATCATGAACCACTCGGTTAGTCCTCCATCCACTCTAACCGACTTGCTATAAAGATTTTATAATAAGACCACCAGCTCCTTCAGAATTTAATCAGTACCTGCCACAGGTCATGTTGCCACAAGCTATCAAACGCCTGCTTGAAATCTATGAAGTTGTTATACAAATCTAGTTATTTTCCTTCCGAAGTAGTTCTCTGACAACTGCCGAATTACAAATAGTTGATCCATTGTGCCATAAATCCTGCCTGTTCTTCAGCCACCACCTCCTCGACATAATTATTTCCTCAGATTTTTTAACCAAGCGTTAAAGCGTGGGATTGTTCTTAATTAATGGATGACGGGTTGAGGTGTGGCAAATTTAATTACTGAAATTATTAGATCGTTTTAAAGCAATATCGCTAAAATATAAGAACCGAACTAAAGAGTACTAAATAATTGAAAATAAGAAACTATAATGTTATTTAATTTAAATGTTAGTTAAATAGGAGTTCTTTTTATATATAAAATATATCTACGCAAACACTTTTGGACCTGTTAGCAACAATATGACCCTTCGAATGTGAATGAACGATAGTAGATGCTGCGTGACCTTTTGTTACACGTTGCGTCATCTGTGAATCAATGGCAGTTTGTTGTGCAAAATCTTCTGAGTTTGAATGAATGGCAGTAGGAACTGCATGACCATTTGTTACACCTTGGAAGATTTGTGAATCAATGGACGTTTGCTGTGCGAAATTTTTTGTCACGTCATCCTTTGATTGTGAATGAATGACAGTAGGGACCGCATGACCATTTCTTACACTCTGCACCATTTGTGAATCAATTGACGTTTGTTGTGCAAAATCTTTTGTTGTAGGAGTCTTCAACTGTGAATCGATAATCTGGGGACGTTCTTGATATGTGTCAGACGCAAAAGCATCTGTTGTCTCTGAATATATCGGCTGGCATCGTTCTTGACGTTGTGCAGCATCTTCTGTTGCACGAATCTTCAACTGTGATTTGATAATTTGGGGTCGTTCTTGATATGTTTCAGGTGAGAAAGCATCTGTTGTCTCTGAATAAATCGGCTGGCATCGTTCTTGACGTTGTGCAACATCTTCTGTTGTACGAATCTTCAACTGTGATTTGATAATTAGGGGTCGTTCTTGATATGTTTTAGGTGCGAAAGCATCTGTTGCCTGTGAATAAATCGGCTGGCATCGTTCTTGACGTTGTGCAACATCTTTTGTTGCACGAATCTTCAACTGTGAATTGATAATCTGGGGTTGTTCTTGATATGTTTTAGATGAGAAAGCATCCGTTGTCGTTGTCTCTGAATACATCGGCTGGCATCGTTCTTGACGTTGTGCAACATCTTTTATTGCACGAGTCTTCAACTGTGAATTGATAATCTGAGACTTTTCTTGATATGTTTCAGGTGAAAAAGCATCTGTTGTCTCTGAATATATCGGCTGGCATCGTTCTTGACGTTGTGCAGCATCTTCTGTTGCACGAATCTTCAACTGTGAATTGATAATTTGGGGTCGGTCTTGATATGTTTCACGTGAGAAAGCATCTGTACTCTCTGAATAAATCGGCTGGCGTCGTTCTTGACGTTCTGCAACATCTTCTGTTTCACCAATCTGCAACTGTGAATTGATAATCTCTGGTCGTTCTTGATATGTTTTATATGAGAAAGCATCCGTTCTCTCTAAATAAATCGGCTGGCATCGTTCTTGACGTTGTGCAACATCTTTTGTTGCACGAGTCTTCAACTGTGAAGTCATAATCTGAGGTTGTTCTTGATATGTTTTAGGTGCGAAACCATACGTTGTTTCTGAATACATCGGCTGGCATCGTTCTTGACGTTGTGCAACATCTTTTGCTGCACGAGTCTTCAACTGAGAATTAACAATCTGGGGTTGTTCTTGACGTGTTTTATGTGAGAAAGCATCCGTTGTCTCTGAATAAATCGGCTGGCATCGTTCGTGCTTATATGCTTGTGCATCAGTTGCCACTAAAATTCAGTAAACAGTGAATAGTATAGCGAGCCATTTAAGTGTTCCCAGTTTGAATTTTCTTTCACCTTAAATACTGCAACATTTTTAACGAACAATTTGAAAATTTAAAGCATTGGTGGCAGTTCCTAACACAGCGTAGCATAGCCTAACATAGTAGACATACCATAACCATGGACATAACTTTGTATTGTGACGGTTGTGTCTGGTCCCACGACTTTTAAAAGTGGTGTTGACAGCCACTAACACCTTGGCCGTGTGCTGAAATGTTTTTGTGACAAGAAGATATTTTGGTTTGAGGCAAGTTGAAGCAACGATAATCAACGGCGGTGTATTTTAACACAATTTATAATCGCTCTGCTGATAATGTATTCATGTCAGCTAAGTTTTATGTTGCATAAATTTGGGACGTCATCCATGCATTTAGTTGTAGTTGACAGCACAAAATCAAGACGATTGATCACCAACACTTTGGTGGAACAAAAGTTACGCTTTTGAGCATAGCATGGCAAGACATATCAACATGATGCAACCGTTTTCTTTCCCGCGCCGTTTTTGTGTTTTCGTTGTGGTTTTTAGTCTTTGTGTTGGTTCCGCCTCCCTAATACATCCAGAGGCGCGTTTACACGTAGGCGCACTAGGCGCGCGCCTAGGGCCCCAAAACCTCGGAATCGGAGGCCTCCAAACGAATGAATTTTTTTTCAATTATATAATATAAGTTTATAACATTAAACCAAATTACTTCACGTTCCTTGAAATAGCTTCTATAAGTAATCTTAATTGCAAGGTTAATAACACTCACAAAAACGGCTTCAAGTTCAACTTCGTGGGTTTTTGCGCATGATTGGTTAAACACCACCAGAGTTTCAGAGTCTCATGGGCGGCGATCCCGAGAAGGTCAAGGGGGACAAGACCCCACTTTAACAGTGGGGGGGACACAGTATTCAGTTGTCCCCCAACATTTTGAAGAAATACAAAAATGGTCCAACAAATTTCTCACCTCATTTTTTGACCAGATCAGTTCAAACGTGTCCCGTGTCCTCCACCTGTCAAACAAGATCGCCGCCGCTGCTGAGTCTACACGTTCAGAAGGGCCCCAAAAATGTTTGCGACTAGGGCCCCATTTTCTGTAAACGCGCCTCTGAATAGGCCTACATCTCTTCGACACCTAGCCGATCACATCTTCGATGCCTAGCGATAGTCAACGTTACTTTATAAACAGCGGAAGAGAACGGGAAGAACAGTCAGTCAGTCGGTCGGTCGAAGAAAGAGAGATCGAAATAGACTGTCTTGACGACTGCAGCGGACTATCTCGGCAACTGCAGTGGATTATTTCGGCGACCGAAGCGAAATATAGCGATAACTATAAAGCGGATTACTAAAACGGATTAGGCCTACTATGACGGATTGTCTCGGTGACAGGAGTCTAGTTTGGTCGGACTTTTGCGTCAAGTAGGCCCTACAGTACGGCCACGGCAGCGGATCATCGTGGCTATAGTAGGCTACCGGATAACGGCGGAAAACATAGTGGACCATTGCGGTGAGCCTCAGTAGGCCTAGGCCTATTTTCTCTTCATACTTTTACGACGACCAGCCTCGGAGCAGGCGGTTTATGCTAATAAAGTTTTCAAATCATCGTGTTAGTAGGCCTATCCTGACACACTACGGCAGCCTTTCCCCGCGGATCGAGAATTGGAACCCCGGCAACCGCCACAATAACATAGCAACATATAACAGCAAAGCATAACATACCATAATGTAACACAAATTTTAAGTGGTTTTGAAGACATTTAACTGGTGTTGCAATCGTTCTCACGCGGGTTAAATGTCTTGTGAACCGTTTATGGTAGGCCCCTAATTATGCTGGTACCACAAAGGAAACAGAGACGAACCGAATCGATGCCAGTCTACAGAGGCGCCCGCAGCGTGACGCACCGGACGCACGTGCGCCCACCCACCAAATCAAATCCACACAAGGAATAGGCATCGCATCGATATTTTTTGTTAAACTGCAATACGGCATGTTAAAGCATTAACATGTTATCTAAATTGAAATTTTTTGTTACGCTTGTCACTACTCACTAGGCCTACTCTATCAATGGAAGCTCTTTCAATTTTCTTACTTATATATGTGGTAGCAAAGCGGGCAAGCAGCCAAATCATTTGTTACGAGAGGGGTGTGCGTCCAATTTTTAAGCCTGCGGGCGCCCCTGCCAGTCTACATATACGAAACGCAGAAATATATCAGGGCAGTTTGGTAAAAAGTTGAAGAAAAAAATACCGAAAGGTCCGCGAAAATGGCTGGCCTTGTGGCCTAGTGGATAAGGTGTTGCATGGTCTCCTGAGCCAAAGATTGTGGGTTCAGGTCCTACTAAGATCGAAAATATTGACTGTGATTTGAGATTCCTACATGGTAAAGTGGTTAGGATTCCATCCTTTCTCGTTGGCGGCCCGGGTTCGATTCCCGGTGTGGGAACATAGCACCTTTTGCAGTGGTTCTAACACAGTAGGCCCTACTACACGTCTTCTGAACCACTTAAAACCCTTGTTATGCTACGTTATGTTAATTCCGCCTTTACAAGATCATTGCCCTCGCCTGCAGTATTAGCATTAGGCCTACTGATAACTTATGCGTTTACGACTACCGGTCGAAAGAGACGCCCCTACTTAAAACTTGAAAATCAAATAGTTTAATAAGCTGTCTACAATGTATTGCATGTAACAATCGTCGCAGTTAAGCGTCACAGCGCTGTAAAATAGGGCCTACCTCCTGTGGGGGCTTTCGAGGGCTCTTCATTCACCTCCGATTCAATGTCGATCTCGAGTTCTTCAGACAGTGTCTTTAACATAAAATATAACAACGTAAACTTTATACAGAGTTTACACAGTCAGTCGTGTAATTTCAAACACGTTAAAGGTAAAGTTAACAAACATATTAGGCCCCCTATAGGCCTAATAGTTCTACCACCGTAGCCTATAGAAACTCTTCAGAGGCCTCAACAAAAGGACTTCCTTTTAGCCTCCACTATAATGCCGGGTTTATGCCCCTTATATATGTTTGTATGTCTATGCACGCACGCAAGCATTCATGTGCATCCATGTATCGAAGTATGTATGCGTGTATATCATATATCATAATTATATGATATATGCATGGATAAATAACTTGGGGCCTCTTCTCTTCTTATTGTATACAGTGCTCGAAATGGACCGGAACGCACCGGAACGCCGTTCCGGTTCGTCAAATGAATTAGCGTTTCCGTTCCGGTTCGTCAAATGAATTATTGTGGAAAATACTATGAAATTAACGTGAATGCTCCCATATCTTTGACTAGCGTTCCGTTTCGTAAAATTTTCCATTTCAAGCACTGATTGTATATAAATGACCTTGCAAAGATCTCTACGTCCCTTCACTTTGTAGGCCTAGGCTACTCTTTGCTGATGATACGAATATTTTCCAATCTGATGCCTCTTGGGCAACACTCATGGAATCTGTTAACAGGGAGCTTACCAAAGTCAATGACTGGTTTGAGGCAAACAAATTGACACTCAACATAGGAAAAACAAATTACATAATTTTTAAATCTTATAGGAAAATTAGGCCAATAATTGGTAATTTAGAGCGAAAAACATGCAGTCTCAGTGGGACTGTTTTGCGACCCGAGAAGGTAGAACTTCAAAATTGTTTCTGATATACTACAGCAGATACACGTTTTGTCCTTGTTTTGTAAATGAGGAGTTCCAGCTCGAAGCGGATACGCCTATAAGACTAAGTACAGGAAAACAAGGCAGAGAACGAAGAGCAGGTGGTAGGCCTATATAATCTAGGTAAGACCTCTGCCAGCATTTCTATGGGCAGTAAATGGGACCCATATGGGCTCTGTATGGGGCCCATATTGGAAACTTGGTCCACGTGGGCATGCTGGTAGGGGTACAGTACAGAATTAACAGTCCTACTTGGTAGGCCTAACGTTGTAATTGTTTCGAATGAATGCATTACCTGTTCGAAGTCTTCCTGGTCCCTTTGAGCAGTTTCTTGTAGGCTAATATCTTGTTGTGCAGTTATCAGTTTCTCTAATCGATCGTCATGCATCTGTAATTTTTTTATATTCGCCTCCAAGTTTTCAATGTGTCTGCAAATCGATGTTTGGAAACATTGAATCTGATCGCCGAGTTTCTCCGTGTTGGCATTCGCAAGAATCGTTAACTTTTGCTCAAAATCACTCATCTGCTGTGTCATAATATCAGACACCGCCTTCCTGATGACACCAATTATTTCATTTCGTGATACAATCTGAGGTTCATTTCGATTTGCTCTCAAAGCAGCGTCGATCGGACGGTCCTTCTTTTTAGTTTTCCAGGGAGACATGTTTAATTGATGTAGAAAACAGTTCTTCCGTCAAACTATTGTAGGCCAATAACTTCGTTGACGTTTTGCTGATACGATATTTTTGACATTCATCGGAACACGTTAATATGCAAAATTTGCAGATAGCAAAATGAAGTCTGGTCAAGTTCTAAACGGAGTAATTCTGTTTAATATTTAAACTGTTCATGGCGAGACTTGAAGAACTTCAAAATCTGCATGCTGTTTTCTCGACTTCACACTCGCATCAATCTCGACCGAACCTTCTTTGAAAGAAGACTTGCAGCAGAATTGGGCTTATGACCTATATTGACACACTTTAAACTACTCAGCAAGTAGAACACTTCTTTACTATGTATCAACAACGTACCAAACGTTGTTTTCAGAAATGTAGAAGCTGACTTTGAAGTGCTAATTTCAACCTTGGACCCTATTAATATCACTAGAGCGAATAGTTGTGTGACGTGAACATTGTATGCTCAGTCGGCGATAAGCCTTGGGAGTCATAAAACCAAGCAAATATCATCACGGTGTTTCTGAAGGATCAAAGTCGTGACGTTAACTGGACAGAAGAACATCACCCTCAACCTAACCACGAGCCATGGTTATACTTATTATTATTAGGCCTATTATTATACATTTATTAAGCGCCACTATCTATGGCCAAGCATTAATTAATCGATGGCGCTGATCAATGAGTGAACTTGCTCAATTCCCAACACAATGTTAAACCGTCTCTGTGGAAGCTCGAACCCGTACTGTCCGCGTTAGGCGAGCGCTAAATCTTCTCGCCTACGCCCACGGTAACGTTGCTATCAATTCAAATTTCTTAGCCCGGAGTATCAAGGCAAGTGCAGGTTATTCCTCTCCCGCGCCTCTGATCTTTCCACCAACAGTTAACAGTCAGTGAACACAGTTTGTTATATGGCGCTAATTGGCCACAAATCCATGGAGGTTGTTCATAAAAGACGTCCTCACGACCATACTTTGTATCTTTCTCCCCTTGTCCGCATACCCTCCTTATTCCCTACACGGACGTTCACACTTTCACCAGGTCTACTAAGGTCTAGACTAGAGACTACCTTGTTGATCGTTCAGGGATAACTGTGCTCCGGGGGTGAAGTAATTTCAGAAAGCACAAAGCTGTGGGCTACAGAAATAATTATGGTATGCATCAACTGTACTCTGTAGATGTGCACTGGCCAAAACCCCTCCTCTCCGTCCACAATTGTGTTGATCGTTCATATCCCTGAACGATCAACAAGGTAGTCTATAGTCTTTAGTAGGCCTTTCCTTCTCCCTTCTTAATGGTATTATAGTCGCAGCCCACAGTACTTAAAGGTGGCGACTTAAAGGTGTGTCACTTATTTGTCAGCAAAATTAATCAGCCTAATATTGCACCCTTTACGCTGTTTATAGACTCTCAAAAGCACTGGAAACAGTGCATTTACTGAATGCACATTTCATGAGCGTCATTGAAAGAGAGTTTCATACATAACTAGACCAAGGTTCATTGATGTGGGCCCATGAGACTCTTAACACACTGCCTAGCAGCAGCAACTACAGCAACAGCAGCAAAATTAACAGCAAACAACAGGAGCAAACAACAGCAAAAACTGCAGCAACAACAGCAAAAGCTTTGCGGAACCCATATCTGTCTCGGATCTCATTTCGCAAACAACAGAAAACTTATTCCAGCTTTTGAGATGACTTCATAAATTAGTGCCATACAAATACCTGATTTCATTTCTCCTTTTCCTGCATTCTTACTCACATCTTCCACCTTAGAAATCGATACTCCCCAACGGACATCTGATTGCAAATACCATGAAAGATTAAACAATGAGACCAAACTGTTTCATCTTAACCATAACAAAATGCTAATTGTAACTAATGCTAACTGCTTGGCGTCTCTGCAAATCATGGTATGGGCACCCACCCTGCGGTCCGTCATTTTGATGCACTGACCTTACTCACGCAGCCACGATCATTGGGCCCAGAGCAGGCTCGCACATTTATGCCAGTGGTAGCCCGCTGTGGACACCAAGTTACCTTTAGGATCTAGACAAAACAGTCACGTGCATCTTAGCCATTCATTTTTAATAAGAATATCTCCCAAACCAAGTGATATGTACAAATCTGAATCGAACAAGCACGCTGAGTTAACAGATTACACTATATGAAAAATAGAAATGCACTAAAAGTTCACCTCTTCATCTACCTTCTTGCAAATACACGATGTCCAGGTACAACCAATGATTACATCAAGCTCAATAGGCCTCCAGTGTATATAAATCCAACAATAGTCATGCATCATGTGCACAGTTTTGGTTCTGCCTTTTGGAAGAAAATTGATTTTCCATGCATCACTTCTAGCTGTAATGATTAGAGATGCCTCATCTTGACATACTGTACAGTGTACATTCAGAAAAACTGTAAATAAGTAACTGGCTTTTTTACGATATCAATTAATACTACTTAATAAGTGACAAGACAATTAAGGATTGCCCCACTAGCTTTCAAATCTACCATAAACAAGAGGCAATCTTCAAAGTGACAGTTTCAGAGTTCTGATAATAAACTGATTTTCAAGGTATATGCTAAGTTAAGTGAAACTGATTCTAGGTTGATATTTCCGTGTTTAACATCAAGTGAACTGGAAACTGCAGTCTTTCATATTAAAACGCGCAGAATAAACCTGCTACCAAGCACAGTTTTATGACTGTTTACTCCATTCTGTCATGGTACTGGAAAACAAAGCGATCAGTTTTTGCACCTTCATCTTGCGATGTGATGGAAACCAGAGACTGGGTAAATGACTCTAGTACTGTCTCTGAAGGAAACTTTCTGGTTGACATGATTATGGATGCAGTCCACATTAATCATCTAGATAAATAGGAGTTGTCAACCTCTCTGCCCTGTTGTTCATCACTTTTTACCTTTGGAACTCTCTACAGAGATAAAGACACAGTTTAAGTTACAAAGTTTACATAACAATCAGTCATTAAAAGCAAAATAACTTCAGTTATGAATTTAGTCATAATTGAACATTTACTTGAAACTTCCTCTGTCTGTTCCTCCATTCTCTTGGGTAATGTTTCTTCCTTCTTCTCTCACCTCAAAACCTTCTTCTTCTCCCGGGATCTCTCGCCCTGGTACTGCTTCTGAATGGTCAACGCCACAAGAAGCCTTTATAAATTATCGAATACAATACAATATGTAGGCCTATATGGATCAAGACACTTAATATACAGCCTTTAAAAGCAATTTCAAAAACAATTTGTTTAGACCATTTAGACTTAATTATGCATTTAGCATTTTTGAGAGCCATTTTAAAGGCTGTATACTAATCTGCTGTTGCACAAGACTAGTTGATATACAATGGAAGACAGTTCTAAGAGAACATTAAAACCCAGAAAGCAGGATTGGCTTTGGATTGAAGCGCATAAGTGCGACTCTTCCTGAGAGTAGAATGAACATTGAGCTTCATTACCGAGTACCAACACTAGGTTATGTTGTTAAAAAAACATTTCCCAGCAGATTAGTATGATTCATTAAATGCACAGCGCTTCTTGTCCAAACATGTATTCTAAAAAATGTGTTGGCTTACAACTCTGGTAGCACAGCTGAGGTCAAAACGGACTAATGTAGCGTAATAATAACACTGGCAGGCCTGTAATGATGGAAGTGCTGCAATCGAGGCACATCAACATGAATGAGTGGAAAGAGGTTACTGTCGAACTTTCTGTGGAAATCTGGTGATGTCTTGATAATCCTGCGATGCCTGGAAATGTTCAAGTCGGGGATGCTGGTTTGTGCCTGACAACAGTTTCATCACTGCCAGTGGGTAACACCATCTCAATCCAAAGCATTTTCATATTGTCCGACAAAGCAGATCACCACAGATGAGTTTGGGCAGGTGCTCATCAACAAGAAACTATTTTCTAAGCCAGCCAGGAGATGCTTTTGCAGAACAACTTCTACCGCATTCTGAGGAAGCTGCACAATGAGATGATGAACAGTCCCTGAGGCGTCCATGGGTATGAAGTGTTAGCAAGTAGCGACTTCATTTTCTTAGCCTTGACATATGAGGGTGGATGGCCAGTCCTCTCCCTCACCATCTGATCTTCCTGACAGTGTACGGTCAGTGTACTCATAGTAGCTGAGTTGGTTAAGGGGCACAGATGAGGCAGAAATCTCTACCCAAATTTCTGCCCTGGAGGGCTTTGAACCCCCAAACTCTTGACTGACAGTCCAACAAGCTAACCACTACACTATCAAAGCAGCATACAGTTGCATTTATTCCTACTTGCTAAAGAATACCTGCCAAGCCAACTGCAAATGCCTTTCTGTTGAAGCAACAAAGACCAAGCGACTGACATGATCTTCACGAGTCTGGAACATAATGTTGGAATTAAAACCCAACAAGAAACGCGACAGAATTGATAACTGAAGAACATGCTGGGTGCCAGTGAACAATTACTTTAATTGTGCCATGACCAACTCTCTCTCTCTGATGGCGAACTCGGCTGCATATACCGCCATGTCAACGATTCGAAGTCAAGCTGTTGTGTCCTACTCCTTCCAAGCTGCGTGAAGGCTAAGGTCAAAACTGGTTGAGACTGATCAAGTATTATAAGGAAACCGCTCCATTTACAACAATTACTATAATGACTATGTGGTAACCTTCATGAGAAAGCTCTATGTTTAAAAATCTATGAAAAATTTCTAATCTAATAGCTGTAAGATCAATGCATAAATCTGGACAGACAAATCTTGCTTAGGACTCGATCAATCCAGCTCAGCTCGCAAAATATGCAAAGGTTCGAGCACTCTCAGGTTTACACTGACAAACTGTAGATGCCAACCAACGTATGCCGCTCCGAAAAAGGCACTTGATGATGATCTCCATAGAGCATGGCTTACCAACATACAGAAATTCTACACTGGCTTCCTGTTGGAGAACGTATCACATTCAAGATCATTTTGCAGACACATTTGTCAATTGTCAGCACTGCTCCGGCATAAATTTCGGAGCTCTGTGTTCCAGTCTCAAGTCAGCTGAGTTGGCGATCATTGAGCACAGCAACCATGGAGATATGCAGGTGCTATGCAGCTGCACATCAACTCGAGCTCATCGTACCTTCTCATGTATTGGACCATCCTCTTGGCACAGTCTCTCATTACATTTATGTGCACTGCTCTTGTGCAGCATAGATTTGCAAACTATCTTAAAATGCACTTGTTTAGATTCGTTAGAAAGTCATAGGTGCAGCGCTTTCGTGAATTACCTAAAATGCACTATATTAAGTGTCGTGCCCAGTCAATAATAGCATCTAACTTGTATGTATATGTCTGATATATAATTACTTTTGCATTTGAAATTGAAACTAAAATAAAAAATATTTAAATATTTTGGAAATCTGCTGTCCCCATTAAGTAAAGCAGCTTCAAGAGACTTTGGCTGATTGAAGTTTCTGGTCGAAATGACAGGATGCATCTGTTAACAGGTGTTCAATCAAGGCAAATGCTTAATGAGGTTCTATACAATGTATGTCTGTTCGATATCCATTGGGCCGAAAAACATCTGAGATTAAACATCTACCACATCACAGGATTCAATTACGCTTTTGACAACAAAACTGTTATACATTACCTTTGGATTTGGAAGCTCCACTAGGCCCGGCCTCTACTCCTCGAGATTTATCTGGATCTCCAGTTTCAGGAACTTTAGAGCTCTTTTTGGGGTTTTTGTTGAAAAAGCGAAAAGAAGGCTTTGGAAACACTTTTGGCTTTGGGCCACTGTTTTGCCGATCAAGGGTTCTAGTCGAAATGGCAGCCTGCATTTCACCAGAAGTATTCTCACTAGGATCTCCTTCAAGCTGGCCTTCAAGAGACATTGGCTGGTCAAGGTTTCTAGTTGAAACAGTATACTCCATTTTATTAGCTGTATTCTTGCCAGTATCTCCTTCAAGCTGGCCTTCAAGAGACATTGGCTGATCAAGGTTTCTAGTTGAAATGGCAGGCTGCATTTCACCAGAAGTATTCTCACTAGGACCTCCTTCAAGCTGGCCTTCAAGAGACATTGGCTGGTCAAGGTTTCTAGTTGAAACAGTATGCTGCATTTTACTAGCTGTATTCTTGCCAGTATCTCCTTCAAGCTGGCCTTCAAGAGACATTGGCTGATCAAGGTTTCTAGTTGAAATGGCAGGCTGCATTTCACCAGAAGTATTCTCACTAGGACCTCCTTCAAGCTGGCCTTCAAGAGACATTGGCTGGTCAAGGTTTCTAGTTGAAACAGTATGCTCCATTTTCTTAGCTGTATTCTTGCCAGTATCTCCTTCAAGCTGACCTTCAAGGGACATTGGCTGGTCAAGGTTTCTAGTTGAAATGGCAGGCTGCATTTCACCAGAAGTATTCTCACGTGGATCTCCTTCAAGCTGACCTTCAAGGGATATCGGCTGGTCAAGGTTTCTATCTGAAACAAAATGCTGCATTTCACTAGCTGTATTCTTGCCTATATCTCCTTCAACTTTGCTTTCAAGGGACGGTGGCTGTTGGACGTTTCGAATAGTTTTCTCTTGTAAATTCTCCTCTACTAGAGCCTCAAATGACTTTGGTTGATTATCACCTCTAACTCTTCCTAACGTTCCTCTTTTGTTTTCTTGGTCTGAAGCACTTGGTACTACAATTAAACAGATATAAGCTAAGTATAGTTAAACATAAATGCATTATAACTAAATAAGGAAAATTGGTGGTATACATGATTGATTATAACCAACCCTCACTCTATTGGTTCAACTAGAAAAACTTCCTGGACATTCAATTACTAATTAAGCAGAGGAAAACCTTATACACAGAACTCTGAACTATTCAGAGAAGACACATTTGAATTGCACATTAAGAAGTCAAATAGAAACAATATTTCCTGAAGATTTAAACACCTACAAGTAATGTCAGCAGACTATAACATCACCAGAATGTTCTTAGGCATGCTCCCAAAGAACTGTGGCATAAAACCAGTTATTGTGTAAATTTTGTCTGTGCAAGCATCTAACCATATAAATGTCTGCTTCAGCAGCCACTACATGTACGTGAACATTTAAGAAGGCACATTATAAAGGATGCATTTTCAGAAAGCTAATGCTATGTTAAAAGGTTGATCATTTATCACAACTTGTTCACAAGCCTAACTTTTCTGTGGTCTAGGGTTAAATGGAAATAAATGTAAATACTCTCAGTTTTCTATAGCAACTGCATGGTCTCAACCCAGTTCATTTTTCAATAAACAGATCAGGTGAGATCCTTATGGGTAACCTGATCAATACCAAGCTATTTTTAATTATGTAACTCAAAAACACAACCGCCTTCATCAAGTTTGAAGTCAGTCAGAGGTGTCACATACAATACCGTGACACTGAACATATTTTGCAATGTCCAAGGTGAACTTTTCTTGAAGTCAGTAATACATTTCAACAGATGAAAAAAATTGTGAATTTGTTTTTTTATCCAAAAACAAAATTTACTTTAAATGTGTATATTCTTCTATGGCGACTACATGGCCTTGACGCTACACATTTTTCGCATTTCGATGAATTAACTGAGATCAATATCAAGCTATTTCTAAGTATGTAACTCCAAAACCCTGCCCCTCTGAATGGGTACCATGCCATTTAAGGTCCTCATGTACGAACCGTGCTACCCCGAGATTTAAATCTCTGACAAAAGCCACCACCAGTATGCAAACTCACATCCTCAGACACAGAGGTGCCTAGATGTACACCTTATATTACCCAATGTAGCTCACCAGGCCAATAACTGACTACTAGGAAAGCACCTGCTTTTACAACTTTAAGCCACTGGGTAAAAATAAAGGTTGTCATGTGTGTGCTAGCTCAAGAAACAGAAACTAAAGATTAAAACACCAGGCACCTGTTGGGTGTCTGCAGGAACATTCCCAAAAATAGCCACAATTTATCCATTTCCATCAAATATTTCTAATTCTAATTAAAATTAATTATGTAAATTTGGACCCTCCATCCCTACAGTGTAGACACGTAATTTTTAATACTGAGCTGCACAATTGTGGTAGCCCAAGATTAACTATACGCATTTCATACCGAGATTCTGCATTAATGTTACTGAGCTTCATGCCCACAGGACACTGGCACATAAAAATTTATGCTGTGCCAACCTGAGGAATAACTTGGCAGGCACACCACCAAAATGGTCACGTTTGCTTAGTGGATTGATCTTATGGACCCAATTTTTGGCAAGAGTTTGATTCACTTTTGGTTGATGTGTTGTGCTCTAGACAATGGCAACACAGCAAAACTTTGCTATTTAGTTCATAATGACATGAAGTCATAAGCTTTGTGTAATAACAGCAACCAAACTAACACTCCACTCTCAAATCCACTCTGTGCATGATACAAACCACCCACACAACATTTACTAATAACCAAGAACACCGATAAGTTTGAACTATTTAAGAAAGAGAAAGTAAAATGACACTTTAACATCTCAGTGGTGGGTAAGTCATATTTTACTGACTAAAAAAATAGTTTAACTTCAACAGCTCAGTGTTAGTTACATTTTATGATTAAAATATTATTGTTACCCGGTAATATTACCAGTCAGGAACTGATGATGATGAATATTACCAGTACATGCATATCAAAGGTGGCTCAGTGGGTCAATCCAGCAATGGTCCTTTTCATGAGTTTAGGAGGGCAAGCTGAGGGCTTGGTCACCAAAAGTCAAACTGCAGGAAGGGATTTGTTGGTGTCCTTGGCAACACTGAACCATGCATTTATAAGTAAAGCTTCCCAGTCTTATCAAAAAGTTCAGGGCAGAGAATTTCATCCCTTTCACAACACTCTGTTCAATTTTCAATATAAAATTGTCAAAAGATAGTCTAAACCACAAAACCTTGGACTCCGCTCTGGGCTCTGCCACTCAAGACCGCATGCTGGAAACGTCAAGCTCTTTGCAACCCTTCACTCATCAATTTTTGTTCCCTTTTAACCTATTTTGATTTCCTAAATGTTGCCCCAGCCCAATTTTACAAATCCAACTTTAAGAAATAAGAACATTAGAAGCACCGTGCTTTCATATTTATTCTCAAAATGGTTAATGCAAAATTCACCAAACACTAAACAGTTTTACTCCATACCTATGTAAATGCCTTCAGCTTCAGTGGGTTTAGCCCCTTATCCTTAAACTACAGCTTAGCCTCTGGACTTTACAAGGGCTTCACCGCAAAACCCCACTTGCCCCTCTTTAAACTTCTAGATCTGTAAGTGATGTATATCCTCAACAAGAAGCATCCAAAAGCATCTACCTTACCTTCGACAAAAACCAGTTCCCAAAACCTTACCTTCCTCAGATTCATCTTGCGACTTTTCTCGACTCCAAGCGCTAAAAGTTGAGCTTTGACTGATACCCCGTTGCAGATCTTTCTTCTGAGTGTCATCAGCCGACATCTTCTTCAACGTAAGTTAGCACATACAATTTCGATTATCTCAAATTCCATCAATGGAAATGTATTTAGAATTTATTTGCTGCTGCTCTGAATTATTTTTTCCAATAATTATGATCTTCCACATCCCCCGTTATTGAAAATTGAATTGATTGCACATTACAAAAATTCCGAATTTTCAGTTAGGTAGAAATAGCTCAAGTCATTCATGTATTCTTCATAATTTATTATTTCCTATACGAAATGGATGGAAAGTACTGTTAAGCAATATTCATTATTGTTTTAACCTCAGTAAATGGAAGTTCCTATGAAGATTGAAGAGCAAGTAATTTATAAGCAACATATTAGGGCATAACCAAAATCCGGATCGATAAACCGATTTTTGCACTATTCGGAATTATTCGATTCTGGAATGTCTAACCTGCTGATTAATAATAGTTGTTTTTTCAGTCTACCCTGCATCTCCTACAGACGGCCATGGTCAGCGACCGTTAGGCCGTCAATAAGTGAAGAAACATATAGCGGTACAGGGAAAGGGGTGACTGACTGGCTGTTCATCATTCCAACCGCCTGCAGCTGACGCTAAGCCATTAGCCAATGATGACAAACTTGGAAGTAGGCTTTAGTGCACAGATTTAAGAACCTAAGTTATTATTAATCGGAATAGGAATCCGCCTATACTATCCAGTATCAGTAAAAAACTCAAAATCGGTTATGCCCTACAACAAATATATATAATAGTAACATGCTATGGCAGTCTATAAAACAGTAGTCTTTGCAAAAGTAAATCAAGTTATTTTTAATTAACACTTTGACCGTCGGCCCCATTTTTGTCCAGGCTCGGCTAATATTGCCAAAAAACAAATTTTTATATTTTTCATATTGCTTTTTGATATCCTTTTGTTCAAAGAATCAAAAATAACTTCCTTTTATGTGCTTGCCTTACTGTCACACTGTAGGGCACCTAGAAATCACATTCAGTGGTGAACTGTTTGAAACATGTTACTGAAGGTCACTCACACAGAGGTAATAACCTCATCGCCATACAAAGATGGTCTGAAGCAGGCTACACAAATGAAGCTGATAAAAGAATAACATTCAAAAATGAAGGCTATGAAGAAAAAACAGCTTGTGGTTGAAAAGTAATGTGCAAAGAAACAGGAAACAGACAAAGGCGAAACCAACGGCGAAAGGAAAACATACAAAAGTTTCAATCATGGATGCAAGCAATCCCCAATGCCTTTACTGTACATAGTGCCTATTTTTGGATTCACATATTAAGGAGCAGTGGATTCAATGTGAAGGTAACTGCCAAGAATGGGCTCTACCGTCTGTGCAGGAGTTACTAAGAGAGACAAACATTTCACAGGTGAAATTTGCGTTGAATGACTGCTAACTGTTTAACTCATCAGTTAGCCACTAGGCCTATTATGCAAATTTGGTTTAGGCCTATGTTTTTATTAATTAGCTTTTAGTCATATTCGACTGCTGTTCAATTTAGAAGATCTTACAGATTTTTATGTACCTACTCTTATATCTGAAACATATCTTCATTTCAATATGCAACAGTTGGTTAAGCTAATTGTTTTAAATAATTACTTTGCATCTTAATGGATTCATTAGTTTTAAGTCTGATAAGAAAGTTTGATAGACTATAAAGCTAATGGTTGCAGTGACAGCTTGTTTCATATAAATCTGTAGTATAAAATTTTTTTCGCTGTAATTTATTAGGCCATAAACCTACTACAAAATTATAGCCTATCTAGGCCTAGGCCCTATATGTAGAACCTGTCTGCAATATACAACCACCCTGTATAGGTACTTGGGTGCTAGGCCTATTACTTTATTGAAGTTTGTGTGTGCTCACATTTAAATCTGGTAGTCCAAAAGTGAGCACAGATGCTCACATTAGAAACCAAGGTGTGTTCACATTTAATTTGGGTACCCCAGCGTGAGCACCTTTTTAAAAATTTAATTTATATTTTTTTAAATCATGCCAATGATTTGTAATTATAATGCACATATGTTGTATAGACATTCTTTGTATTTATCTCTTGCAGATATCAGAAGCTTGTTGCACTCTATCAGTTTCCTACAATTTCAACATTTCATTAAGGTGCTCACCCTTGGGTCTCTCACCCTACCTGAAGGACGTGTATACACAGCCGTAGTGCCTGAACATACCAAATTTGGGACGTGTTAACATGTCCCTAGCGGACAAAGTGTTAAATGATTCACTTACTCCGTTAATCTTCTTGATAATACATTCAACCTTTTCCTCAAGTACGGCATCCAGGTCTATTTTCACCAAATTTCTTAAACTATCCTCAGTGTTTCTGAAGCACTCACGATGAGATGCATCAGTTTGACGAAGAAGAACTTCAAGGTCTTTAATTCTAGCGTTCGTATTACTTAACTCGTCCTGCAAATTCGACACCTGCTGTATCAGGCCATGAGACTTGATTTTCTTGTCCACTGCAGTGGCTTCAGATCTCACCAGCGAATTAGTTTGTTCTGACTGAGAAGAAACAATTGTGTTGCTTTCGTTTCCAAGCTTATGTTCAACAATCGATATCCTTCTAGTCAGATCTACCACATATCCTTCTATGAATCTGGTAAACTCCTTCTCCAAATCCAACATTCTGCTTGAAATAAATTCACGTGCAAAAGCAGTTGAACTGTCTTCAGCTGAGAGACATCCTGCACTGGTTTCCTCAGACATCTTAGAAAATTTCAAAAATCCAAACTGACTAGTGACATAAATAAACAGTTTGTTGGTATATGCCTGTAAAAACACAAAATATCTTATTGTAAGCCTCAAAGCACTGATGTTTGATAAAAGGTACACATTGCTATTAAAGATGTTATAAAGTACTGTTTTACACATCCTAAGTTACTGTGATGTTGTACATATGGCAGTATAAATCTCAAGCACATCAGTAGGGCAAGAAATAAAATAATTACAGATTTAAAGGGAACCACAAAGGAATGCAACATTGTTTTTTGTGATTTTTTATGTCAATTGTCAAATGTCACAGCAACACAATACAAATGACATGTGCAAACAGCAAGTCTTATGTGCCAATACTTTCAAACCTGATCTGTTCAGTAGCATGGTTTGGAAACATTGGTGCATAATGTTAGCTGTTGCACCATGTTGCCGTTAACACTCATTCCTAAACCATGAACCCTTGGAATTACTGTTTGTAACTGCTATAAAACATGGGTAGCCACCAAAACAAGTTGTATAAAATTATGTGCTAAATGTTTCAATGTAAACTCAAAAATGTCTAAATTCAGACATGGGCATCATTTGCCCCTCCACCCTGGATTTTGCATTTACTTTACAAAAATAAAATCTTTTGATCATTATGCTTATTACAACAGTCCCAACATGATTTTCAATGCAAAAAAAACACTTAATTATTCAAGTAAAGTTCTTGATCATTATTTATATTTTTAAAATTTTTTTATACCTATGGAAATTTTTTCTACGCAAAGCCATCATTTTGCCCCCAAAACAAATTCCCCCTAAAAAAATTTGCCCTCACCTAAAAAATTTCTGCAGATGCCCATGAATTCAGAGCTAAGCACCAGGCTATGCCAAGTCAGATTGTCTTGAGATGCCAAATGTTGAAAAAATCTGTGAAATCAGTGTGAAAACTCAAAGGTTGACAAGGCACATACCAATTGGTGTCACACGAGCACAAAACTAGAAAAGCCAAAAAGTGATTAGGCCCATCAGTGGGTGCCCAGAGGTCTGGTAAATGCAGTTACATCCAAGGTGCAGTTCCATTATGTATGTTTACTTGTATGTATCTACCTATGTATGTACGTATAATATATATAATATATATATATATATATATATATATATATATATATATATATATATATATATATATATATATATATATCAAACACTTAATTAGGGCTGTACCGAATAGGTGATTATCACTATTCTGCCGAATACGAATAATTCGACCAACTATTTGGCTGAATACGAATAGTGTACAAAATAGGTCTACCGACAACATTCAAAATACGTTAACGTTCACTCACTGTACACAAAGAATGAGACTACTGACACTGTGATACCGCAGTCCAGGCAGCAGGTAACACCTGGCTGCAACCACAGCATATATTATGTTAATAAGAGAGTTACTCCAGTCCACTCGCTATAGCAGCCGCATATGCAGAAACAGATGTCACGTGACCACTATTCGTACAGATGTCACGTGACCACTATTCGTATTCGGTCCGACCGCTACTATTCGGCCGAATGCCGAATAGCTATCTGGTCCACTATTCGGACCCGAAGCGAATACGAAGCGAATGTTCGGTGCAGCCCTACACTTAATACAGTACCTCTCAAAATCATGGTACAACACAACTATCTAACTTATCTGCACAAGTGCACGTTAAACTAGCCTAAAATATATGCAGGCTGAGTTAAATGCAGAAGAACATCCACATAATGGAAGGCTGCTCCACAAGGAGAGCCAGTACAGAAGAATACATGATGGGTTCAAGCCAGAGGCAAAAAAGTTGATTATTTTGGTTTTCTTGGATTATTTAAAACCAAGAAACCAGAAAACCACAGAATTTGGTTTTTTGGTATTTAATAAATTTCTTATTCTTGTAGAAGTTATTTTAATAACATTGATTCAATGATTTTTAATTTCAGCAATTGCAACTAAATTAAACTGAGTTGGAGCGCATATTTATGCAATTTTTATGATCCAAAATCAGAAAATCTTAAAACAAAAAACAAAAACAAAAAACATGAAAACAAAAAACAACTTTTCATCTTGAAAAAACTTGTTTTTTCCACCTCTGGCTCATGCTGGTGTGTGCAATAAGATACCTGCATATCTCCATAGGCAACAGAGCAAAAAGTAATAGTAATAGCTAGGGACACTTGGTGACTGATTTTTTAAAATTTGAACGAAGAGCAATATATTTTTCTTGCATTTTTATATCATTGCTTTTTGTATTGTGTTGTATTGTAATGTATCTAAACATTTACAAAGCGCATCTCACAGTGTTCCCAGTGCGAAAGATCCAGTGAATAGAAAGTGGTTTTAAGACAGCGGAACGAGGCACTTGGGTCACCAGCTAATAAAGAGACATGTGTCATTGGAGAGAGTTGATTCCATAGAGCAGGACCAATGCAAGAAAAGGCTCGAGTTTTGGCCATCATGGTCCTGGCTCGTGGCAAAAAAATATCACGGCGATTAAGCGATCGTAATGGACGGAGGGAAGTAACTGAAACTGGCAGACGAACGAGGTCACAGAGGTACTTGGGTGCTAAGCCTGTATAGGACCGAAGGACTAAAATGAGAATCTTAAGCTGAATCCGAGCAGCAATGATAAGCCAATGAAGATGATCGAACATGCAAGAGGAAATATAAGACCAGCGAGGAAGTTGGGCTATTAATCTGGCTGCAGCATTTAAAACAGTCTGAAGGGGGGAAGATGGACTTTTGGCAGCCAAATCAAAACAGAATTACAGTACTTAGTTAATTCTGGAGCTGATGAAGGCGTAGATGATAGTAATAAAAATGGAGGAGAAGACAGAGAGTCGGATTGCTCTAAGCCATCTCAGGTGAAAGTAAGAAGAACGGGTAAGATTAACAATGTGTTCAGAAAAGGTGAGGAAAACACCAAGGTCACAAACACTACAGAGAAAAGTGAATGACGGGAATATCTCAGCAAGAAGTGGGAAGTCTAGTTTGAGGAGCTGTTGATGAGTACCAAACCATATAAACTGTGTCTTAGCTGGTTTCAGAGAGAGAGAGACAATTAGAAGACAGCCAAAGGTGTAAATCACATGACAGAGCATCAGCGCGTCCAGTTAATGCAAGCTGTGCAGAGGGAGTGCATGAACGAGAACTTGAGCATCGTCTGCATAATTATGATCGGTTGACAAGTCGACGGCCATTTTTGGTCAAAATGGTGGCTTCCAGAGGAAAATGCAAAAATGCAGCAGTACTTTTAGAAATTTTTCACATGTCAGATGATGATTTTGACAGTGACGATAGCTCTGAGAGATATTCCATCTACAGGCCCAGTATTCCTTAAGCTTATGAAGATGAGCTGTTGTAACTCAAGCTTATGAAGATGAGCTGTCGTAACTCAGTCGGTTCAGGCTGATATGGATAGTGACCAAAAATGACAGTAATAACGAACCACTTGCCAACCTACGGACTGATTCGTGGATTCTGGTGGGTGACAGAAAAGTTCCTTCAACAGATATTCCATTCACTGGTGCACCTGGAATAAATGCGACTGCTGGATCATCCATTGATACTATACTAAATAGAGAAGCAGCTGCAAACACTTGCCTCATCAAGTTGTGACAGCAAAGTTGAGAAAACTTGATGCTGTTTCTCTTCTAAATGGGAGGATCATTGTCACAAAATGGAAGGACAAACGAAATGCTAAGATACTGAGCACACATCATACTGGGAAATTGGCAGCTTCAGCAAAATTTTCATCACAAAGCATTGGACATGTCCAGACCTAGTGGACAATACTTCCTGGACTTGTTGCCACCAACTGAGAAGACGTCAGCTCCAACCAACAAGTGTGTCATATGCAGCAAACAAGGCATTCGAAGAGAATCGCATTACTGTTGCAAAACGTACTTGTCAAAGCCAGCACTGCATGTTCTACCATGTTCTGAAGTTTACCAAATCTGAGGAACATTGTTTCTTCAAAGGGACAAGACTGCAAACATGTGACTTGTTCGATGTATACATGTTGAAAATAGTAAATATATATATACTAAAAAAAGTGAAAACATTTCCCCCGTTTTTTGGAAAATTTCGGGGCGAACATGTACAATCGGGGTGCCTATGTACTATCTGGGTGGGTGTCTTTGCATCGTGAGGGTCAGTTAGGGTCAAGGTAAGCTTCGTGAGGGTCGGTTCGGGCTTAGGGTCAGTGTAGCCTATGTAATTGTGCGACTACAATACCTGCAAGTGGAAGCTGGATTTTAAAATTCAGGGCTAGGGTTAGGCACCCCGATAGTACATGATCGCCAATTTCGGTGGCGTAGGGGCTAAAAACGGGGTCAACCCGAATCCCCGAAAACGCTGAAAGTACATAAAAGCCCGATCTCCCGAAAACAGTTTTATAGAAAGCGGCCGAACTCCCGAAAACTATTCAAAGTTAAATTATAAACTCTTATACGTGACATAGATCTGGAGTGGCTTTGCATTCATCCGACTTCTATTTTCAGTTACATTTTCATCACTAATCGATTTCGGGGATCCGGCCGAAATTCGTTTCGGGGATTCGGGTTTTGGGGATTCGGGCCGGACCCGCTAAAAACACGCTGGCGGTCAATGTGTTAAACGGACAGAAGCGATGAAGGATCTCACCCAAAAATTCATTTAAAAAATGAGCAGCATCTAGGCCATACGGTCGTCATCGAGAAACGTGTACATATTATAAGTATCTGCGCACATAGCTAACTATAACTCATAGTAGCGGTATGCGGGTCAGATTGTAGTCGTTCATAATAAATGTTTAACTTGATCAAGCCGAAACCTTTACCTTTAACCTGCAAAACAGCTCCGTCTAAACAAACTGTGCTATAGATCATAGGCCAACGAATAAGTAAGTTAAATGTTCTGCAAGTTTTTCGAAACTAAGCTCGTGCCTCTGCGCTTAGCTTCTAATTAGCACTTAAAACTTTCAGAGTTCTAACAAGTGTTCAACAATACGCATTGAGAGATTTCCTACGAAAACTGTATAAAAGCGCAAACAATATTGTCTACGCAGTTATCCAACGGGTAAAGCTCGTCAGCTCTCACGGAACATATCCAAAACCGATACAAACGACGACACTATCGGATCCGATGCACACAAACTGGCAATATACCGATAGTCAGAAGCACGATGTAAAAATACACCATGGTCAGAAGTCTAACATACACAGCCAAAGACGCAATGCAGGGTACATGCGGGTATTGCCCATCGTATTCCCGTAGATCTCGGAAACTTCGTGCGTGCAGCGAGTTAAAATAGACCATGGATGTATATGTGTTTTCTTTGTATACGTTGATGGCATAGAACTAGGCATAGAATATAAAATTACTTATTGTATCTATGGTTTATACTTTATAGTCAATTTCGATAGAGCGCATTTTTGGTACCAACTGTTTTTATTATTATTATTATTATTATTATTATTATTATTATTATTATTATTATTATTATTATTATTTTTTTTTTCTGGTTTTTATTATTATTATTATTATTATTATAATTATTATATATTTATTTTTTTTAAACATCATTCGACAAGTTCTGGCCGCATGAAAGTTCCTATGAAGGCAACAGCATTGAAGCGTTGTATGGTGATTGACAACCGCTGGAGTAGATAACAAGTCTCCCTAGGGTCTCCGGTGGTTAAAGCTAAGTATCTCCCCAAGTCTTTTATAAGGGCCATTCCGTCGTCATTGATAGGGCCTAAGGTCTCGAAAGCTAGAGGGACATTATTATTATTATTATTATTATTATTATTATTATTATTATTCTTTATTGAAAAACCAAAAGCGAACCGCACATTGGCGAACAAGTATAGAAAAAATATAAAACATTGAATAAGAAGATAATAATAATATTTGAAAAAGGAGTGTAAATTTAACAAAAATGAAATATTACTAGGCTAATAACACTACATCAAAAGCATCATAATAGTAGAGAAATTTAAAAATATAACTATTATCTAAAATGTTTGGTAGTTTTACTAATTAAACAACATCAAAAAAGCATCCTAATAAATTATAAAGCTTTTTCTAACCAGATTATCAGAATGGGGTAAAGTAAGATTGTGGCCTCTGGGGCACATCAGATATCCTGTTAATTTAATTTGAGGCAATAAATCATGAAGGAGATGACCATTAGGCTAAAGCTTCTTATGACTAAGAAGAGCCGGGTATCAGCTAGTTGACAGAGTTGAGTATAGGAATTAAGGGTTGTCTTCAGGTAAGAAATGTCCTCTAGCTCATTAGTTTTCTTATGATTGAAGATAGTTTATCCCGATCACTTTGAGTAGTAAAACCCCACCAGGCAGGAGAAGCATAAAGTATTCTAGAGAGGATTGTTGCTCTAACGGTCTAACCACATCATAAAGCAAGGTCCTTGTAGACCAGAGTTTTTCAAACTGTGGTCCGCGGACCCCTGGGGGTCCGCGAAGGATATGGCGGGGGTCCGCGAGAGCGTTCTGAAAATAATGCGATGCTTAACACTGTATGGTTTTATCATTAACAGCCTGTGTTTTCAAATTCATACGCTACTTATAGTGTGCCTGTAACTGTATGATCCACAAGGATCCAATTGGGTATTCGATCACACCAGTTTTGTGATAGGCCTAATGCTGATAGTTATTCTTTGCGTACTGGGGCCTACAGTGACGTAAAAAAGATGTAGGCTTATGGTCACGTTACATTTCTAGCCTAATAACACGTGTGTTTTTATAAAATTTAATATAGGGCCTATAATTTCTGCTAATCGACTGCCAATCATTTCTGCACCCAATGTAAGCGCGATGTAGGCCTATTTGAAGCCTTCATCAGAAGTAGGCCTACAACTAGATTCCATTTTTAAAAGTTTTAGATATTCACAAAACAAACTTTGAAAGTAGGCTAAGTGTTTCATTTAGAAAATCAACACTGAATAAATTATGAGCCTGGTTGTTTTTTCCATGGAGGAAACACCGAAGCTCTAGCTAGGACTCTAGGCTAGTTGTTTTTACATAAACGCTATATTTTCTTCTAATTGTAACTCTGGACTGACTTGGGTTTTCTGAAAAAAAGACACTTGCTCTAGAGTCTATAGCATTAACTATTATAAGACATAGTTAGCTTTAAAAAATTTCAAAAATGGACTCTAGTGGTTCCTCCAGTGAAGGCTTCATTTGCAATATGCTGGTCTATTTCCGGATTGTGTACTCTGGACTTGTAGAATTAGAAATTTGTGGAATTCGCCTGGTTTTAGCCTTTAGATGAACGATAATACAGAGATTTGCAAAGCATATCCATATTTCGTTCACGTTCGCTGTTATATGCTAACTATATAATTTTGCTGTTTGTATTATGGACAATTAAACTTTCTGAAACGTAAGAAAACAGTGCTTAGGCATATCCAAACTAGCACCAATTAAGGACAGTTTTGCAAAGCAAAGCAAGCACATCCCTCTCGCTGACATTACTGGCTTTTGGCGAAACCGATGTTATTCATTTCTTTTAAAAATGACTGTGTTCCATAGTTATTGCAGGGAGTTAATTACAATTTATTTAGTGTTACTTTCTATATTATAGCGTCACAAATAAGCAAGCGCGTATTGTGGGAATAGTCTATCTGCCTGTTATTTTATTAAATTTTAGGGATAAGGGCCTAAATTTGCTTTGTAAATACTGGGGTCCGCGAGCTATGCCTAGAAAAAATAGGGGTCCCTGGTCCAAAAAGTTTGAAAACCTCTGTTGTAGACCATGGGCTATATGCCCTAAGGTCCGAAGAGCATATAATTATGGAGCGGCGAGCCTGACTACAAATTCGCTTAACATGATTAGAAATGTTTAAATTGTCAGATATAATTACTCCTAAGATGGATAAATTGGAAACTCTAAGGAGTCCAGGTGTGGATAAAGGAGCATTTATATTAGTAAACTTCCCTCTGGGTCTGTGTAAAATCATTTCATACGTTTTACTATGATTTAACCCATTCGTGGCCAAATTTAATTTTCTAAAAAAATGATATTTTACAACGTCATATTAACTAATAAAAGGAATTAACTCACATTTGTGATAATTTCATTAAATGTAATTTATATAACTCATAGAAATTTTGCTCCATTATTGGAACATGGCATTGTTCCAATTTTGGAACATCCATAATGTTTGATACTTCACTAGAGAAGTGCCACAGTGACTGCTTGTTCATGTCCATGCCTATAGGCCTACTTCATTATATACTGCAAAATTTGCAGGTAAGCAGTCACTCTGAGATCTGTGTATGGTAGTCTTTGTAGCAGTTCACTGGGTGCAGGTTAACGCGAGAGACACCACAGCCGAATGTTGTGTTCTTAAGCCTACCGACAAGATATCGATATCTACCCTGTTTCACATTGTCTGGGTAGTGCTTGGCATTGCTGCTGAGTCTGACACTGTAGGCCCTATCGAATGTTACTCAAAAGATCGGCTCTGCTATTTGCAGTTGAGGATGGTCTGCCCCGATTCTGTGGCTTACTGAACAACAGTACATAGGTAGCCACAGTGTTGCGAATGAAACCCAAGAAATCCAGTTTAGGCAGTTCTTTGTCATCAAAATTGCTGTCAGCTTGCTCAGCCGCTGTAGCCCTTTCATTTCTTATCTGTCTTCGGTACAGTATCCAGGCATTGGACAAGGATGCAGACATCAAGTGTGTGAACATTAAATTTGCCACCACCATTTGTTGTTGCGTAGCTTCACACGATACTCCGCCACATTTCTGTCCATCTGGACTGTGCCACCCATGAACGAATTGTACATGCTGTTTACCTTGAATTCTTTGTTTGCACAGCCATCATGACTGTAGTAAAGAATCAAACTCTCGTCTACATCGATATGTTCTACATAAGCTGGAAGCAGTTTCATACACTTTTCATTCAAATTCAAGTGGTCTAATCTTGGCAAACCTATAGCTTGTCGTCAAATGCTGAGTTGGTGTTGTCAGCAAAATGAAGATTCTTGAGTATATCTCTGAATGTTTCTTGGCATGGCCTGGGCAGCAGCTTCATTTCTGATGTCTGTATCTAAACTCCAGTACAAGTCTCTTCGAGGTAGTTAACTATAACCTGATATCATTCCATAAGTACTCATTCTCATGTAGGGCCTACAAGGGTAACCCTGATAGCGGGACCCAGGTCCCTTAAGAGTTTCTCTCCTTTACTTCCATTGGAAACTAATTAAATGATCTGGTTTTTGTTTGTTAAAATTTTACACTGATTGATATCATTTCTGTTACTGCATATTTTGCGAAGTAATGAAATGGTTAAGTCTACGACCCTTACACTGTCATGTTTCAGCTATGGATTCCACACCTGGATACAGAGTATTCCAACTGTGACTTAGCCAGTGATTTGTACAAACTCAGTATTGTATGCTTATCTCTACTTACTATTGTCCTTCAGATTCCTTATCGTCTTATCTGACGTAAGGTTGAATTAGCCTTCTTTGATGCTTCAGCACGTTGACTTGAAGGTTTAGCACATTGTTGCATCATCACTTCCAAATCCCTTTCACGTCTAATTTGTTTCGGAAAACTAACCGGTAGCGTATACTCACCTCTAATTCGTTTCGGAAAACTAGCCGGTAGCGTGTACTTACCTCAAATTTTACCACTGCAGCCCAGTTAATAGTCCAACAGGCAAACCACTGTAGGCTATCATACGCCCAAGAAGTAATTAATTTCGCTAGAATTCTGTTGTCGCTGGAATGGATCGATACTTTCTGGACTATGGTTATTTATATGCAATCAAAAACTTTATGCCCAACGCCCTTAAAATCTCTGTCTCATTATGGTCAGTTAGATAAGGCCCAAGAGCCATGGTGATTGTGATCGTGCATGCGAAAACCCTCACGAAGTCGCAAAAGCTCATTTGCGAGAAAAGCGTTCTGGCAGGTAGCCTTAGCATAAAATGAGTAAAGTGAATTCTTTGCATATTTATATTCCTTATCATGTCATCTATCAAACTTTAGTCCTAAGTCTTCATGCACAATTTCGCTGCCTAAGTAACCTATTTTTATATTCGAAATTTTTTATTTTGATGCCATGCATCAAAGACTTTATTGACAAGTCTCCTTCCTGGCATAATTTGAAATCTTGCGCATCGGTTTATATGCAAATGACCAAGTCACGTAAATATCCAGCTTCACCAGTTTTTAATTAATAAGCTTATTCAGGCCCGCATTAAGGGGGTGCTAAGGGTGCTGCAGCACCCGATCGCGCAGTTTCGAGGGGCCCGTATTTTCGGAAGCACTTGACATTTTTTATTGTACTTGTAATTGGGCCCCGCGCTGATGGCTATATATAGGCAAACACAGCACCCGCGGGCCCGCACTAGCCTTAATGCGGCTCTGAGCTTATTTCATTGCTGACAGAGATGTATGCACAGCGACTTAGGTGGGTACTATATAGTTATGGCAAACTTTAACTGGCGTTTACGTTAAATTAACCGCGATAAACCTAAGAATTGTATTAACACTTCGTAACTTTCTATTATTTGTGGTAGAAATTTATTTTTCAGCAATTCCAGCCAATTCAGAATACTATCAAGCCAAGTTTTGCTCTTTTTCGACAGCGATATAGCTTTCTCACTCTCAGGTAGGCCTACGGTCACGATTCACAAAAGTGCACAAATGAAAATTAAAAATGTTCGTCTCGGGAATCAGTTAGAGTGAACAAAGGAAAGAAAATAGGTGAATAGGTCTAGGCCTGTACAGGTATGGAATATTATCGGTTTTCAGTCTTGTTGTCCTCGAGACCAAGGTCTTGGTCTCGAGTGCACTCGAGTTCGTTTTTAAAAGTCTTGGTCTTGGTCTTGGTCTTGAGGTTCAAGGTCTTGGTCTTGGTCTTGGTCTTGAGGTTCAAGGTCTTGGTCTTGGTCTTGGTCTTGAGGTTCAAAGTCTTGGTCTTGGTTTTGCAAGACCAAGACCAAGACCGGCTGTCGATATGAACAGTCATTAATTTTAACAAACGGCAAGAATTTTAAAAATTTATCCAATAATTACTCATACAGTTATTGCTTTAGTATTTACACGGTGTGAATGAGGCTTCACTGTTGTTTTGGACAATTATTTTGACTTCCGGTTATTTACCATGGAATGATTTCAAACAGACTCATGATTAATTTGTACATTTACATCCGGTTCTTGAAAAGCTGCTTTGTGAGCCAGCGATTTCAGCACTTGTAGACCGTGTTTTTTCACATGGCAGAATTTTTATGAGGCCCCACAGGTCACGTCTTGGTCAGAAAATTCTGAGCGAATTGGTTTTTATAAAATTCAACAGGCATTTGGAATAACATTTCGCATGAAGGACTTTTCTAAATACGAATTCGGAATTCTCTGCAGTCTTCATTTAGAGTTGTTTTGCTTGAATAAAAGAAAAAACTCATGTTTTCATTAAAATAACGAGTAGTCCGACTGGACAATTTTTAGTAAGGAATAGAAGCCTGGATACGACTGTGATTTTTTGGGTCTTGGTCTCGGTCTTGGTCTTGAGGTTCAAGGTCTTGGTCTTGGTCTTGGTCTTGAGGTTCAAGGTCTTGGTCTTGGTCTTGGTCTTGAGGTTCAAGGTCTTGGTCTTGGTCTTGGTCTTGAGGTTCAAGGTCTTGGTCTTGGTCTTGGTCTTGAGGTTTAAGGTCTTGACAACAAGACTGTCGGTTTTTATGGAAATGAACAAGTCACGTAAATATTCAACTCAACCAAAGGCGCGTTTAGCCTACACGTGTAGGCGCGCGCCTATAGGGCCCCCAAATCTCGGAGGGCCCCGAAACGAATGAAATTGTTTTTCAATTATAAAATATAACATTAAACCAACTAACTTCACATTCTTTGAAATAGCTTCTATAAACAATCACAATTACAGGGTCAATAACACTAACAAAACGGCTTCAAGTTCAACTTGCTGATTTTTGCACATGATTAGTTTCAGACTCTCAGTCTACACGTTCAGAAGGGCCCCCCAAAATGCGACTAGAGCCCCAGTTTCTGTAAACGCATCTCTGAACTTAATCAGTTTTTAATGAATATTTCATTGCTGACAGTCTATATAGTCTCAGCGATGTATAGGCACAGCGACTTAGGTGGCAGTGTTTAATCTAGACGTACGCCTTTGGGGGGATTGTCCCCCCAGGATTTAAGTTTCCCCCTCCAGAGGCCATCAATATTACAATGTAGAGACCTTTAGGTGAGGAAAATTCCCCCCCCCAGGATACATGTGGATACATGTCCCCCCCCCAGAGAGATGAATTCCTAAAAAAAAGGTCATCAACCTTTTTTGAGAGAGTAATTGCTGTAGAAAAAGTTTTAAAAATCGGACGAAGGGCTAAAAAAGGTCATCAACTTTTTTGAAGATGAAATTAGACTTTTTCAAGAATGAAATTACGAAAAAATCTTGTGTAATTTCGTTGGTCCCCCCAGAAACTTTGTTTCCCCTCCCAGAAGAGGGGACTAGATTAAACACTGCTTAGGTGGGTACTTTAGTTATGGCAAACTTTAACTGGCGTTTTCGTTAAATTAACCGAGATAAACCTAGCAAAGATTAGGTGATTTCGGATGGGTTTCTGATTGAAAATACGAAGTAGGCCACTTCCAAATAACTCAAGTCAATCAAAAATCTAAGTTAATGATTTATGAAAATCCAGTATATTACGGAGTTTTTCAAACTAGTCATGTAGGCTATAGTGCCTTTAGTTCTGACACTTCTTTTGAGCCAGGTTTCATGCATCGTTGTTTCTCCTGGTAACCGATCTCGGGAACTACGGCTATTTTTTCCGAAATATTCCTCCAGATTTTGGTCTCGAGTCGCTTTTGTGCGTTTTACCAAGAGTATTGCGTTTATCGCCCTTCCGCACAGAAGCTTCACTGAACATTTTCTTATTAGCATCTGTAGTAGATATAGTAGACCGCTTTTCCGTGATGGCATTCTTGCTTACGTCTTCTTCAAGCTTTCCTTCAATGGACATTTGTTGATCAAGTTTTCTAGTCGATACTGCTGGCCGCATTTCCGTAATCACGATCTCGTTTGTATGTACTTCAAGCATACCTTCAAGAGATATCTGCTGGTTAAGGGTTCTATTCGAAATACCTGCCTCCATTTCTCTGTTATCTGCTTTTTCACCTACTTCAAGCATACCTTCAAGGGACATTTGCTGATTAAGTGTCCTATTTGAATTCGTTGGATGCATTTCCTTTTTACTGTCGCTTTCATCTGATTCAAGCATACCCTCGTAAGATTTTTGTTGGTTAAGGGTTTTATTCGAAGTAGCTTGTTGCGTTTCCTGAAAGGTATTCACCCACGCATCTTCTATCCTGGCGTCAATGGACATTTGTTGGCTTAACTTTTTAGTCGGAAACGATGACTCTATCTTCCTAGGAACATTCTTGCTTGTTTCATCTGGTGCCGTGCTGTCAATAGGCTTACATTTCAGCTGATTATCGTCCGTGGTTGCCTTAAAAGGTCCTACTTCACAGACCTTTGTCTCCCGCTTGTTGCCCTGGAATCTGACATCAAGGGACTCGGACGGTTCTGGTCTGTCCCTCTTGCTGTCCCTCTGATCCAGGCATGAGTTTCTATCTGGCGTGATTGCATCTACAAGTTAACATGAATGCAATACATCTATATGACAAGTATACATGTGAGTTCCATTATTCCATATCCGGTATAGTTTCTACAACAATTCCAAATTACTCTAAACTTACAACATTATGTGAAACATATAGTCAATTGAACGTTCATAAGCGTTTTCGTATTTGAATGTAACGTTCTACAGAACAATAAAATCATATCTTATTCGTATTAGTAATCGTGAATTCCAAACTGCTAAAGTATTGCTGGAAACCTAACCGCAGGGAACCATCTCATTCACGATCGCTGCGTCGTGTCAGAGGGGTTACCCAGAGATGTCCAGTGGACAGCCGAGTCCGGGTGCCATAGAGACCAGTAATTGGAGGTACAGAAGCTGCTAAGGCGGTTTTGGTTGAAGACGAGAACGCTTGGAAGGCAAAGGATTGGATGGATTAGAGTAGGAATTCTTGAAGAGGTGGGACTTTAATTTTGGATGGAAAGTAGAGGAGTCTGAGGCGCAGAGTCGTGGTGGCTGAGCGGTAGGGATTTGAGAATATACGGATTTCAGAGAGTCGTAATAACGGGAGTCTTAAATAAATCATATTTCATATAATCCAATAACCAGAGTGCGATTAATGGTTATAAGCAGAGGACGGATACATATACAATAATACGACTAGACTACTGTAACTCCTTTCTCAATATGGTATCACTAGAAGAGAGATCCGGAGAAACTATACATGGTTCCAAATTCGTTGGCCCGAGCCATTAGGAAGACTAATTATTATCAGCATATTACACCCACATTGCACTCATTACTCTGGCTGCCCATCGAAGTTTACAACCTGCATTATGATTCACGAGGTATTACATCTGAATCAGCCTACCTATCCCTGATCCTCGCTCAACCCTCACTCAGGCAGTTATTATGCCATCAACCAGTGGACACTTTGACTCTTGCTGTGCTGTCTATCGCATACTCAATGGCTGGTGCTAAGCCTTGGAATCAATAACTGTGCTTTATCTGAGTTCTTCAATGTCATTCAGATCTAAACGTAATACTCATAGGTTTAGCATGTTTACCCAATGCAGCCCCATTTCTGGTTTTCTTTACACATCGGATTTACATCGGGCTTTCCCAATGAAGCACTATTTTCACGAGTCATCACAACGATCGACTGATGCCTTGTAATTATAGCGCTATATAAATCAGTAGAATAGAATGGATTAGTAGGAAGAAGTCTGGTGCAACGTATTCTAATCCTTTCATACCCTTGTCCCTGTTCTGTGCCGTCTCTCTCCATGTTCCGCAGTGTCATGTCTTGCCATTCTTTTATGTCTGGTTTTATTACCTTTTCTGATCCAGTCAGGGCTAACCGAATCCACTCCAATCCTACTTTATGTAATCTAATCATATTTTATCCTTTCTATCCCATCCTACTGTATCTTATCCTATTCTATTTCTTCTATCCTATCATATCTGACCCTAGCCTATACTACATTTGTTTTGTCTCGTTCAGCCCATCTTGTAATATATGCTACTCTATAACTTTTTTTATCTTCCACAGATAGCCTGAGATAGGCCTAACAGTAGGCTAACTGTTTCGTCACATGCATGTCTTCTGTGATAGTTCCTACCTGGCTGTCGTTTTACTTTCTCGAGAAACTGTTGTGGAAATTTGAATTCCTGCGAGTCGTCCTGCGATTTTTGTAGTCTCTGTGCATTGAATTCCGAGCTTCGGCCGATGCCCTGCCATTGACTGGTGTTCCGAGTTTTGGCAGATGCACTTGCAAAAACCTGTTTGATCAAACGTTGACACAAATTCATTTGATCAGAATTAGAGAGAAATTAACTGTGTTTGGGAATTTGTTTGCAGATGTTCCTACTGATTATTATTATTATTATTATTATTATTATTATTATTATTATTATTATTATTATTATTATTATTATTATTATTATTATTATTATTATTATTATTATTATTATTATTATTATTAATTATTATTATTATTATTATTATTATTATTTATATTATTATTATAGATTTATTAAGCGCTAATATCGAATGACCAACCATCAATCGAAGGCGCTGAGCTATTATGAGCACAGTAACCGTCTTAGGTGAGGCTCAAACCCCTGCTCTGCATGTTACAAAGCGAATGCTTTAACCAATCGGCTACCGGCTGATATTTGTACCTTGTTGATATTAGCAATAGGCCTACCAATACACCGTTTAACTAATTAAGTAATCTCGAATTTTTCACCTCGGGACGCACTTTTGTCTACACCTGGGTAATGACATAGTAACACAAGGGTCACCAGGGGCGGATCCAAGGGGGCCAAACCGGCCATGGCCCCCATTTGATATTAAAACAGGACGTGGCCCCATCACGAAGTAGACATTGTTATAATTATGCAGGCTTCATCTTACAGCAGAGCACCAACAATGCAGGATCCGTACTGTGAGTGGAACGAATTAACTAAAATTTTGGGGCATATACCTAATATTAAATTACACAAATTAGCACATGACTCTCTTACTAACGCAAACAAATTTTCCCTCCCCCCGCCCCCATAAACCTTCTGGATCCGCCTCTGCACAAGGCTTTACTTCAGTTTAACTGAAATCTTTTTCACTGCACTTCGAGATCACGCTACGCATAATAAATAGTCTAGACGCTTCTTAGGCCGATTTCGCAGTTACATCAGCCAGCAGTGTAGTGGCGCACAACATTGAAAATCTGTGACTTACACGCAATGTTTAGACCATCGGAAGTTGGACATTGAGTCAGAATGTGGAGGGAAATTGGTTAAAACCTAAAAGGCGCTATAACAGGTGTTTACAAACAGAAAGCAATATGAGGATGAACTTTGGTATATGGGGAAAGGCTGGAAGAACTCTCAGCTGTGGGATAACCGTGTCTAAGGTAAACATGACGCAATTCTCAGTGACCCATTTGCGCTATGTTAGATCGTGCGCATATATATGTGTGTGTGTGTGTGTGTGTGTGTGTGTGTGTGTGTGTGTGTGTGTGTGTGTGTGTGTGTGTGTGTGTGTGTGTGTGTGTGTGTGTGTGTGTGTGTGTGTGTGTGTGTGTGTGTGTGTGTGTGTGTGTGTGTGTGTGTGTGTGTGTGTGTAGGTGTGTGTGTGTAGTGTGTGTGTGTGTGTGTGTGTGTGTGTGTGTGTGTGTGTGTGTGTGTGTGTGTGTATACATATATATAGTGATTATTATAATAAGGGTATACACGACCTTTAAAACACATAACGGTGTCTAACGTGTGCACTCACGACATAATTATATCCAGGATATTCACTATCGATTGTGACTATGACACTACTCATTCCTCTAGAGTAGCAAAGGTAAATACTTAATGGGCCTTGGGCATACACGATATCTGAGGATAAAGATTGCTGCATGCCTACTTAGAGTATAAATGGCTGCCTGCCACGAATATAAATGATTTTATACTACGAGTATAAATGGCTGCGTATACTACGAGTAGGCCTATAAATGGCTGTCTACTACGTGTAGGGCCTATAGATATGTATCAGCTCTCCAAAAAAAATTGGAGAGTAAAGAGAAGCATTGCTATGCACCATTAGGCACTCTAACGAGACAACAATTATTTTAAAACTTCAATGTTTCTATCTCATTTATGAGGTGCGCGATAGCCTAGTGGTTAGCGGGCTGCGACTGTCAAGTCAGAGGTTTTGGGAGCAAATCTCCGCTAGAGCAGAAGAATTTCCAAGATGTCTGCTTCAATAACGCCCCTGGCGAACACAGTAAATGGGTTCAACAAATGAGCACAATAAAAATATGTCGTCGATTCGTCGATGAGAAGATCAGACAACAAGAGAGAGGGCTGGCTATCCAGTGTTTAATCTAGACACCTTTTGGATTTATGTTCCCCCAGAGGCCAGAGAAATATACACATAATTGCTATATTTAAGATGAAATCCCCAAAACAGGTCATCACATTTTCGGAGACGAATTCCTATTGAAAGGTCATCAACTTTTTTAGAGCAATTTTGTTTTTGTTAATATGACACTGTTTTGCGCAGTGTGATTCTCGTTAACGTTAACGATAACGAAAATGTTCGTTAACGAACAAAAATGATTTCGTTAACGATAACTATAACTATAACTAAAAAATATCATTAACTATAACTATAACTATAACGACAATAACACTAACGAAAATTCATTGCTATTTTCGTTAATACGAATAAAAAAGTGCAATATCAACTAACTTGAGAACGTGAAAATACACCCGTTAACGAAAGCAAAATGATTCCTATGTTCGCCTTGGATGTCGGTGAATATGGAGCGCTGTGTATTCATGAAGCTGAATGGACCCATTCGTCAAAGCTCTAAGCAAATTATTGTGTAACACGTCTTCATAATTCAGTGTGATTTTCATTAACGATAACGGTAACGAAAATGTTTTCGTTAACGAAAGCAAAATGATTTCGTTAACTATAACAGTAACTAAAAAATAATATTAACTATAACTGTAACTATAACTAAAATGAAAAACCATTAACTATAACTGTAACTGTAACTAAAATAAAATCTGTAAGGAGAATCACACTGGTTTTGCGACCGCCCTTCGGACGCTCGTTGGTCTCCCCGCCCCACAAACCTTGCCCCACCCCCGGAAGAGGGAGACTTGATGAAACACTGCTGGCTACCTGCTTTCACATGCCGGCCGAGGTTCAGAAAATGAATCCGCTATAGCACTTCATAGTTCATACCAGTGGATGCCTCTCGGAATTAACATGTGGAACTTTTCTTCTTACTACATCTTATATGTAGGCCTATATTATTAATTTATTATCTTATACCAAAATCTCACCTGGTAATTATTCTCAATAACACATCGAACACTTTCTTCGATGATGGCATCCAGTTCCTTTTTAACTAAAATCCGTAAACTATCCTGGATATTTTCGAAGTACCTGAGATGAGACGGATAATTTTTATGACTAAGGTCTTCAAGATCCTTCATTCTAGCGTTTGTATTATTTAATTCACTCTCCAAATGCAACACTTGCTGTGACAAGCCATCTGGCCCGCTTTTCTTGTTGAGTGCAGCGGCTTCGGATCTTAGCAGCGGACCTGTTTGATATGACTGAGATGAAAAGATTGGGAGGTGTTCGTTTTCAAGTCTCTGTTCGAGATGAGACATTCTACCGTTCAGTTCTAGTATATAGTGATCCATTCCAGTCAACTTGTGCTGCAAATATGATATTTGGCTTCGCATAGCATCAGATGTCGTTGAATTGGTGGGCGGTACTATTTCCGGCTGTATTATTCTCAAGGCACTTTGATCGTATTGTGAAGAAGCATTGAAACTATCTTCCCTAATGCCTTGTCCTGCACTTGCTTCCCTCGACATCGTCACGAAATGTTTTTAGTCAGGAAAATTTAATTGACTATAGGAGAAGATGAATTGCTTAGCAGACTATCTTCCTGTAAACCACACAAAACATGAGTAGTAAACTTGAAAAAGGAAGCACAATATCTGCTGTGAACATGTAGCAATGAGGCGGCGTTTACGAACACAGATAGTTTTTACCTCTATAGGCCTATATTTTAATACGTATGTTATAACAGCTTGACAAACCGCAGAAAGTTACAGCGAGTTACAAAGAGATATACCAGATTGTATGAGAAGTGATTTCAGGTCGGTAGTGAGTTACTATCGTCTTCTATAGAGTACTCTTGGAATATAATTAAAACCTCTTTCTTCTCTCGGAGCCTTCGCACTGATGAGCTGCTGAGTGGCCTCAGCTGTGAGCGGCGCTATACAAATCTCCAAATACGATACGATAATTGCGATAATCTTTTGCAGGTAGGATGAAAGGGCACAACCTTAGGTGCAGGTTGTAAGAACAGTGGACTGTCTATGCGGAAATAACGTAGCTGTAGTCTTCTAGTTCTGAATACTTCTAACTCCACCGTTAAAACACAACTGTACCTCTTTCCGAACGCAGTGTTCCATGTTCGTATGACGCAACCATTGTATACAGGCTGCTACCCATAAATTTACATGTAGCGTACCAACGCCCAAACAAAACCAATAGTTCATTAGAGTCTAACTAAGCTAACTTTAGAAGTGGCCGGCATCTATTCGTGTACACAACTCTTTTTGCCTCTGGCATGCAGTAATTAGATAGCCGTGGTTTAAAAGGTTGTACTCTTACAATTATATGTGAAAAACTGTACACTCGTCTTGGGCGCAGAAACTTTAATGGCAGCAAGATCAGTCAGAGTCTAGGGTGCGGCTCCGGTTTACTAGGCCTATCCTTGGATACCTCTATAATATCCTCAGAGTCTCAGCCGCGTGGGTTGCCTCTTAAAATTGCGCCCGACATTATTTATTCCATATTTCGTTATACAGTCTGCTCGTACGACGCTACCTATCTATAAATGTATAAGATTTTATGTCTGTCTGTATATTTGTCCTGTGTGTATGTATGCACGTATGTATGCAGGCTCTGTGTATGTCCGTATATTTGTCCATGTACGTATGTATGTATGCAGTATGAGAATTGTAGAAAAAAGAATGGGGGGTTAGACCTTGATTCATGTGGAGTTTGGGTATGCAATGAAGACTTTACTATGGGGTCCTAAGAAAGACTAGGGGGTTGAACCCCCCAAACCCCCCGACAATTCTCACCCTGTATGTATGCATGTATGCAAATGTATTTTTTATGTATGTATGTATGCCTTTTTATGTATGTATGTATGTATGTATGTATGTATGTATGTATGTATGTATGTATGTATGTATGTATGTATGTATGTATGTATGTATGTATGTATGTATGTATGTATGACATGTATGTATGTATGTATGTTTGTATGTATGTACGTATGTACGCATGTACGTACGCACACGGGTTTGTATATATGTATGTATGTTGGTTTTGTATGTATGCAGGGCCGTCTACGCCATAGAAATCTTGGAGCAAATGCTCATGTAGACCTACAAATATACTCAAGAAATAGGGGGAGATGTGTGCCACCATTAATGGGGGGGGGGGAGAAGTGGGAGGTGGGAAGAAAAGGGGAATTGGAAGTTGCTCCAATGTCTTAGGGGATCAGGCCCGCTGATAGCTTGTCCAGAAACACGTTCATCATCAGGATGCTTTATGAAGTTGCTTAGTATACGCTATAAATTAATTAATAAATTATTAAACAATATAAATTGGGGGTAACTAAGACAATTATTAGTAGCTAACATTAACATATTATTAGTATATTATCTGTATTAACACGCTTAGGCCTACGTTGCTGTACACCAAAATGCGGTTTGCAATTGGTTCCAATAAAGAATATTCTATTCTATTCTATTAAGGGGTGCCAAGGGTGCTGCAGCATCCGGGCTCGCAGTTTTGAGGGCCCCGCGCTGATGGCTAGGCCTACATAGGTAATCACAGCACCCGGACCCGCACTAGACCTAGCCTTAATGCGGCCCTGGGGGGATAGACGCCCCTATATGTATGATGGTATGTATCTGAACATTTATATAGTGATACTGCGTAGGCGCAGTATCACTTTGAGTTTTGAAATAGTTTGGGTTTACTCATTCAAATTCTGAACATAATATTATTATATCGTCGTGTTGTGTCACGTACGCCGCGTCAAAAGGACGCTGATGTCGGTGCATGAATCGCTGTAGGGTAGTTGGATGGGTATCGAGGCCGAGCAAGGAGACATTTACTTGTGAAAATTGACTAGTCACGTCAGTGTGAGAATTGGAGAAAAAAGACTGGGGGCGGGGGTTGGACTTTGATGAGTTTTATCTACTCCATGTGGAGCTGAATATTTTGTCCGTATTTTGCAAACTGAGAAAATTTAAAAATGCAATAGAGAGCTTAAACTCCTTAAAGTGATGCCTTCACCAAATTTATGAGTATACAATTGGTATAGTCACAAATGTCACAATAAACCACAGCAGCACTTTATTAGTAACCCACAAAATGATTTGTGAAAGAAAATACTAAAATATATGCACAATATAATCACACTAGCACAACTGTGGGAGGGGGTTGGATACGACCCTCATGGGATGTGTAATGAAGTCTTAACTGGGGGATCCTAAGAAAGACTAGGGTTGAACCCCCAATCCCCGACAATTCTCACCCTGTTATGCAGTCGTTCGTGAGTACTCAGCTATCTCATGTGACCGCAACACTGGTAACCTATCACGAAACACTTTCTATGCAAACGCGGTCTTATGTGACTGCAGCATTGGTAACCGGAGACTGGTAACTGGAGACTGTTGAAGACCTAAACTGGTACACTCATAACAATAATTCGTAGGTTTTTAGATTCACCTATCATTATACTCCCAATAATTGCTATATTGTAACGTATTTAATGACAGCTTCATTATATGAAGCTTCATTATACGACAGCTTCATTATATGAAGCTTCATTATATGACAGCTTCATTATATTGTATTGCAGGCTGTCTGTTCTGTTAGTGTAGTTAAGGTTTATCGCATAACATGTACATGTAGGCCTACAGCGCAGTGCGTTTGCAGGCGCTTAATTAAAGAATAAATATTATTATTATATTATTATATAATTATTATAATTATTCGTCTACTTGGAATAGATGATCAAGGGCGACTTTAGCTTAGGCTGCAGTGAATGGGCGTGTGTCCTATTCAGCATGCTTAACATCAGATCCTAATGCGCAATGAGTGGCGTAAGAGGAGTGCCGGACATAAATGAATTGTGAACAAGCTGTTCTCTGTTGAGCAGGGTTTTGCAAATTGTCGGTTTTACTATTACAATTACGATAATACAGATGGTGAATTCCTGGTCAAGAACGACTCCAAGGTTGCGTAAAGATGAAGACAGAACAAAGTGAGGGAAGTCAATACCCACTGTCGAAGAGTTTATTTTACTTGCGATTGCTGATGATTACCCAGCCATGTAAATCTGCCTTTTGGATTAATTGAAACGCATGCAATCGGTTGAACAAC
>OY744604.1:45093054-45125554 GCA_963556255.1 Allolobophora icterica
GACGTAGGTTTTGACTTAGCTGTTCGGCATCTCTTGAATATGCTGCAAATGGAATTTTATAAACAGGTTTTTTGTTATGTCATCTTCTAATCTTGAATCAAATAACATTAACTGTTCGGCACCTCTTAAAAAATTCTGCAATTGGAATTTTGATGAACTGGTTACCTGTCATGTCATACTCTATTCTCGAATCAAGTGACATTAGCTGTGCGGCATTGCTTGAAAAATCTGCAATTGGAATTTTGATGAACTGGTTCCCTGTCATGTCATACTCTATTCTCGAATCAAGTGACATTAGCTGTGCGGCATTGCTTGAAAATTCTGCAATTGGAATTTTGATGAACTGGTTCCCCGTCATGTCATGCTCTATTCTCGATTCAAGTGACATTAGCTGTTCGGCATTGCTTGAAAATTCTGCAATTGGAATTTTGATGAACTGGTTCCCTGTCATGTCATGCTCAATTCTCAAATGAAGTGACATTAGCTGTTCGGCATTGCTTGAAAGTGCTGCAACTGGAATTTTTATAAGCTGGTTCCCTGTTACATCGATTTCCAGTTGTATTGCAGAAGCTATTGATTTGTCTTCATTTTTTGTCTTATCACCCAATTCAATCTCTTTGATTTGCATTTGCTCTAATTCCACCATGCTTTCGGGAGATCGTTCCGAGTGACGAATATGAGAGTTTGATTCGGAAGGACCTTGAGACTCTTCTGTCGTTCGATCGAAATCTGTGGGAGATTGTACTCCAGCACGATCACTAACCGGTTTCTCAGTTAGAGCAACTCCAGCTTCAAATCAAAACAGCGACAATACAAATGTATTATATTGGAATGGATTGTCGCCTAAGGCATGAAACCGCACAGCATTGCATTGAATAATTCTCTCGTATTATACTATTGATATACTTTTTTGGCACTGAACTATTATAAAGCATGCCAAACAGAGGTTACATGCTATTATTCACTGATTATTGCAGAATTATTGCCATAATACATTTTAAACCATTTATAATTTTCAATAAATTTTAGTCGTTGATTTTGAGTATTCACTTTTGCCTCTCGGCTTCAAGAATAATTTTCTGGTGGACAGCACTGCTTTATTATATTTTACTGTATTCTACTCTAGACTGTTATTTATGTAGCTCCTCTCAAGATATTTATGCAAGACATGAATGTGATAATCCTGACAGCTGACTGTGACCCTTTATTGAAGCCCAACACCAAACTACTTTTAAATGTACATAATAATAATAATAATAATAATAATAATAATAATAATAATAATAATAATAATAATAATAATAATAATAATAATAATAATAATAATAATAATAATAATAATAATAATAATAATAAATTACAATTCAACGTTTCAACGCGGTGGCCTTTAGGGGTACCTTCACCAACTTAGAACTAGACGAATAGGGCCCATTCCAGACAATTCAACAATGTAAATAATGTTGAAGTCCCTGAGGGATCCTGTTTACCTCGGGGCCAAAAAATAATAATAATAATAACAACAATAATAATGATAATTCCCTGCCCGTGATCGAAAACTGTAGCAGTTCCAGATCCATCAAACTTGTAATATCTTAGATCCTAGGAGGAACTAAGTACCTCAGGGCCAAATAATAATAATTAAAATAATAATAATAATAATAATAATAATAATAATAATAATAATAATAAAGCAAAAACAAAGCTCCTTTACACAATGCGCACAGCCTTATGCTTCGACTGTCCTAGTCTAACAAGATTTGACTCTTTGTTACGAAATGGATTGTCGAAAATTTTGAACGTGGAACTGTCGGACGAGAATTGGCTTCAGGCATCCCTTCCGGTGAAGGATGGTGGCCTTGGGATACGCTGTGCTGCTACGCTGGCACTTTCTGCCTTCTTGGCTTCTGCTGCGAGCACAGGCGAACTCCAAGCACACATGCTGCCACCAGAACTAGCTGATGCCTCAGACGATCTTGTAACCACAGCACTGAAAGCATGGACAACGCTCACGAGTGCGGATCCACCAACCGGATCTACAGCTCATCGTCAAAGAGAATGGGACAGCCGCTGGATAAATAAGGCGTGGACAACTTTGCACGAGTCTGCGAACAATGCACTGGACCGGGCTCGTCTCTTAGCTTCTCGGGCACCACACGCGGGAGACTGGTTGCTAGCTCCTCCGGTCACTGCATTGGGCCTCCGCTTGTCCGATGAAGTGATACGGATCGCGGTTGGAATTAGACTTGGAACGACTCTGTGCGAACCACATTTATGTCAGTGTGGCGAGAGAGTTGACGCCAGAGGACTCCACGGTCTTGTCTGCAGAAAAAACGCTGGCAGACATCAACGGCACAACATGCTCAACGATGTCATATGGAGATCGTTTGGAAGAGCAAATATCCCTTCTCAGAAGGAACCGTTGGGCCTCACCAGAGAGGACGGCAAGCGACCTGACGGCGTGACGCTTATCCCGTGGTCATGCGGAAGGTGCCTCACTTGGGATGTGACCGTTTCGAACACATATGCAGCGTCACATCTGGCTGCAACATCAACCGGAGCAGGTGAGGCCGCAAACCGGGCAGCCGCCGCCAAAAGATCCAAATACGACACAATCACCCGAACGCATGCTTTTGTAGCGGTTGCAGTGGAGACGAGTGGTGCATGGAGTTCCGAAGGATTGGATTTTGTGTTGGAACTAGGACATAGGCTGACGGATTCAACTCAGGACACGCTTGAGACAAGCTACCTGTTTCAGAGACTGTCGATAGCTGTCCAACGCGGGAATGCCATCTGCTTCTCATCGACATTTTCACGATAAATTGTTCACTGAGTGACGCTGAGATAATAATAATAATAATAATAATAATAATAATAATAATAATAATAATAATAATAATAATAATAATAATAATAATAATAAGGGCAAAAAAAAAAAATAATAATAATAATAATAATAATAATAATAGGAGGAGGAGGAGGAGGAAGAAGAAGAAGAAGAAGAAGAAGAAGAAGAAGAAGAAGAAGAAGAAGAAGAAGAAGAAGAAGAAGAAGAATATTGGCGCTCCCTCTGGGTTTTAGACGGATGGCACGACACGGGGCCGTTAACGACCTAATTAGCCGGGCGCTTTGCATGGGGGGCTTCCCGGCGGTCAAGGAGCCCTCGGGACTGAGTCGCTCCGATGGCAAAAGACCTGACGGCCTCACTCTAATCCCATGGAAAGCCGGTAGAAGCTCGGTTTGGGATGCCACAGTGGTGGACATACTGGCCGGCCCCATCCTACCTTCCTTCAACGGCGGCACGAGCAGACGCGGCGGCGGAAATGGCGGTTGAGAGGAAGTCTCAGAAATAAAAGGCCCTCCTGCTTGTACCGCTTGCACTGGAAACTTTGGGCCCAATCAACGACAAGGGTCTTGATTTTATCACAGAACTGGGGCGTCATCTTGCTAGTACCACGGGCGAACCAAGGGAGACAAGTTTTTTTACACCAGAGAATATCGATCATCATCCACCGGCTTAACGCGGTAACCTTCAGCGGCTCGATGATAACAGCCCAAGCTGACTTGAACGAGGAATAACCGTTCCAGAAATATAACTTATCTAATCTCTAAGACCTTGAGGGAATGAAGTACCTCGGGGCAAAAAAATTGATGATAATAATAATAATAATAATAATAATAATAATAATAATAATAATAATAATAATAATAATAATAATAAGAAGAAGAAGAAGAAGAAGAAGAACAACAACAACAACAACAACAACAACAACAGCAACAGCAGCAGCAGCAGTAACAATAACAATAATCTCTTTTCCTTGGAAAGAAGAGGAATGAGGGTGAGCTTATTGAAACCTACAAAATTCTGCATGCAGGCCCTACTTGAAAATATAGATGAAAGAAGGCAGCAACTAGAAATCTAAGATCTGAAAATGTACCATAAGTGGGTGCGATTAGACAATAGAACATTCTTTTTTAGTCAAAGAATTGTGGATCACTGGAACCGAAACCACAGGAAGTAGTATCTGCACCAAGCCTGAACATTTTCAAACAGAAACTGGACAGTTGGATAGATGGATATAGAGCCCGCCGCCGCCGCCGACATTTCGTGGGCGCCGCCGCCGCCGATTTTTGTTTGTCGGCGCGCCGCCGCCGCCGATAATCTGTCGGCGCGCCGCCGATGCCAATTTGATATGCTTAATTGTTATTGTTGCATTTCTCATGTTTTCCATGATTTCGCGATAAAGTGTTACTTTTGTGAGAAATAGAAGTGGACATCTTGTACTTACTTACTTCTTTTTATTTTTCTGGTTTGTTAGCGAAACTTGATCGGCAACACGAATTGGTGTCGTCAATGCTATGAGCGTATGATACATAAGTCATTTAAGCGACTTCTTGATAGTCCTACAAGTAGCCACTGTTTTGATACTTCTGTTCCTGTTGCCATTTCCTTAATACATTGACAACAAAGGCATGTCTTTGTATGTCTACTACAGTACTACAGTATTCCACCATTCGTTACCTTCATGTTGAATAGCTTCTATAACTTATTGATTGCAGCCTTGATGTATGTGGTCTTGTTACAATGGTGTAAATTTTTGGCTTAATATTGTAAGGTTAGAGCAGTTTATAAGTGCTATTAATATCAAGATACTAATTCCTGCAGAACGGAAAGTATAATTGATTAATACTTTTGGCTGGAATCTATTCAGGTAAACAGTATCAGTTGAGACAGGTTTTGACTTAGTACGTATAGTATCGAGAATGGTCTTTTTCAGTTTAGTCTGATATAGACAATGGTCTATATATGGAGACCTTAAATGGCATGGCACCAATTCAAACGGGCAGCAGACCAACTGGTAAATTAATTGAAAAATTAACAGGGGTGAGGCCACGTCTCGGCCATTGTATTACCATAGGAAAACATATATTTACATTTCACTTCATGGCTTGACAGCAGCCGCTCTCACTGGGAGGATGCTGTTATCCGGCATCTGCCATGTGACTTGGTGTGTAGGCCTATACTGTATCAGTCAGGTGTCAAGTGTATTCATGCAATCTGCAATGCATGTTGCTTCATAACAATACCTATACAGATGTGCAGTGTAATTAAGGATGTTCACATTTGTAAGGGGCAATTGTCTGAAAGTGTCTTCTCTCTCAGTCCCTTTGTATGTTGTTGAGGTTCAGTTTGATGGAATGGCTTTAGAGAACTTGGCCCTCTTGACTGGTCACAGGACCAACGGCTGTTCAACTCTCATAGTGAATCATGCTTCTGACTAAGGCACGCCGCGCCGCGCCGCGCCGACGCCGACATTTCGTGGGCGCCGCCGCCGCCGATTTTTGTTCGTCGGCGCGCCGCCGCCGCCGACCCAAAATGACCGGCGCGCCGCCGCCGACTCTATGAAGTCGGCGCAGGGCTCTAGATGGATATATAGGCACTAAAAGTTTATATAGCTTATGTAGCCTATTAAATGTAACTGTAACTGTAAAAACAGAACACAATAATAGTGACACATTCCCTAGTGACCCACAACACGGAGCGATGCGGTCCCGCTGGCTGAGGACCAATTCACTGCAGCTCCCGGACAGTAGTCTTACCCACAGGAATCAACTTGAGAGAAACCTCTGTCCGATAGAATCATTTCCGACCTCTTCATCGGGCATGCCTCAGAGCAGACTGCTCCACACACCAGCGACTGGCTGCTGGCTCTTCCCTATCATCTCGTCCCGGTTCAGACTGGACGATGATTCGGTCAGGGTGTCGGGTGGCCTCCGGCTGTCGTCTCCCTCTGTGTACCGTAAAGATGCCTTTGGAGTTCTCAGGAGGCCGCGGATGGCCTGTACGGTCTCTCCTGCACTCTGGGTCCGGGCCAATCTTCTAGACACGCGACGCTGAACGACCTAATTTTTCGCAGAGCAACCCGAGCATGATTCCCTTCCACTACGGAACCAGTGGGCCTTTTGAGGGCCGACGGCAAGAGACCGGATGGCCTCACCCTTATTCCTTGACCCCTTGACCGCTTCTTATCTGACAGATTCCTTACGGACAGCTGCTGGGTCGGCCAAGAAGACAAGACGACGGCCCACAAACACGTGAAATATTGTCAACTGTCCGCTGCCCACCTCTTTGTTCCTCTGGTATTTGAAACTCTGGGCCGGATTAACAACGAGCCCTTGGCCTTTCTGCTCTAGGGAAGAACCTCAACACTGTTGTGGAGGACGCTCGATAAACCACCTTTTTTTGTTCCAGCGCCTTGCGCTTAAAATTTAGTGTTTCAATGCGGTGGCCTTTAGAGATATTTTCACCAGCTCAGACCTAGACGAATAAAGTCCAGTACAGACAATTCTGCGCTCTAAATAATTTTCAAGTCCCTGAGGGTTCCTTTTTATCTCGGGGCATAAAGTAATAATGGTAACAATAACAATAATTATTCAGATCTATTTTAATGTCTACCTAGTACTTAATTGAAGCCATGGTAAACACAACTTGACAAAAGACGGCATTAATTATTATTGTGAAATGTTTTCGTGTCATCTATGAAAGCATTGAAACAGATTTACTTAAATGCATTCCGTTTTAGCGTTCTGTAATGTCAGAGGCTGCATAAAACCGCACCTGAATCTTAGGGCAATAGTTGAATAGCCGAGATATATAGTTGAGCATCGATCAACCACAATTTAGAAGACAAAATAACAGTTTTGTAAGAAAAATTTGAACACCTTGTACAGTTCAATCAATGACACCAATTATTATAAAATTATAACTTGTTAAGTGTATTGTTACCTTCATCCAGTTCATCGTCTGATTTAGGTTCTCGGTTCCAAGTACGGAGTGTTCCTTCGAATCCATTTGTGCTTTGAGTCGTTTGCAGTTTGGACACATTTTCTTGAGTTAGTTTCTGCAAAATAAGTCGATATTTATGGAAGTTTCGGTAAGAATAAACAAGCAAGCTGTCAGGTACAGCTTCCCAGTAAGTGAAGGATAGACAATGTAGTAATGATATGGAAATGGTATTTTCAAATTTGCATAGCGCCAGTTCAAAAGAAGCTGCACAACAAAACCACGATCGAATGAAATGGTCTTCAAGCGTTTGCGGAAAAAAGGCAAAGAGAGGCTAAGAAGCTTATGTCGCAGATTGTTAGGAAGTTTATAGTAGATTACAAGTACGACCCTGATGAGTCTCTCTTGAAGTGGCGCTATGCAAATTTGCAGTTACAATTACAGTTACAATTACAATCACACTGGCATTCGAAAGCATACAGTAGCAGGTTGACCAGTTTGAAAAGCACGCCCATCTAACAGGGCAACTTGAATTACTATGAAACTCTTACTTTGTTTTCAACCAGCTGCCATATGCAATGCAGACCTCTACAAATTCCCTTTTAAAATCCTTCAACGACTGAAGCCCTATAGCGATTCGGTTCATTGACAGTTTCGCTCAGCAGGAGTTTATTTTTCTACAGATTGCCTCTTTGACGTTGATTCTGAGTAGATATTTTGAAAAGGCGCTATATAAAATCTCCATATGAATGATTCTCATGGTTCTTATTCACCAGGCTTCCCATGTTTCGTTCAACGTCTTCGAAGCGTTTCGTAAGTTTCATGTTGGCATCACGAAATTCTTCGTGAAGTTTCTTGAAACTGATGCTCAAACTGCGTTGCTCATCGGAAGCTGATTTCTCTATTCGATCACAACACTGCTGCAGGTTCTCTAAGCGATCCTCATTGTTTTCCAAGCGTTCAAGAATTGACTTCTTAAAGTCTTGAAATTCATCACTGAGTTCCTTGACGGTTGTATTCAAAGCTGAAAACGGCTGTTGAATCAACTCGGTGTTCTGAAAAGTTGACATCTTCTTTGACAAGGCTTCAGCTACTGTGGTGTCTATTAGTGAAATAATTTCGGATCTTGACATAATTGGCTGATCGTGACTACTTGACTGGACAGAAACCCCAGAAGAACTGTCCGGTTTCGCGTATTTCCCCGGACCGACCTGTTTCCACATAATGATGAATGGTTTCTAGAGCTTCCAATATGAGCTGTTGGTACAGAATGGAGCTTTTCGCTAAGTTCTTGCCTAAAACAAAGCAGAACATTTTTATACAGTCAAACTGAAAGCATGCAGAGTAATGAAGATTCTGAATAACAATAGTAAATAGTGAATAAGTAATCTTTACTTGCATCTGACAGGAGCATATAATTTAGAACAACTAAAGAATGATGTACCCCATTCCAAATAACAATGATGATGATGATTGTGAACTGAGTTTTGTGTACAGTTTTACAGTGCGAGATATTAGCGTATATATTTAGTGCGCTTACTTTAGTTTCACGTGTATATGTATATATGATAAATGCATAACGTTTAATTGTACTGTCTTAGTGACACGCGCGGCCGGCCAATCTCGGCAGCGGCGCGCTATATGTATATTATTAGAGTTCGCTTATGCGCACAGAAGACAGGTGTGTCAAGAGGCGCGAAGAATTATGCTGACTAGAAAAGTTTGAAGTCGAGTGTGTTCGCTGTAGTAGTGTGGCTGACTAGTCGAGTTGTAATCGAATTGAGTTCTGTCTGTTTGTTTCTTATTAAACTAAAAGATATTAAACTGTGTTGCTGATTAATTCAGGTTATACTTATACGTAGAATTAGTGTTCAAAAGGTGAACGTTAAATAGGCGTTAAGTACGAAGAGAACAAGGATTTAATCAGAAGGATTGTCAACGGAAGGATTGGGTTGACATTATTGGTGGCAGCGTCGGTGTGGATAAGAACTCACGGTGGATAAGAACTCACGGTGGATAAGAACTCACGGTGGATAAATAACTCACGGTGGATAAATACTCACGGTGGAATAATTACTCACGGTGGAATAATTACTCACGGTGGAATAATTACTCACGGTGGATATAAACTCACGGTGGATTAAAATTCACGTTATCACCTCCTTCGGCGGATAGAAGAATCTACGACGGTGATAAAAGAATTTACGCGTTGTTGCTGTGTGACGTGTCTACGATATCAACGACGGTGGAACACGAGAAACGGTATAAAAAATTTCGTTGTTTTCCACGAACAAATATAAAAGAAATCCCGTTTGTTTATCGATTCACACAACAAGAAAAACCGTGACTTCTTTGAAAAGAGAAATCACCAAAGTAAACAAGTAAGATGGAGAAACTAAGTGCTGAAAGACAAGCAGATATTAAGAAGATGTCTACGGAGAGGCTGAAACAGCGTTTGTTGAAAGCCGGTTTCAAAGAAGAACAATTAGAAGGTATGTCACGTGGTGACATGATACAGGAACTCGCTGAAGTGTGGGTTAAAGAAGAAGTCGAAGAAGAAGGTGCAGTTGGCGGTGCCGTAGAAAAGGCTATTGAAAAACCTCCTGCGCCTATGTCTATGGAGATGTTGATGCAGTGGATGATGATGAAAGAAGATAGGGAGGAGAAACGGAGACAAGAAGAGAAAGAGATAAGACAGGAAGAATTGCGCTTGCAGAGAGAGAAAGAAGAGAAAGCGGAACTTGCAAGGCAAGAAGAATTGCGCTTGCAGAGAGAGAAAGAAGAGAAAGCAGAACGTCTGCAGAGAGAGAAAGAAGAGAAAGCAGAACGTTTGCAGAGAGAGAAAGAAGAGAAAGAATTGCGCTTGCAGAGAGAGAAAGAAGAGAAAGCGGAACTTGCAAGGCAAGAGGAATTGCGTCTGCAAAGAGAGAGAGAAGATAAAGCAGAACAAGTGCGTAAGGCAGAACTTGAATTGCAAAAGAATCAGTTTGAGATTCAGTTAGAACAGTTGAAAAGAGATAGGGAAGATGCTGAAAGAAGAAGATTGGAGCAGATGATTGAATTTGAAAAAGCTAGAAAAAGTGATGAAGAGGTTCGTCAGCAACAGATTGAAGCAAAGAGAATGCGTGAAGAAGAAAAAGAAAAAGCGCGAACGTTAGAGTTAGAACGTGCGGAACAGATCAGACAAGAAGAACTCAAATTTCAGAAAGAAAGTTTGGAAAAGGCAGAGGCAGAAAGACAGGAACGTCTGAAACTGGAGAAATCAAAATTGACATTGAAAGAAACGCAAATGAGAGAAGAACGGGAAGCAGAAAGAAGGAAGCAGCAAGAAAGTGAAACTTTGGTGTCAAAGATTAAGAAAATAGGTGATGCAATGAAGCATGTATTGCCTCAAATGCCAACTGATATGATGGAGGTGCCATTATATTTTGAAACAGTCGAGAACGCATTTCGCAGTTTTGCTGTGGAAAAGCCGTTTTGGGTGAAATTATTACTACCATTGATGACGCCGAAAGCTCGAACCGTTCTGAATAGATTGTCATACGATGATCTAGACAATTATGATAGAGTCAAGCAGCACTTATTAAAAGAATTTAAATTGACTTCGAGAGAATACAGAGCCAGATTTGTGGATGCTAAGAAGACGACAGAAGAGACTTATACGATGTTTACGGCAAGACTGAAGAACTTGCTAAACTATTACGTGAGAAGTCGAAACGTGAACAGAGAGTATGATACGCTCTTTGATTTGCTGGTAGCGGATAAGCTGAAAGAATGTTTACCGCCAGGTCCACTACAGTTTGTATTGTCGAAGGAAGGAACTGACTGTCTCCAAGCTAGTGCAGTGGCAGACCTAGCAGACATTCATGTAAACAATCGAATTGGGTTTGCGATCCCAAATATAAACAGTTATCCTTCTCAACGTTCCGTAAACCAAAGCCAGAGTGGAAAGTGGAAAAGTAATCCAGAAACAGGGAGTCAGTTCAAAGGTAAAGAAGTCAAGGCTAGTGTCCCTGTACCCAATGAGACCAGAGAAGTGACGTTTGGTCGCCAGGGATTTAACAAATCGTCAGCGCCGTTTGCCAAGAGGGAAGGCAACACATCGTTTACGCAGTATAAGAGATATGAAGGAAATGAACAACGAGGTATTTCACAACCATACCATACAGTTGTGAAGCGTTGTCACAACTGTGGTTCAGACAAACATTTGGTTAAATTTTGTCCAGTTCCAGTGGCAGCAGCTAGTTCTAGCAGAAATCAAGAACACACAAGGGTGAATTTGATTCAAGTGGTTAGTGATACAGGTAATCAAACCGCGAGTCAAGAAAACCAAGAGACTGAAGTAAAGTCAGTAATGAAATGTGGTATTCAAAAAGAAATTCTATTGGATGCTGAAATTCAGAGAGAAGTCATAGGAAAAGATGACAGTCGAATATTGAAGAAATCGTTCTTGCAATATGTCGAGGTTGAAATTCGTGCAGTAGACGGTAAAGAGCCAGTGAAAGTCAAAGCACTGAGCGACTCGGGAGCAGAGATTCCGGTGATTAGTGAAGAATTACTGGAAGGCATGAAGGTGGAACAAATTGGAAAAGTGAATTTGCAATGTGTGGCAGGAGATGCCATTCCTGCGAAGTTAGTGAAAGTCGATGTTAGACTGTGTGATAGTGACGTGGAAGAAGAGGGATTTCCGCGTAAAATCCAGTGTTCACTTACACCTTATGTCACCTTGATGTGTGCTAGTATTGCAAAGATGGGCAGTACAGAAAGATTCTTGTTGCATCCAGAGATAATTGCCGAATTAAAAGCCGTACCACAGATGAAAGTTAAAACGATACAAGGAGATGTGAGTGTACGAGCAAATGTAATGACGAGAGCGCAGAGTCGGAAACAGGAAATGGTAGATGTTGATGAGAAGAGTGAAACTGAAAGTTCAAGTGATGAGGAAAACGAAAGTAATGAGCAACGAAGCTTATCGCGAGATGGTGTAATAGCAGAGATGAATGAGCAAGAGATGGCTGCATGCGAGAATGGCACATTAAATGAAACTGAAGAAGACAATGAATGTGATGTGGGGATAGGAGACTTGTATAGAGATGAAGAGATGGATGAAGAACAAAAGGTGCAGATTGCCGATTCGAAGAAGTTCGAAGAGCAACAGAGAAGGATGAATCGTTGAAGCCGTGGTGGAAGTTAGCACAAGAGAAAGAATCTGAATTCTGTGTGATCAACGGTTTATTGCATAAGAAATATCAGATATTAGACCAGACGATATATCAACTAGTGTTACCAAAAGACAGACGAATAAAAGTGATGGAATTGGCGCATGAATCGGTATTTGGAGGACATCTAGGAGAAGAGAAAACAAGAGAACGAATAAAATTATCTTTTGTATGGCCAAAGATGAGAAGAGATATTGTGAAATTTTGTAAGTTTTGCGAGAAGTGTCAACTAAAGGCAAGGAGTCTGGTGATGGATAGAGTGCCTATCACTCCAGTCTCAAGAGAAGAGGTCGCCTTCAGGAGAATGACAATGGACCTAATAGACAACCCGAGGAAATGGCACAAGAAAATTCCTTTTCACGAAAAGCATTTGAAAGAACTCAAAGAAACTACGGAGAAAGCATTATTGTTTGCAGAATCTTACTCTCAAGAAAAGCAGTTACAATACCCAAATCAGTATAACAAGAGAGCAAGGCACAAAGGAATTTGCAGCATACCGAATTCCTTTGATTTATCGATCAGAAGTGGAACGTCAGATCAAAGAAATGTTAAAAACAAACATTATTAAACCATCATCGAGCAGAATGGCAAGCCCTTTGGTTATTGTTAAAAAGAAAGACGGATCTTTGAGACTTGCCTGTGACTACAGATACATTAATTCATTCACTGTGGATTGTAAATATCCTATGCCGATTGTCAGAGACGTTTTGAACAAAGTTGGAAAGTCTAATGTGATTTCTATTTTGGACTGTCGAAGTGCTTATTGGACTTGTCCTGTAAAACAATCTGATCAATGGAAGACAGCTTTTGTAACACATAATGGACTGTATGAATTTACTCGTGTTCCTTTTGGAATGATAAATTCAGGACGAACTTTTGTTAAGGCGATAAATTTAGTTTTACAGCCTATAAGTGACTTTGCAGAACCGTATGTTGATGACATTGCTGTGCATTCTGACAGTTGGAAAGTTCACTTGCAGCATCTAGATGCATTTTTGATGCAAATGAGATTGCATAACGTTACTTTGAATTTGAAAAAATGCATATTTGGTAAGAGTGAGGTAAGGTTTATCGGTCATGTGGTTGGGTCTGGTAAGATAAAGATGAATCCAGACAGAATTGAAAGTTTGACTAATTTGAAGATCCCAGAAACTAAGAAGCAAGTTAAGCAACTGCTTGGATTTTTTAATTATTACAGACAGTTTATTAAGGACTTTGCACAGATTGCGAAACCGCTATCTGATTTAACTAGTAAACGTGTTTCTGATAAGATTGATTGGACTGTTGAACATCAGCAAGCATTTGATTTACTTAAAGAGGCTGTGCGATCCAAAGTAGTGTTATATGTTTTTGAAGTGGGAAAACCATTCAATTTGTACTGCGATAGTAGTGACTTTGCAGTCGGTGCTGTTTTAACACAGATGGACGACAAGGGAATAGAACGCCCTGTGTCATTTATCAGTCAGAAATTAACTGATACCCAGAAGAGATGGGCTACTGTGGAAAAGGAAGCCTATGCTATTGTTTGGGCTCTAAACAAGTTAAAAGAAATTATAATTGGATCAAAAATTTTCATTTTTACTGATCACAATCCTCTTACATATTTGACTGAGTCAATGTCTAAGTCTGCTAAACTTGTGCGTTGGGCGTTAGCCTTACAAACTTTTGATGTTGAGGTGAAGTACAAGAAGGGCAGATTGAATATTATTGCTGATTGTTTGTCAAGGTTATAAGTAATCGTAAGACTGTTCATTAATTAGTTATATATATATATATATGTTTCATGTATTTTGGTAATTTCGCAAATTTTGAAATTTAATTTGCTCAATTCCAGAAAAAGGAAGGAGGTAATGTGAACTGAGTTTTGTGTACAGTTTTACAGTGCGAGATATTAGCGTATATATTTAGTGCGCTTACTTTAGTTTCACGTGTATATGTATATATGATAAATGCATAACGTTTAATTGTACTGTCTTAGTGACACGCGCGGCCGGCCAATCTCGGCAGCGGCGCGCTATATGTATATTATTAGAGTTCGCTTATGCGCACAGAAGACAGGTGTGTCAAGAGGCGCGAAGAATTATGCTGACTAGAAAAGTTTGAAGTCGAGTGTGTTCGCTGTAGTAGTGTGGCTGACTAGTCGAGTTGTAATCGAATTGAGTTCTGTCTGTTTGTTTCTTATTAAACTAAAAGATATTAAACTGTGTTGCTGATTAATTCAGGTTATACTTATACGTAGAATTAGTGTTCAAAAGGTGAACGTTAAATAGGCGTTAAGTACGAAGAGAACAAGGATTTAATCAGAAGGATTGTCAACGGAAGGATTGGGTTGACAATGATGATGATAATAATAATAATAATAATAATAATAATAATAATAATAATAATAATAATAATAATAATAATAATAATAATAATAATAATAATAATAATAATAATAAAACAACAACAAAAATAAAAATAATAATTACAGAATTAGTTACAGTAGATTACGACACAAGCAAATGTAATACTGGGGCATGCACAACAAAGCTTTGGAATAGTCCATTGATGTTACATGGTTGTGAGTAAATCTGTGATGTTTTGTAGAATGGCAATCAAAGCAGAAGTAGTGGAACCAGTGGGTTGAAAAGCAAATTGATCATTATTTGATAATGGATGAAAACATTAATAAAAGAAAAGTATGTAATGTAACTGTTACAGTCAGAAAATATTTGGGTAGTTATCCAGAAAGTGTCAAATTTGGTAATTAAAAAACATTTTCCCCAAATTTTGTGCAAGTTTTTTGTTTAGTCGTTTACATAGTTATATTTAACTAATGTCAAAGAAATCCACTACATTTGTTATCGTAAGTTAATTATAGATTAATTCAGATTTTATACAGCAATAACATCTGTTTGTCATTACCATCCCCCGTTTTCTTTAATCACGCGAACCTGAAATATTCCTCTGGTGCTTAGATCTATCGTAATTTATAAACTATATGATACCAGCAGTAAGTTGGAATACTGCAGGCCTTTCCCTCATATAATATATTAGTCTGGTGTCTAGCAATTAAGACATCTGCCGAAATTATTAAGAAATCGCTCTAGTAGTTTCAGGTACATTAAAAAAAATCTGTGCAGCATTAACTATAACTGTATATCATATGCATTAGATGCGAATTGAGAAACATTTGAAGAGTTGCCAGAAATTTCTAATTGCTTGCAATTTATTTTTATATCAAACAATTCACACAGGGATGGTAATACCTTAGGGATGGTAATGACTTTTGGAGGGTGGTAATGACATCGGTCAGGGATGGTAATGACTTTTCGAGATGGTATATGACATAAGCCAAGAAATGTGACAGGTGTTAAGGTTATGAGACTTAACAGTTTAAAACAACTTAGCATTATCATAGTAGACAAATTATGTGGCGCAAATGTCGGGGCGCATTTGTCGCTAATTTTTTGGCGTAATTATCGAGATTTTCTGTGGCTCATTTGTCGGGGCGCATTGTCGGGGCGCTTTTGTCGTGGGCACTTTTGACGGGTCACCACTAAGTGGTTATAGACCAGCTACTGATTAAAAACCAGTCATCTTTCGTCTGAGCGCAAAGCCGAAGATACATTGACAACCTTTTCTTGCAAGTTTGGTAGAATTCTCGAGTTTACAGTATAAGCTATAACGAAAGAGGAAGGAAATGACCTTATCTTCAAACTGCGCAGATGAAAACTGATTGAAGAAACATACATATGCCAATAGCAGATTGAAATACGACAAAGGCTTACACAGATCTTACCTCGATTGCATAGGAAGCAATAAATCTAATACAGATTTTCAGCAGAGTAAAGATGATCGTCTGCTTATCGATTCTTGCTTAATACTTCGCAGTCCTATACGAGTGTTCCCAGTTTACTACATAATCATAGAAACAACCACTGAGACTAATACTATACGAAGCGCTACAAACTTAGGCCTATATGCTAAACGTTCACCCTGTGTTAGCTTCTCTTGCATGCACGTACAAGCCTTTACCGATTGCGTAGGGCCAACCTCTTACCTGTTTTAGGCTTAAATAGGCCCTAAGTGAACCTTGACCAAAATCCTTTGTCATACACTTGAGCTCAAACATAGAGCCTTCTGATTAAAGACTTCATGTAGGCTAAACGTGAAGCTTATAAACTTTTCATGTGTAGAGTGTTTGTGTGAGATACTTAATTACCTCAACATAAACCAGCTGTTCCCAGACAGACAGTCGGCACACCGTGCTTTCCATTCTACTGAGACGGTTCTCGCAGATATGCTGGCTGGCATTCTTCTTGCGATTGACTCTGGAACTTCTCTCTTCTTTCTCTTCTAGATCTGTCTGCTGCATTCGACACAGTCGACCACGACATTCTGCTCCAACGACTGCAGTTGTCTTTTGGCATGTCATCTACTGCGCTAGAGTGGATGACGTCCTACCTCACTGGCAGCCAACAATGTGTCCGCCATGCCGACTCATTTTCTACAGCGACTATCCTTACCTGTGGCGTTCCTCAAAGCTCAGTTCCGGGACCCATTCTTTTCCTCTTTTATACTGCCGACATCATAACCACAATATCCAAGCACGGTCCGCATGGTCATCTCTACGCGACTCACACGTCTATGAATTCTGTCGCCCTGATTCCACCGACGTATAGCATCTGCGGTCCACGTCAATGAGCTGCCACAGTGACATCGCTGAGTGGATGAATTGCAATCGATTGCAGCTCAATTCATCGAAGTCAGAATTCATCTTGTGCTCGTCCTCGCGCAGGTTGGAAAACTTAGATCGAAGTCCTTTAGTCATTGACGCGAATGCTGTCGAGCCAAAGAACCTGGTTCGCAAATCTCGGCCTCCCTCGACAGAGACCTATCAATGACGTCACACAGCACAGGGCTTGTGAGGACCAGCTTCGGAGTCCTGAGACAGCTCAGGTCTGTTTCTCGGTCTCTCACACAGGATGTAACTCGCCATCTCGTGCAAAGTTTAATCCTGAGCCGAATCGATTACTGCAATGTCGCCTTTGCTGGCTTGCCACAGCGCAGTGTCATTCGACATCAGGCGGTCATCAACGCTGCTGCTCGTCAGATTATGAGACTAAAACAGTTCGACCATCTTACAACCGTGATCCAAGATCTCAAGTGGCTCAGAATAGGCGAGCGGATCAAATCTGAACTTCATCATGGTGCACAAATGTCTGAACAACTGCGCAGCACGCTTAGGACGACCCCAATAGGTCACGGCTGCGATCAGTAAAGTCCGCTGATGTCTTCGCGCCAGAACAAAAATTAAAATGGGCGATCGGGCCTTTCGGGTCGTTGGCCCGCGTGCTTGGAACAGTCTTCCTGCTCATATTCATTTGCGCTGACAGTAGACAGTGTGCGTGTGTTTGTGTAAAGCATCCTAGAAGTAGCTTGCTACCAACGATGCTATATAAATTGTCTTAATTATAATTACAATTACAATTAATATCTTCTAGGCTCGCATCAATAATTTCGGAAATGCAAATAATAATAATAGAATCAAAATACATGTACCATGGTAGGCCTATCTACAATTTAATACAAGTCCATTACTGACGAGGGCCAGGCCATACACAATATACTTCGGTCGCAAAATGAACGGGGGTTTGTAAACAACGCTGAGCTTGCTGCCATCAAATCCTAGGAACAGGAGCTGTCGCTGCTCAGAACCGCGCACTCTGATGTTCGCTGGAATCGTCGCATCAAAGTCGACCTTGACCTGAATATCATGGACAGGCGCTCAGGCTGCGGGCGAACCTCCAGGACGAAGACTGGGTAGAGGTCAACGAACTCGAGGGGTATCGCCCGATAGGACGACTTGCGCGAGCCATTACCACAATACTTCTCCAAAAAGTCGCGGGGACTGTGTAGGACCGCGGGAACTTGAGTTGCGCGAAGCTGTTAATGTGGACAGATGGACATGACGATTGACGACTGTGCAACTCCTCTTCGGTCTGTGATCTCGTTCCTTACAAAGTGTTCGGCCACCCCACAGTTAAAGCATTTGCCTCTGCGGCATGCAGTTTGTCCCTCGCAACCGGAAATGCGAATCTGATGATGGTGATGATGAAGATGAGGGTGATACGGTAATTGTTTCGAATCCTGAGGGGTCTATTCTCTCCTGTCCAGCACCCCTATATGCGCCTCCATATCGCCATTGTTGCTGAGCATCTCTTTTACTTAATTGGTTATCTGTCGAAAGGCTTATGAGCATTCTATATTCCAGGCTGTTGCTCTTCCCTCGCTTCTCGCACTTGGATCTCGTGCTGCATCACGTAGGATCCAGACATATCTTCATAGGCCTTCAAACACAATGCCAATCTGTACGCACTCTCCAAATTAGGCGGGTCATGCTGCAAGATCTTAATTGCAAGCAGAAGCGGTACTTTGGGATAGAAAGTGACAGGTAAGAAATTTCGCCGCGTTTCCCATTCGGGAACTGTTAAATAATTTTAACGGCACCGTTTACAAGTGCGTCATGCGGCTCATACCTAATAATAGTTATAATACTAATAATAAAAAATGAAAATGATAATGATGATGATGATGATGATGATGATGATGATGGTGATGATGATGATGATGATGATGATGATGATGATGATGATGATGATGATGATGATGATGATGATGATGATGATGATGATGATGATGATGATGATGATGATGACGATAATAATAATAATAATAATAATAATAATAATAATAATAATAATAAAAACTATGGAGATCGCAATGCTTTTTTGTTTATTACGAACATTTTTAACGCGCGTAAATTCACAGGAATGCGAATCTGATGATTGTGTTCATGAAGATGATGGTGATAAGGTAAATGTTTTGAGTCTTGAGGGCTCAACAGAAGGCCTTCCGAGGAAATAGTAATGAGCATTGTTTCTTCTGGGTTTGAAAAGTGGGAAGGCACGGTATCCTCCACTCCAAAAGGTGGGATACCGGTGCCCCTCGTACCTCCCACAAATTAGCCTTGACTGCAAGCTCACTTAGGGGTCATGCATAAAGGACGTCCGCAATGAGAGGGTGAGGGGCCATCGAAATGCGGACACATGCGGACAAGGGAAGGTATTTGGGTCATGACCATTGCGGACGTCCGCATCTAAACTTTTAAATTTGATAGTTTTTAAAACACTACTGGATTTCAACCTTACCCGAGAGACGAAAAGGACAGTGAGGTGATTGCCTAAAACTTCATGCATGGTGTAACCTTTACTGCGACTTTATAGGCTTTTATTACTGCACATCCTGATATTAAACCCAAACTGTCATCTAAATATGAACTGCAACTGTGGAATAGTTGTAAAGATAATGATGATGACATTAAAAATTGGCTTTGGCGTGCGGACGTCCGCAAAGGAGGGAGGGGGTAATGTCAAATGCAGAAAAATGTGGACAAGGGGCTGGAGGGGTCCAAAGTAGGTCATATTTTACGGCCGTCCTTTATGGACGACCCAAAAGGTCACCGCACAAACTGCATTTCTTGCTAGAATTTCTGCCACTGTTGAGCTTGATCCCGGTTAAGCAAAGATGATAAGCCGTGAAATATCTGCCATTAAATTTCTTAGGTGCTCGTTACGTACAGCTCCTCCCGACACTATTTCATTTGGATCCTAGGCCTATTCAGACTAAGAGGGACGAAGTTGGTTTTGTCTATGAGAGGTCACTGATTTTTTCCTCTGGCGGAAATTGCAATTTGTGTCCCAGAGGAGACAAACAATAAATCAAAAACTGCTGCTGAAATTATTTCAAACATATTGTGTCTACGAGCCAAGAATAGTAGGCGTTTGTCAAAGGCCTCTTGAATAACTGTTATTGCACCAATGTGGACTCCTGTGTAAGCGCTGGTTGTGTCAAAACACAACCCAGCCAGCCATTGTAACACCTCTTCCCATTCTCTGAGAATTTCAACAACCTTATTCCCCACCAGGATACCAGTTTCAGAGCCAGGCAGTTTTGGAATGGCTAGAAGCTTTCAATTCCTATATATATTGTAGCGGGTTCATCCTAATAAAGTCTCAAACAAAGTCGTCTCTAGTTTAAATAGGTATAATTCTCCAAACAAAAATATCAAACAAAATTATCGATACATTACCCAACCGTAGATGACGGTGGAAAACGGTTCGTTCATCACTCACGGAAGAACGCCAACGAAAACCTGGTCTTCAATGCAGCAACAGGCTGACGACCAGAAAAGTAGACGCGTAGAAAGACGTCAAACACCACAGGTGTAAAGCCTCACGAAACCAGCTTAACTAGCATGCAAACACAGGAAGTACTCGGACAAGACTACGCCCAGTCGGCAGTATCATCAGAGACTTCAGCCACACACCCTATTCTCTATCCTTATATAGTAGATCTTTCCCCGGTAGAGGTCTCTTATTAGCCAAAGAAAACCAGTCAAGCAGGACCGTTACCCATCCTAGAACTAGTCAGTCATGGGATCCTAACATACCCCGGGACGTCCATGCAAGGCAGAAACCAGAAGGGTTTCTGACTTAACTAACTTATAATAAACATGCACAGTGCAACAAATATCAAAATCCAAGCATAACCTATGCAACAAATCATTCGACACAAAATCATTTAAACTATACACACTAGACGTCCATATACGTCAGCCCTAAACATATGCAATAAATCATTTCACACAAACAAAAACATTAATCTATACACACTAGACGTCCATGTACGTCAGCCCTAAACACGATTACCCACTGGTAATCATCGATGGTCGACTCAACAAGTCCGGAAGGTAATTGTCTCTCCCTGAACGGTACCGAATATCCAAAGTATATTTTTGGAGTTCCAAACTCCATCGGAGTAATTTATCGTTCGAGTTTGCCATCGAATTGATAAAAGTGAGAGGACTGTGATCAGTAAAGACCACCACAGGCGCAGATCCGAAGTATACGGAAAACGTCCGTACAGCCATGACCAATGCCAGAGCCTCCTTCTCCACTGTTGAGTAGCGTATTTCGTGCTTCCGTAATTTCCGACTGTAGTAGCACACCGGATGTTCGATTCCATCGTATATCTGGAATAGACACGCTCCAACACACACCTGCGAAGCATCAACAGCAACCAAAAATGGTCTGTTATAATCAGGCGGTTTAAGAATTGGTTTCGACGCCAACCTTGATTTCAAGTCAACAAAAGCCTGTTCAGCCTTCGGCGACCACACAAATTTATTTCCCTTCTTCAAAATCTCTGTTAAAGGATTAGTTAAATCAGAAAAATGTGGCAAATATTTCCTGTAATAGCTTGCCAACCCAAACAAAGACTGTAACTGCTTCTTGTTAGTAGGAGTTGGGAAATGAAGCATCACTTCCACCTTTTGTGAACGTGGTGACACTACACCTCGACCTACATGATGACCCAAGAAATCCACCTCAGCGTCAGCAAAAATACACTTTTTTATGTTCAATGTTAATTTAGCATTCGCCACCCGTTGCAACACTAGTTGTAAATGATCCATATGATCAAACCAAGTCATACTGAAAATAATGACGTCATCCAAGTAAGCATCACAAAAAGACTCTAAACCTGCAAAAACCTTCTTAACCAACAGACTAAATGAACTCGGCGCGTTTCGAAGCCCAAAAGCCATGTATTTCCATTGGAAATGACCATTAGGCGTCACAAAACCTGTCAAAGCCCTTGCCGATGACGCTATAGGAATTCGATAATATCCTTTCGTCATGTCTAATTTCGTAAGAAATTTTGCCTGACCAACTTTGTTTATGAGTGTTTCCACTCGAGGCATAGGAAACGGATCAGGAACTGTGACTGAATTCAGTTTCCTGAAATCTGTACACAATCGCAATGTACCATCAGGCTTCGGAACCAGAACTATTGGCGCCGCCCACGGACTCTCAGATTCTTCAATAATCCCCGATTGCAACAACTCTTCTATTTCCTTATTTACCACCTTTAACCTGTCTGGATGAAGCGGATACGGTGATTGCCTCATAGGTCTCACTCCATCTAGCAACTTGACATCATGCGACACCAAAGTTGTCTTCCCCGGCTTGTCACTAAACACATTCTGAAATTTGCATAACACATATGTCAAATCCTTAACTTGACTCTGATTCAAATGATAAATCATCACAGAATCCATAATTGATGTAGACTTGTCTGCATCAGTAACCAAAACATTCACTTCAGGTTCACTGTCAACAACCAACACCTGCTCCCCTTGCCGTGGTAGATATCTCTTCATGAGATTGACATGTACCACCCGTTTCGTTTTCCTCCGATCCGGAGTACCGACGAGATAATCAACCTCCCCAAGTCTTTTCAGCACTTGGTAGGGACCACAATACTTGGCTTCCAAAGGCTTCCCAATTAAAGGCAACAAAAGTAATACCTGGTCACCTTTCTCAAAAGTCACAGACTTCGCATGCAAGTCATACCATTCCTTTGACTTAGACTTAAGTACCATTTCATTGTCATTTACAATCTGTAAGGATACCTTAATCTTCTCTCGAAGGTCTAAGACAAAATCAATGAGATTAGCCTTCTTCAATTCTGGTAGAACATCAGTTCGTATCCAACTGTGTTTAATCATTTGCAAGGGCCCCTTCACATCCCTGCCAAACATCAAATCAAACGCAGAAAATCCTAAACCCTGAACTGGAACTTCTCTATAAGCAAAGAGAACCCAAGGCAGAATTTCGTCCCAATCACCCTGAAAAGTTTCTCCTATTGCTTTCAACATATCTTTTAGCGTACGATGAAATCTCTCAAGACATCCGTTTGACTGAGGATGAAATGCACTTGTCCTTAAATGCATTATCTGACATTCATTCGTCATCAATTGCATTAATTCTGACATAAATTCAGAACCTTGATCTGATAAAATCTCATCAGGAAAACCAAACGTAGTGAAAACCGAAATCAACACTTTCACCACTTCCGCCGCCGTGTGTACCTTCAACGGAAACGCAAACGGAAAATGCGTAGCCAAATCCATTATCGTCAAGATAAATCTGTTCCTTGACTTATCACAAGTCTCCAAAGGACCAACTATATCTAACGCAATTCGGGAAAACGGTTTACTAATAACCGGCAAATTAATCAAAGGCGCCCCAGCTTTTGTAGCTCCCTTGCCAAGACGCTGACAAACGTCACAAGTACGACAATATTCTCTGACATACTTAAAAATACCAGGCCAATAAAAATGCCTCAAGACTCTATCAAGAGTTTTCTGTGTTCCTAAATGTCCACTCGAAGGAACATCATGCGCTACATGAATTATCTTTGACCTCAAAGAAATTGGAACGAGTACTTGCGTTCTACCGAAACCTTCAGGCTCCAAAACACTCCTCCACACGCGAACCAAGACTCCATCACGCACCTCGTAAAACGAACGTTCACTTCTATCAGGTGAAAGCGCTAAATCAAAAAGACAATTGAAAGATTCGTCACTGCGTTGCAGTTCAATTAATCTGTCTCTCGAACAAATTTCCGAACCTTCAACACAACTCTCATCAAATTCTGTAAACAAATTACTTATGTCTAAGTCGACAGAGTCGATCACATCAGAATTCTTAATTAGAGGAGCGTCAATGTCTACAGCGTCCTGTCTCGCCACGCTCGACTGCATCGTAGTCCCGACTTTACTCTGCGCCCTCGTAACAACCTCTACATCTATCGGTTCATTTTGAACTAAATCATTTCCAATGAGAATATTTATTCCTTTGGGCAATTTGTCTACCAACCCACAAAGAATAATTCCCGAAACAAACTCACTCTCCACTTGAATTTCGATCAACGGGACAGAAACTGGTTCTCCTACAATTCCCTGAATCAATCTATCTTCACCCGTAAAGACATAATCACAAGAATTAAGCCCATCCTTACTAGCTATTGACTGTAATGCACCCGAGTCTCTCAGTAGCACCACATGACGCTGTGAACCGTGTCGTCCGTACACAATTCCAGTCTTAACAAAAGGTCTGTACTGCTGATTTATCGTCGAGTTGCCCGAATGTACATCTACCAATCCAATGTTATTGTCTGGATAATTTGTGCCTGCCCTAGCCAAATTTCTTGCTTTCAGCTTTTCACAATTTGAAATCATATGCGTTCTCGCATGACAATATGCACAAGAAACAGGTGTGCCAAACGCACTTGTATAATTCCTACTGGTAGTCCTAGGGCTGCCGACAGAATTTTGACCTCCGCCTCGTCTCATATTATCGGTGTCATTTGCCCATCCCTTTTCAAATTTAACAGGTGCTACCATTTCCTTCTTGAAAGGTTTGTACAGCATATCATATTCATCAGCCATTCGTGCTGCTTCTGAAAGTGACGTTACTTTACGTTCGATCACCCAACGATGTAAATCCACAGGTAGACAATTCACAAATTGCTCAAGTTTGAAAATTTCCAAAACCTTATCCAAATCAGCCAATGCTCCTTCTCCCTCCAGCCAACTCTTAAACGGAATATTCAACCGATAAGCAAAATTTGAATACGTTTCAAGACTACCCTTCTGCAACGCTCGAAACCTTTTCCGATAAAATTCTGGCACTCTTGCATAAGCCGTAAGCAAAGCATTTTTCAGAATGTCATAATCCTTGCATTGTTCCAAGGAGAGCTCGCCGAAAATTTGTAAAGCTTTCCCCGTTAATTTCGTGTGAATTAACGACGACCATTTATCTTTCGGAAATTGATGTAGCTCCATGGCTTTTTCAAACGACTGCAAATAATGTTCTAAATTTGTGTCGTCAAACCGAGGTACTAATTTCACAGCCGACCCAATATTAAATTTTGTCGTATGTCCAGTCCTTTCTGCATTTTCTTCACTGAAACCCTGTGCTACCTCCTCGAAGTCACCTACTGTTAACCTTTCAACAGAACCTCCTAATTCTTTCATTCTCAATTGATGCTGTCTCTGTTTTTCCTTTTCTACCAATTCCATTTGTAACTTCCTCTCAGCTGCTTCCATCTGACTTTTCTTAATCTCATTCTCCATAGACAACCTTTCGTTCTCTACCTTCAGCCTCCTTTCTGAAAGTTCTGCCTCTATCCGTAATTTCCTTTCTGCTGCTTCTGCCTCTTTATCTGCTTGTTCCTTCTTAGCTTCTGCTTGTTCCTTCTTAGCTTCTGCTTGTTCCTTCTTAACTTCTGCTTCTCTCCGTAATTTTCTTTCTGCTGCTTCTGAATCTTTATCTAGTCTTCGCAATTCTAATTCTGCTTGTTCCTTCCTAACTTCAGCCTCTTTATCCAGTTTTCGCAATTCTAATTCTGCTTGTTCTTTCCGAACTTCAGCTTCCTTCTCTGCTTGTTCCTTCCTAATTTCAGCTTCCTTAACTGCCTGTTCCTTCTTAATTTCAGCTTCCTTAACTGCCTGTTCCTTCTTTGCTTCTGCTTCCGCCTGCATTTGTAATTTCATCTTCTCAAGCTCAAAATTTCTCTCAGCTTCTCTGTCTTCTCTGCGCTGTGTCCGTGCAATTTCGTCTTGTTCTTTTTTCAATTTCAATTTTAAAATTTTAGCCTGAACCCCAGACTCTGATTTTGGCGAAGAATATGGCGAGGTTAACAATTTAGACAGTGCCTTTTGCATCTGCAATTTAGTAAGACCTTTCACGTCTTGTCCCAATTTCTCCAATTCAACACGTAATTCGTCTTGTTTCAGTTCAAAAATATCCTCCACCTGTAACATTTTTACTGCCTCCGGTGTTTCCATGTTTCAAATTTCAACACAGATACGCCCCTAAAATTCTAAATTTTCCCTTAACGCTACAAAATTCGTATTCAAGAGACAAATTAGAGAGCAAAAAAAATCCCGGACGAGTCCTCATATGTAGCGGGTTCATCCTAATAAAGTCTCAAACAAAGTCGTCTCTAGTTTAAATAGGTATAATTCTCCAAACAAAAATATCAAACAAAATTATCGATACATTACCCAACCGTAGATGACGGTGGAAAACGGTTCGTTCATCACTCACGGAAGAACGCCAACGAAAACCTGGTCTTCAATGCAGCAACAGGCTGACGACCAGAAAAGTAGACGTGTAGAAAGACGTCAAACACCACAGGTGTAAAGCCTCACGAAACCAGCTTAACTAGCATGCAAACACAGGAAGTACTCGGACAAGACTACGCCCAGTCGGCAGTATCATCAGAGACTTCAGCCACACACCCTATTTTCTATCCTTATATAGTAGATCTTTCCCCGGTAGAGGTCTCTTATTAGCCAAAGAAAACCAGTCAAGCAGGACCGTTACCCATCCTAGAACTAGTCAGTCATGGGATCCTAACAATATACATAATTATGCACATAGACGTACAGCCATAACGGTATATACATGTATATATGATATATCAATGGAATACACATTTATGGTTGTAATCCAGTTTGATATTCTGAAACTTTAACGAACTTGGCATTAAGATGCTGATAGATGCTGATCCGTGGTGTAGGAATTCCAACTTCCAGACAATTGCTGAACTAAATCTCGGTAGAATGTCAATAAATTAATTGAAATGGCCGAGATCAAAATGTAGCCTAATTGGAAATGGATAAATCTACTTACCGCCCGGGCAGTAAGACATGGAACCTATCTAAATGAATCGATATTTGAAGCGAGTATACAATTAAGTTTAGAGTTCTATCCTCTTCGTGGTTCCAACTATATAGGGCCGATTATGAACTAAGTAGGTTGTATGTGATGAGCAATTGTAGTGGACAGTGGTCATCTAGATATAGACCTTCTTCAACTCCTCAGAGGTGCTCCCAACCTGACTAAACAAGACTACAATCGAATAGAATATGGTCTTCAATCCTTGTGAAATAGGGTATAGAAAGGAAAAGAGTGAACATAGAGTGAAATGAACTATAATATAGAAAAAATTTATGAATAATGTAGTGGACGAATTCGGCAGTGATAGTCAATGCTATCCGTTTCCTTTATGTCCTGGTGTGCCTGTGCATAGTCAGCATTGAGTTTCTCAGCAACACTTCAGTATTTACACGATTTGTATCGTAAAACATACTCATGTGTTAAAACAGTATACTTTCAGTGAATTATTGCGTACCGTAATTATAATTTTATTGCAATGTTGATTTTCAACTATTACACAAATATATCTTCAAATCCGTTCTTTCAGCGCTCTTGAATAAGCTCGTGCCCTGTCCTTAGCTTTAGAATAGTGCATTAAAATGCTTGGAGTTTACGATTACGACTTCTTGCAAGTATGCCCATTAACATTCGTCCATATTCCCATATGGGCCTTATGGGACCCACATGGAAACATGGGCAGGCCAACAGGATTTCTACTTCCTTCCCCAAAAAACGTTGTACTACATGGTTGTATCCCCTGCACATTTTTGCCGGCGCCCATGTGCCTAGCCCTAACATTTTCAACAGTCTAGCGCATTGTGTTGTGTCTATTCCCAAAGTTCAAGTGTTAAGTAGGCCTATGCCGCCTATCCCTAGACTGAAACTAACCTACTCCAATGCCAAATAAAACTTCAAAGAACGCAATAGGCCTATAGCCTCTCGAAGTATGAATGTTTGAAGACACTGACTTTTAAGTTTCTTACACAAGCACTCTACACGTGACTAGTTTATAACTTTCATGCTTCGCCTACCGGCATGAAGTCTTTGATCTAAGGCCCTATATATGTTTGTGGTCAAGTGTGTGATAAAGGATTTTGATCAAGGTTCACTAATTTAGCAGGTAAGAAATAGGCCATACACTATCGACGAAGACTTCGTTCCCTGCATGCATGAGAAGTTAACATCAGTTTTCACCTGCGCAGTTTGAAGGTAAGTTCATTGACTTTCTCTTATACTGGTAAACTCGAGAATTCTACGAAACTTGCACGGAAATGTTGTTAATTTATCTTCGTCTTTGCGCTCAGACAAAAGATGACTGGTTTTTAAATAGGTAACTGACTTATAACCACTTACTGTAGCCTAGATTAAGACTTATTGCTATTTGGAACCATATAGGCTATAGGCTACATTAAGACTTATTGTTATTTGGAACATTGTTATTAGATTTGGTAAATTATGTAAGTGGAGAAAATTATGTCAACCCTGCTCATTTTTCAGTGAAATGATTGGGTTGGTTGAATCATCATTTTTAATGTCCAATTGAATAGGCATTTACAAGGTGTCTTTGGTTAAAGATTATTTCCAACCAACTTAGCTCAATCTGTGGAGTTTCTTCCATAAATGTTAAGGATTTAGTAACATTTAGTTGTACGTACAGGTGCACGATAGTCTACAGCGTGCTGGACTATAAGTCTGAAAGTGTGGGTTCAAATTCCAGCCAAAGGCAGAACTGTATTTGTTTACGCCAGCTAAGATATAAGGAACACCATGTCCAAACTCTGTCAGTTGTTGGAAGATTAGGCGGTTAGGGAGATGGATGGTCGTCCACTCTCACATGCCAAGGCTTAGAAAAATGAAGTCGCCAACACTTCATGCCTCTGTTTCAAAGAGATAGCTAAAGGGACGACTTTTCTTTATCATCATCTGCTGTCAGATGCAAATAAGGATTACTTACTCACTTACTTACTTACTTAATATTAATCTGCTTGCTTTCAGTGTGACTGTATAAAAGTTTACTGATTTGTTTCAGGTATGCACTAAGCGAAGCGCTCCATATGATACACACAGCTTAGAGTGGAAATTATAAAAACCATTCATCAACATGTGGAAACAGGTCGGTCCGGGGGAAAACGAGAGACAGGACAGTTCTTCAGAGGTTTCTGTCCCGCGAAGAAGTTATAATCAGTCGAGATCCGAAACTACTTCACTGATAGCTGAAGCTGAAGCGTTGTCAAAGCAGATGTCATCTTTTCAGAACACCGAGGTAAGTCAACAGCCGTTTTCAGGTTTGAATGCCACCGCCAAGGAACTCAGTGTTGAATTTCAAGACCTTAAGAAGTCCACTCTTGAACGCCTGGAAGACAGCGAGTACCGTTTAGAAAACATGCAGCAGGGTTGTGATCGAGTAGAGAAACCAGTTTCCGATGAGCAACGCCGTTTGAACATCAGTTTCAAGAAACTCCAAGAAGAATTTCGTGATGCCAGCATGAAACTTAAGAAACGCTTCGAAGACGTTGAAGGAAACATGAGAAGCCTGGTGAAAAAGGAAATTGAGGATCAACGTCAAAGAGGCCATCTGCAACAAAATAAACTCCAGGTGAGCACTTTAACGGGAATTTGCAGGGTCTATGGCAGCTGGTCAAAAACAAAGTAATAGTTATTCACTTTGCCCCGCCAGATGGGCGTGCTTTTGAAACTGGTCAACCTGCTAATTAATGTATGCTTTCGAATACCAGTCTGATTGTAATTGTAACTGCAAATTTTTATAGCGCCACTTCAGGAGACTCATCAGAAGTCGTAGGCCTACTTGTAATCTACTACAAGCTTCCTAACAACCTGCGACATGAGCTTCTTGGCCTCTTTTCCGCAAACGCTTGAAGACCATTTTATTCAATCGTAGTTTCATTGTGTTAGGTCGCGAGTGCCCCTGATAGTGCTCTCTTGAAGTGGCGCTATACAAATTTGCAATTACCATTTCTATATCATTGTTACATTGTCTGTCTTTAACTAATTGGAAAGATGTACCTGACAGTTTGCTCGTCCATTCCTACCGAAACTTCCATAAATATTGTCATGCTCTCTCGATCCACCGATCTCAATTTAAAAGCTCTGCAATACGTTAAATTTCTACAAATCAAAGCAGAAGTAGAGACATATAAAAGAAGGATTATGTTAATGAATTACCAACAGATAGGGCCTGCAACACAACTGAAGAAAATCTGACAGATTATTTAGACATATTTCTGGCAGAAGAAGCTAGACCTACAATGATATGTATGCTGGCTTATTTTGTAGAAACTAACTCAAGAAAATGTGTCCAAACTGCAAACAACTCAAAGTACAACTGGATTCGAAGGAACACTCGAAAGCGGAAGACTCGATAATAGGACACAAGAAACGGAATCAGACGATGAACCGGATGAAGGTAATAATACACTTAACGAGTTGTAATTTAATAATTAATCTGTGTCATCGATTGAACTGTACAAGGTATTCAAACTTTTTCTTACAAAACTGTTATTTTGTCTTCAAAATCGCGTTTGATCGATGCTCAACCATTTATCTCGTCTATTCACTTAAATTCCTCTGAGATTCGGATGCGATTTTTTGCAGCTTCTGACATTACAGACGCTAAAACGGATAATAATGAATGTCGGTTTGTTTTGTCAAATTGTGTTTACCCTGGCATCAATTAACTATCATTATTATTACAGGGGGAGAGTAATGGGTAGAGTAGCCTAATTGATAACACACTGGCGTGAAGTGCAGAAGGTTCCAAGATCGAATCTCGTAGCCCTCCATAAGGATGATAAAAACTTTATATCGAGGGTATTATATTATAATTTGTATTAGTTTCGAAATGAGTTAAAATTAGCTGATAGATTTCTATTTATTATTTTACCCATCTATGATTGTTACCAATTGCGTTGTGTCAACTAGTTGATGAATAAACGAAAATTTGATTTGATTTGATAAGGTTTACTCGGTACCGGCCTGCTATTCCGGGGGTCCGCAATTCCGGGGCCCACTATTCCGGGGTCCGCTATTCCGGGGTCCGCTATTCCGGGGCTCCGCCGGAATATACACCGTGTCTCAAAATAAACTGTGCAAAATTGTTTCTGTCAGAACTTCGTCAAATATCCACCAATTTTAATAATTTTTGGTAGGTAGATGGCAAAATAGCTTAAATGTTATGCTATACATAAATTTCCCATCTCACCTGACTCATGTCACCGCACTACCTTGTAAAAAACACACATATACACTTTTTCTTATATAACGCGGGGCGCCATCCTGTTGAAAGACAAAAAACTCGCCCTGGGATATCCGGCGTATGTCTGGCAGTAGCTTCTGGGCAAGGTTTTCGCAATAGTAGGCCCCATTCACTGGCTCGATGAAATGGATTTCAGTGCAGCCAAGCATCGAGCACGCGACACTGTCTCTTTCCTGGAGCGAGAAACGCCCGACTTCATACTTCCAACACTGTGGCCGCCGAAATCACCGGATCTTAACCCAGTCGACTATAGCATATGGAGTGTGCTGCAGGAAAAGGTTTACCGCTCCAGATTAGCCAACGTCGACGAACTCAAAACGCGTCTGATCGACGAGTGGGCGCGCTTTGACCAGTCGATCGTTGATGCTGCTATCGGCCAGTGGCGTCGCCGTCTAAGCGCTTGTGTCCGTGTAAGCGGGGCATATTTCGAGCACCAATTCCAACACTTTTAAGCAGATCTGTCATAACAATTAAAAACTCTGCAAAGTAAACCATATTTTACTTTACTGCGTGCTAATTACGTCGTCAGATAGTTTGTTGCATGTAATAAAATTTTTGCGTTATATAAGAAATTGGTAATCTGTGTTTAACAAGGTAGTGCGGTGACATGAGTCAGGTGAGGTGGAAAATTTATGCATAGCATAACATTTAAGCTATTTTGCCATCTACCTACCAAAAATTATTAATATTGGTGGAAATGTGACGAAGTTCTGACAGAAACAATTTTGCACAGTTTATTTTGAGACACGGTGTACATACATACAACATACATACATACATACACACACACAGGCACATACATACATACATACATGTACATACATACATACATATATACACACATCCATACATACATCTATGTACATACATACATGTACATACATGTACATATATATATACATACATACATGTATGTACAATTACAATGTCGTACATACATACATGTATGTATGTACATACATACATACATACATACATACATACATACACACATACACGTACGTGCATACATGCATGTACATACATACGTGTATGTACATACATATATACACACATACACACGTACATAGATACATATATGTATGTTCATACATGCATACACATACACGTATATACATACATACATACATAAATACATACGTACACAAGTGCATACATACATACATGTACATACATACATACACGTATGCACATATATACATGCACATATATACATGCATATACATACATATATATGTATATATATACATGCATACACATGTACATACATACATACATACATACATACATACATACATACATAAATACATACATACAAACATACATACACATACATACATGCATACATACATACATACCCACGTACATACATACATACATACATAAATAAACACGTACAAAAACACATACATACATGCATACAATATACATTTATGCATACATACATACATGCATGCATGTATTTATGCATGTATGTATGTGTGTATGTATCCATGCATGTATGTATGTAATGTATGTATATATGTAATGTATGTATGTATGAATGTATGTATGTAGTATGTATGTATGTATACATGTATGTATATACATACATGTATGTATGTAAATA